>CM047816.1:8049249-8599244 GCA_026214975.1 Gentiana macrophylla | reverse complement strand
CGGCCATTAAAGGCTCTAATACCAAGTTAAGTTTAACATTCGTAAAGTGAATAATTCATTACATTGAATGGAGAGATTACGACAGCAGAGTGTCTTATACACCATAAGTATCGTTAGGGAAACAAAATTAGGTAACATAAAGATGTATTTACCAAATCTAAGATAGAAGCTAGTAAAGCGATAAGCTTGACACATGGCACCATTGTAATGTAGACACTGTCACACCGCTACTATATAGCTTTAACAAAGACTACTAAGAGCAAACGATCGCTCCTTTATTGAAGCCTTTAGTCGACAATGTCTAAAAATTAAGCCAATTCATGTAATGGCTTTTATTTTCCATCATTTTAATTGAAAGCTTCTCCTGGCTTATGCGAGAAGTTCTAGGAGAAGGCTTCTCATTACAAGACTACACTGCTAGAGCCATTACCCATGATTTTGTTAAATACCTTGATGCAAGTGGAGACCGTGGGCCAAATGTCTGTTTCCTAATGATTTTTGGCATAGGCTATTATGTAAGCTCTAACATGTAAGGCGTGCAGAGAATCTTTTGGAAATAAGGTGATTCTGTCATCGTATTTTACTAATTATTCTCATCTACCATTGAGGAGCAATATCGCCGCCATTTTTTCACGCTTCGCTTTGGGTTTATACGTATTTACGGATGAAAATTTGAATTTTAGTGTTTGAGTGCGATGAATCAATTCAAGACAGTTTCCATGAATTCTGGAAGGACATAATTAAAAAGTGATTCTTGTTATGGATTTGTGGTGCAGATTCAATACTGGAAGACAAGATCTATGATTACGAACCAAAAAACAAATGATTCGTGCGAATTATGTGAGATCAACAAAATATTTTTGTTTCTACTTCCATTTCTGTGTCGCTTTTATTTATTTATTCCGTTATAAGATTTTAGACCTGATTTATAGTATCATTTTATCGCTGAATTGATGATATATGTATAACTATGTATGAAATGAAGCATTTTTCTCTTGCTGACCGATAATTGTACAACATGGATAATAATATTGTTGGAGGAAAATCTAACATAAGGAGTTTGTTCACGGAATCAAGGTTTACGGTGGATCGGTTGATACTGTGAGAAGATGCATTGATGAACGGTGATCATTTTGTTCTTGGGAATAATGTCAGGTGCTTGCACTTCATAGACATTGGTATGCTCTTGCTTTTGATATATTTGGTTAATAATCATTGATTTCAGTTGATCGTCCATTTTGTTTTGTTTTATTTATTTTGTTGCGAAATGTTTGGTGCTTTGTTAGTTGTATGATGAACGGAACGGGAGACGGGGAATGTTTGTCAATCTTTTTGACTCAAATAGTTTTGCAGCATTTGATGGATTGGTGGTGAGTTCTCTAACAATATTATTTAGGGTGGATGATTTGAATATGAGATCACATATATACATATAATAATATTGTGATTGAGGGGGTGAGATCATATTTGCCATTCTTTTGAAATTGTTTAAATTAAAGCAAAAGGGAATTTTTTTTTTTTACACATATGTGTGTTGGTATTAAGGTTTTTTCGGCTCATATATCTGATAAAAAGGTTCAACCCCAGTAACAATACATTTTTAGTAGCAAAGCTGGAGGTTGAGAGGTAACCAGGTTTTGGGAAACAACTACAGAATCAGGAAGAAATTTGGGATGAGGGAGGGGTGGGGACTGGGGAGTCGGAGGAGAAAAGGAAGTAGAAGGATTAAAAAAAAATCATCATACAATCAAGGAAAATGATGTCGTTTAGAATTAGACAGGAAACTTGGACAGAGGATCTCGACACGTTTTTTAATTGTTCCCGTGCATTATGCACGGGTTTTAGGCTAGTACTATATATATAGAAAAACCTAAACCAAACCAAACCAAACCAAACCGAATCAAACCAAGGTACGTACAGACCTATTAACCAAGGTACACATTAAATTGGAGGACCTTGTATTCTCCAGAGTTAGAACTAGAGCTTAATTTAACTGTCTTTACAATAGCATAACCATTTGCATTTTGTATTTACCACTACCCCCCAATAACTGCAATATGTGACTCAATTATATCATCACTTTTCAACAAACCAAAAAACCTCAAACAATCATTTTCACTAGCAAAACTTGTTGTCATTGCCACCATTTGATTAGTACTAATAACCCCATCTTCAGAGCTAGACACATACAATCCTTGTGCTTTTCCAAGAAACGACGACCAAGATCTCGGGACCCTTGGTAAATGTCCTCATCAATGGTTGTCACAACACCTAGCTCTAACTCATGAAGTGGTTGCCATAGATGGAAATGTCATACCTATCCCTTGTAAATCAAGTGTTTGTGATGAGGGTAGTTCTGTCATTGGGATCTAATCGGGTATGTTTATTTCGATACCGTTAATCGGAGGAAAAAACCTAGCGGTTTTGAGAAAGGTATAAGTTGTTGAGTACTACTTGATGATATTATTGGTTTTTCTCACTAAGAATGTCTATCATGTAGAAGCTCATTACGCGGTTGTCGCCGCGGTGGTGGGATGGATTATTATTGAGACTTCTAGCTGAAAGGGATTTGTGGATTATGGTTAAGAATATGAAGAAACAGGTTATGGTTAAGGAAGAAAAGGGATTATTGTGTATTTTCATTGAAAGATTTAATTTGGAGAAGAAATTTGTGACATTTAAATTGTGATTTGTGATTTGTAATTTGTGATTTGTGATTTGAAGAGATTAATAGCTGGAGAAAAAAGAGTAAGATTTTGTAGTAGTTGGGGGAACCTTAAAGTGTTTGTGAAATGCATTGGTTAATATGTTGATATGTTGTAATAGTTGAACAACTCCATATAGTCATTTTTTTTCTTCGAAAAATCAGATTTGTTTTTTTCCTCCTTCTTTAATAGTAATTCGAAATTGGCTTCATTACTTGCTCTTAATTAAGGGACTATCTTTTCACACAAATGTTGTTTTTTACACTTACCAAGAGCGAGAGTGGGCTTTGCTTTGATTTTCCACACGCTGCCGCCATTCGACCGTAAATGAGTCCGGAAAATATATACTATTTCGACCAATTTATGGTCAATTCACATAGCCATGACCATTCTCATTCAATTTGAGTCGTAATACGATCATTATATCGATTTTATTCTAGTCGAATTTTGAATGTTTTTCATACTTTCAATACCGGTCGGAAGACATTCGACTAAAATTGAGTACAAAAAACTTTTAATATTCGCCTGAAATTCAATCAGAATCAATAAGTGGTGCTCTTATATTGTTGTTGTTATCCTCGACCAATTCTAGTCCGAATGTGCAGAGTATTCGGACTCAATATTGGTTAGAATGATGCTCGACTATGTATGAGTTTGGAAAACTTCAAACATTCTACTTTTAAAATATGGTCGAATCAGCTGTGGACTCTCAACACGTATATTCCACCATATTTCAAGATATAGATGGATAATGTGTCATATTCTCACCAAAATTTGGTCGTAATGAACGCGCTACGTAAAATAAAAAAATAAGGGCGAAATTGGAAAAAAATCTGGTGGTAAGATAAAAATTTGTGTGAAAAGATATTCCTTAATTAACCCATATTTAATTATTGTTATCGAAGTTCTAGCTTACGTTGTCGTGATCTCTGATTGTTGAGAAGACTCAAGAATCTGACAACAACCATTTTGTGATACGGTTCCCGTATAATCATTTTTTTTTTTGGAAAATTAGTGATAAGCGACACAATCTGAAATATTTTTAAGTAATGAGACAAATAACATATTTTTTATATGAGAAGGACAATCGATAATTTTTATAAGCGAGAAGGACAAACAGTGAATCCCTTTAAAATCGGTGAATCTCCCTGAATCTCAAATCAGTGAATTTCGATGGTGAATTTCTGACAGTGAATCCCGAAAATTAGTGAATTTCGACGATGAATTTTGAAAATTAGTAATTTCGATAGATGAATTTCACAATGAATTTAAGCAATGAATTTCGAACACAAGTGAATTTTGACAAAGTGAATAAATAGTTTTGTCCTTTATGCAAAAGTTTTAAAAAACTCGCCCTTCTACTCAATTGATTAAATATTTCATTCCTCTCCTCATTCCCTTTTTCCTCCCCAAAAATCAATCTCCATATAGTTGTTATTCGAGTGATAAACGACTATTTCTTATAAACGAAATACGTACAATTCACTTTCGCTTTGTATCCTAAAATATAAATCCGTTAGGTTTTTAATTTTGTCTCATAATATAAGTTAATTTAGTATATCAATAAAGTATTTATTGAATTTTTTCATTTCACATCGTTAATTTATTATATATTCATTCATTTAATGACACTCAAATGTTATTTTAGACTTTTACCGCTAAAATTAATGACATGTAACCTACTTAATAAAATTTATTAAACAATATGAAAAGTCCAAATAGACTTATTTTAGGCGGATGGAGTACTCAACTTTTTAAGTTTATAATCGTCTTCATAAGACCAACAAATATGTGTGGATGGTGTGGTATCACCCCTCCCTCGATTTAACTTAAATCAAATAAAATTACTTCATTCATTTTGGATGTAGTAATTTTTTCACTCGTTCTTTTCTTCAAAAGTCACATTTAAAAAAAAAAACCAAGAACCCTCGCTCAAGAATAAAGAGGGGCGTGGGTGTGTTTATGGCTGAATCTAAGTGGTATTCTTAGATTGCCTACGTATCATGTTATGTGTCCAGGAATCAAGCCGTACGTAGTTCCTGGAACCTTGTATATATAGAGACAATGCCTGACCTAACCCTAATATGAGTCGGTTATTAGCTATTGTCTTATTTACCCTTAATTGGGCCTTACCCGCGCCCAAGTTATCCTGTGGATAAATGGGCTAACGAGCTGGTGTGGACTCTGCTCCCACTTAGAGATCGCCTGACTTAGGGTGATCGAGTCTGGAACCATCGCCCGCCCGCTCAGACGTTGATCATCGCACCCACCGGGTCTCTGGCCTGCCTTGGACTCGAGTGGTCGATACGCTGCCATGGCTTCCATGTCGATAGTTCGACTTGCCGCCTTAATCGCATGCATTTCTCAACACGTGTACATACCTGTAGGACCTATTCGATGATCAGATCTCGGAGGTGCGTAACCCGGTATCGCCATAAGCCCCTGCACTTCGGAGAGGCGACTCGTTGTCCGAGGTCAAATCGCCTATTTTGAACTTGTCATCGAGTTGGACGAAAACTTGGGGAAAGTAGTGTGAACGCTTCACCTACCACTTTTCCGTAGCCAATCGTGGCCGCCCATCGCGACGCTTCGCTTTTCGACACCTGACGCCATCCTGGATTTGTGCGTTTTTGGGGGTTATAAATCGCAAGTAACCCCTAATCACGCCTTTTCACTTCACGCTGGTAATCGTAACGCATAAAAAGAGGAAGGGAGTCCGTGATTTACTTAAACGCTATCATCTTTTCATTCTCATTTCTTCTTCAAGGCTGCAAAAACAAGTAAGAATTTTGCTCCATTTTTCTACAATCTACATCTTCTTCCCCGCCATTCCTGCCTTAAGCTTTGCCCATGTCTAGTAGCACAACAATCTCCGATAGGATAGAGGAGTCTCATTCTCGTGATCAAACTCCTTCAAACATCCAACTGCAGATTCTCTCCTCAAAGAATCCCCAAACAACCCTTAGGTGTGGTTAGGGAGCCTAAGAAGATGTCCACTAGGATGGATGAAAAGTGGTCCCAAGGGATGTCGACGTGCTTGACCATGGATGACATCAACAGAATCCGGCAGAAATTCGGACTCCTAGCCCCAATTTGACATTATGCTCCCGTCCGGCCGCCATCAATTCGCCGACGAGGCACCGGAGGGGTTTTGTACGATGTGTACGAGGCCCGATTGTGGGCAATGGGCTTAGATTCCCTTGTGTCCGGCCGTCCCCGGCTATACTTCACAATTATGAGATCGGCGATCTCAACCAGGGGCCAAACGCTATAAGGACTTTAATGGGTTTTTGATTGCTCGCCGAGTGGCGTATCGGTTTCACTATCCCTTTATTCCGGTGGTGGTACAAAATGTTGCCTTTGACCGCCGGATAAGATGTGGTACACTTTTCAGGCGCACTAATCGTCGTGAGTTCGTGTCTCGAGGACCCTCATCTCACGCGGAACCTGGAAGCCTAGGTTTTTCTTTCTCCGACATGGTACGAATAACCCTTACGTTGGCTTGTGGAGGTCGAGAGACGGTCCGACGACAAATTGGGTGGAGGCCGCTCCTAGTGAGGCTCATACCCTCGAGAGATTTAAGTTCGAGGTGGTCACCCAGACCTAAGTCTCTCTACAAGTCGGGCGCGTCTCGAAGAGGCCGGACCCGTACCATGCATTGGTCTCTCTTGCCGATCAAGAAAATTGTAGAGATTTCACACTTTCCTTTTGATTTATTTTTAGAGTCTTGTCTCTTTAACTTACATTTATCATATATTGACTTCTTCCGCTTTTGTCGCCTTGCAAAGTGGGAAAATTTTCAAGAAATTGTCAATCCTTCCATCCTCGCTCGTCGTGCTCCTCCTCGAAAGTTGCGAGAGGTGGGGAGACAAGGTCGCTTCCTGTGTCGAGGGGAATCCACCTTCTATTAACGTAGCTTCGATCGAGGTACCTTTGTTGATACGCCATACCTCCATCGACTTCCTCGTGAGCTCACGGTCCGCTTTTGGTTCGCTGAGGATGAGGACGATGATGTTGTGGTTGTTCCCGAAGAGGGAGATCGAGTCAAGAAGTCGAGATGTCCGGGTAAAGAGGCCGACTCGCGCAGACCGCTTTTAGAGAGCAATGAGAGAAGGGCCAAAAGCGGCCAAGTGCCGAGGTTCCTCTCCGACTACGCAATCAAGAGCTATGACCGCCGAGGAGTATACCGTCATGGAGGACAAGGTCTTGCTTAGCTCCTTCCGAGAAGTGGGCCGCGTAGTAGTTACTTGTTTTCTTCACTGATTCCCTTTTACACTTGTCATTTTTCGTTTTAAAACTTATGACTTGCGCTTTTTTTGGTGTAATTATCGATGAGTAAGGAGGTCGCCGACGTCGAATGCGCTTCTAAAGCAAAGAGAAAGGGTGAAGAAGGAGATTCGCAACTCATCTCTCAAAGCTCGCCCAAAGCGCCGCCACGCCGCTCTCGAGGGCCGCCGACGCGCTCGGGCACAAAGCGGTCTCTCGAGAAGGAAAGGCTCGAGAATGAGTGGTCGCCGCGAATGCCAATCTGGCCCAGGCTCTAGAGGCTTCCGGAGAGAAAGATAAAACTCGATGGATGTCCAGAGACCCTAAGGCAAGAGCAGAAAGAAGTGCGGACTGGAACAAGAACGGGATATGTTAAAGCTCGACTTTGAGCCAAGTCCCCTGGCCAAATTGAGAGATCTAGAGCCGACGCTGTTGCCGAGTATCGGAAGTCTGACGCAGCGAGTGATGACCTAACCATAATCATGAACAAAGCCATCATTGGTGGATTCACCAAGGCTGTGGATCAGATTCGGAGGGCATATCCCGAGGTTGGGGTCGACGTAGAAAGCTTGAAGAGCCTTGGCTTTACGACCCCAACTTTGAAGCGATTACGACCAATGCTTTGCGAGTTCCAAGAAGGTGTTTTCTCTTCGCAAAGTATCTTCAGTGGGTCGACTTCGACTTCCGGCAACGCCGGTTCTAGTCTCGATGTCGCTGCCCTTAGTTTTTCTTGCTCTTTACATCTTTCCATTGTAATTTTATCGCAACTTTGATCTTTATTGACATTTTGTAATTAACATACTTTGTGGGTTGGTCTTATCGACCGCCCGCTTTTGGAATTTTATTGTTTTCCCTTTATTCATGTTATTTACTTTTGCCTTAGCTTTTACTTGTTGTTTGTTTTTCGCTTGTCGAGTCTATGACTCGCTTGCTACTTGCTTTTATCGAGTATATGCCCCCAAGTGTTGTTTTGGACCTTTGGTTCTTAACACACTGGGATTTATTTGAATCCCAATCGACCACTTTTGCCTTGGCCTTCAAAACTTTAATCGGCTTATTAGGTATCGACTTGGGTAGGTTAGTCCGACATTGCGAATCAGTGCTTGTCTCGGTCGTATTGCCCCATATGTAGGTATAGACTTCCGACTTACACGGTGGCCCGACATTGCGAATCGCCCTTTGTCTTGGCCTTATTCGACCCCCAGGTGTCGTTGGGCTCCAGACTTGGACATTGACCCGACCATGCGAATCCAGACTCAGAGCTCCGCCGCCTCTTGGGCTAACTTGGCTTCGGCTTAACCTCGAGTTCGACTTTGCGCCTCTAGACTCGCTTTGCTCGTCGCGCCTCGGGCTAACTTGGCTTTTGGCTTGGTCTCGAAGTTACGACTTCGGATTGCTCAATTTTGAATTCTCGACTACAACTTCGTGTCCCTTTGGACTTAGAATATTATAGTTAAATAAAATTTACAACACGATAAACACAAAAGTAGACGTTTTATTATGATAACTCTTGAATTGTCCCATGGATCGATTACAAGTTTCACAAGATCAAAGTAAATACGAGCTAGTCGATTTAACACTTTAA
The DNA here is from genome assembly GCA_026214975.1 of Gentiana macrophylla. NCBI lineage: Eukaryota > Viridiplantae > Streptophyta > Magnoliopsida > Gentianales > Gentianaceae > Gentiana > Gentiana macrophylla. The sequence continues at coordinate 8,590,688 of CM047816.1, read as the reverse complement.
ACATAATACTTCGAAGGTTGTTTGCATGCCATTGTCGGGTATCGTTGTTCCGTCTCGCTTCGACCTAGTCGATAAGACCCCTTTGGGATGGACTTTAGAATTTGATATGGTCCTTCCCAATTCGGGGCAAGTTTGCCCATCTCTTCTTGTCGATCGGCTTCATTTTTCCCGAGAACTAGATCCCCGACCTTGAAATATCGATATCTCGACTCTTTCATTATAAGATCGAGAGATTTTTGTTTATACCTTGCCATTCGGGCCGAGGCTATCTCTCCTTTCTTCGAGATTGTCCTTCTCTTGTCGGACATCGGGTTCATTCGCTTCGATGTTATATGCCGCATTGGCGGGAAGAAGGACCCGACTTCAGCAGAGGATAATCGCCTCGCACCCGTAAGCTAGGAGAAAGTGTGTTTCACTGTCGATGAATTTGGAGTCGTCTGTATGACCACAGGATGCTCGGAAGTTGAACCGCCGGCCTCGACCCTGCTCCTCCAAACCTCTTTTTCACCCTGGGCTTGATCTCGCCGGTTGGTCCTGCTCGACCGACCGCTTGCCTGCGCGGGTGTGCTACCGAGGTAAAGTGTTGGTCGATCTGATATTCTGCCAACCACTCTCGAACTCTTCGGTCTTCGAATTGTGTTCCATTATCCGAGATCAGGACCTTTGGGATTCCATATCCGCACAAAATATCGACTCCACAAAAACTTTTTGATGGTGGTCGCTTTGATGTCCCGTATAGCCCTGGCTTCTACCCACTTGGTAAAGTAATCTACAAAACCGACCACTACAAATCGATTATTTCCTCGGAGCTCGAGGTAAAGGACCTACAATATCGACTCCCACATATCGAATGGCCAAGCGGACGAGATAACGTTCATTTCTCGCGCTTGTTGACGTGAGATGTTCTCGTGAATTTGACATGTGTTACACCTCTCAACTAAGTGCGTTCGATCTCGCTGTATTGAGGCCGATGAGTATCAGGTTAACTTGCTTTTCCGAGCTAACATTCGCTCCACAATGGTTTCCACAGCTCCTTTATGAATCTCTTCGAGAATATAATTGCCTTCCGACTCGGACACACATCTCAACCACGGACTTGTGAATGATTTGCGATAAAGTATGTCATTGAAAATGCGTACCTTGCCGATCAAGTCGGATCTTTCTTGACTGCATACTTTGTCATTCGGTAGGATCTCGTCCCCCAGGTATAGAACAATCGAGTCCATCCATGTGGCTCATTTGAGTGATCGGTCGGGCCTCCTTTTCTTCGTAATTTCGTTATTTAGCAATTCCACCGTAACTTTTTTACTCGAGACAAAATTCGAGGCGAGCTTTGAGAGTGCATCGCCCTCTTATTCTCGACTTCGAGGTACACCGCTCGATCCGAATCGAATTGAATCTTGCTATAAGGCCTTGAACAACTCTTAAATAATTCTTCATTGTCTCTTCCTTGGCCTCGTACTCTCTTTCATATGATTAACGACCAGTTGAGAGTCACTATAAACCGTCCGATCTTCGACCCCGGCCTTTTAGAGCAAGTTTTAGTCCGGTTATCATTGCTTCATATTCGGCCTCATTGTTAGTTGCCTTGAAGTCGAATCGGAGAGCATAAGGAAACTCTTCCTTCGGGGTGACTAGCAACAGACACGCCCGGCTCCTTCTTTACTCGACGCCCATCGACGTAAATCCACTTGACTTCGCGTGACCGCTTTTCCTGGTCGATTTGTATTGAAATACCTTCCGCTAAAAAATCGCCAAGTCCCGAGCTTTAATCGCGTTCGGGAGTGAACTCTATATCGATCGAGCCATTTCAATTACCCACTTCGCAAGTCGACCCGGTGTGTCCGGTTTCGCAAGTATTTGCTTGAGTGGTTGGTCCGTGACTACCAAGATCGGATGGGCTTGGAAATAGGGTCTGAGTTTTCTCGAGGCATGTACCGGGGCTAATCGCGAGCTTTTCATTTGGTGAGTACCGGACCTCGGGACCGTGTAATGCTTTGCTCACAAAGTATATGGGCACTGACCCTTGTCCCTTCTCGGACCAAGACCGCACTCACCGCTTCCTCGCATACCGATAAGTAAACCAACAATCTTTCCCCTCTCTCGAGGTGAGGTGAGGTAGGTAACTCGATAGATATGTCTTTAATTCTTCAAGGTCGTCTCGACATTCATCATCCCATTGGAAAGGATGGCCTTTCAAGAATCTTAAAAAGTGGCAACGACGCCGAAATGATCGAGATAGGAATCTATTTAGTCTCGCCATTCGACTGTGAGTCTCTGTACTTCCTTTTGTATTTCGAGGAGCAGCATATATTCTTTAACGTGTCAATCTTGTCCGGATTAGCTCGGATCCCGCCTCTCGATATCATGTATCGAAATTTGCTCGACCGCACTTCGAAGGTGCACTTCTTAGGATTCAATTTCATTTGCGTATTTCTTAGCACCTCGAACACCTCTCGTGTATCGATTAGAAATCGCTTCAATGATCGGCTTTTAATGAGCAAGTCATCCACGTATACCTCCGTGTTTTACGCCGATCTGTTTTGCAAAAATTTTATTGATCGCCTCTCGGTATGTAACTCCGGCATTCTTAAGTCCGAAAGGCATGGTTACATAATGAGAAGGTGCCAAACTCGTGATGAACGCCGTCTTGTATGCATCTCGAGGATCCATTAAAATTTGGTGGTACCCTTGCACGCATCTAAAAGGCAAAACCTCAAAACCGATGGTCGAGTCCACTAGCTTTGCCGATTTTGGGTAATGGGTAAGAATCCTTGGGACAGGCCTTATTCAAATCGGTGAAGTCACACACACGCGCCAAGCGCCATCTGGTTTTTCACTAACACTTTGGATTGGCCACCGGTCCAGGATATAGCACCTCTTTTACTATATTGGCCGCTAACGACTTACCGACTTCCGACTCAATAGCTTCCAATCGATCGATGCGAAATTTCTTTTCTTCGCTTTGGTGGCCTTTAGCCTGGTCAACCGAGCTTGTGAATCGCAATATCCGTTGGAAGACCGGGCATATCAAGCTTTCACATAAAAACATCTCGAATTCCGTCAACAAGTCGATCAATGATCGTTTTTTCTGAGTCGGTATCCAAACCCCGACTTGGACATTTTGTTCTTCCGCACCTCCCATAGATCAACATTTTCGACGCCTCATTTGAGGCCCAAGATCTATCTTCCTCTTCCTCAGGATCAGTTCTCGATAAGGACTTGCCGCACCATGATTTCCATTCATAATAATCGAATTGCAACTCCTGGCAACTTCAATATCCCTTTGACCTCGTGAGAACCATATCGAGTTGGGAACTTCATATCTGTTATGGTATGTCGAAATGATGGCTCAGACTCGAAGAGGCGTGTCGCCTAAGATTACATTGTACGCGGAGGGGCTTTCACAACCACATAGCTCAACTCGAGCGCCCTTCCTCTTTCCCCATCTCTCACCGCCGTCAATAGCTTTATGGATCCGAGCGGGTGGATCGTCGCCTGTGAACCCAAGCAGTTGGGGAGGCTATTGGGATCAAGTCTTTATCCTTGACTTCATTCCTTGGAAGGCGAGTAATATAGAATGTTAATCATACGCCATTGTCGATGCATACCTACCGACACCCTGGTGCGACTTATTATCGCCTCTATTACTAATCCTCATTGTGATTCCTCGACTTTGGGCGCCGTCTCTCGGCCCATACCCGACCTCCGTCAAAAGTCTTTCTCTGCTTTCCATATCTCGAAGTTTGTCTTCCGTCCCCTTGACTGGCTCGCGCTCTTTCTGTTTCCCCGCCCAAATATGGTGTTAACATAATTGTTCGGCCGGTTGTCTTCATATCTCGTCCCGACCGTGGTTATCTCTGTCAACATCTCGGAGATCGATCTCGCGCCTCTCGATGATCTCTTCCCGACATCCATCTTGGTCGGGATTCTTTCTCTTATTGTTTTATGCCCTGGCTCGTGATAACGAGTTCTGTCGATAACCTCATCCAGCTGGCCTTCTTGGATGCAGGCTTCGATGTCTCTCTTCAAATCCATGCAGTCATCAGTTGCATGGCCTATGTCCTCATGGAATTCACAAAACTTGTTTGACCTTCTCCTCTCTCGAGGTTTCTTGATCGGTGGGGGCCTCTTTGCTAGGTTCTTTGATACCATGATGGATAGTATCTCTGATCTCGATCGGTTGAGAGGGACAAAGTCTTTATCTTTCTTTCCTCCTTTTTTCTCTGACCGATCCGAGATAGGTGCTTCAACTCGATTAAACACAGAAGGTTTATCGACTCGATCCCAAACTGAAGCTTTTCTCTCGGCTTCATGCTGTCGAGGTTGGCTCTTTCCCGACCCTCGACTCTCCTTCCATGGGTCCATCCATTCGGCTTGGGTGTGTCTACGACCGCCTCTTCGCTTTGATGACAATCATGGACCACATTCACACACTCGTCCATAGTTCTCGGAGAGTTCTACTCAACTTTTCGTATAATTTGGTGTTCCTCAAACCCCTACAAACGAGGTGATCGGAAGTCATCTTGAGGTCCTTACTTGCATCGCCGATATTGAACCGTCTTAAGTACTCTAACACCGTTTCATCTCTAAGGCGCCTCGTGTTCGCGAGGTGCGTTTCACTTAATGGAACTTTTGTTGACGATAAAGGCGTCTCGAACTTTCGGCCAACATAGAAAAGCGGAGATCGACCGGGCCTCGGCTTTGTAAACCATTCTCGCCCGACCTACGAGCGAGTCTCGAATGCCCGCACCGCATCTCGCCTGGTGCCCGTCCAACCTCATCTCGCGATAGATACTGTGTAAATGGTCCTCCGGATCGGTGGTGCCATCATAAGGCTCTATCTTTGGAATCTTAAACCCTTGGGTTTAGGAAAATCTTCAATCTCCTTAGTAAAAGGAGATTCTAAGAACAATGAAACCTTGCTTTTCCCGAATCACGTCCAACTCGCGTCTGGCGCTATCCTCTGCATCCCTTTGATGCTTCGATGAATTTCCTTCCTCCGTTTTCAACAGAGCCTGAGGACGCGCCGATCTTGAAATCGGGCCGGGTTAGGTTTAGGCATATTAATATTTAAACCTCCTCCGGCTGTTGTTGTTGCGGATTTACATCTGCCGAGAACCTCTTCCATGATCTTTTGCGAGCGCTAATGTCCTCGACCGCCGGTTGATCCACCAACAATTGTCGTTTGCGGGGCGGACACTGCGCTCGCTTCAAAGGTTTTTCTGGATCGGTTCCGAGGTTCGGCTCTTTTTCACCTGCGTATCCATGCCTACTTCCTCTTCTAGCTGCAGATTTGGCGGATCTGTGTTTTTGGAAGTGGTCCTTCTGGGTGGTTTATCCTTGGGCGGCATGTTCTCGGCGTATTCAACAATTGAAGACCCTCCTTCTAGCGCCAATGACGATGACAAATTAGTCACCTATTAAGATCCGGGTTATTCTTCTATGAATGATGAATAACCAAGAACCTCGCTCAAGAATAAAGAGGCGTGGGGTGTGTTTATATCGAATCTAAGTGGTATTCTTAGATTGCCTACGTTATCTGTTATGTGTCCAGGAATCAAGCCGTACGTAGTTCCTGGAACCTTGTATATATAGAGACAATGCCTGACCTAACCCTAATATGAGTCGGTTATTAGCTATTGTCTTATTTACCCTTAATTGGGCCTTACCCCTTGCCCAAGTTATCCTGTGGATAAATGGGCTAACGTGGCTGGTGTGGACTCTGTTCCCGACTTAGAGATCTGCCCGACTTAGGGTGATCGAGTCTGGAACCATCGCCCCTTGATCGCCGTACATTGATCATCGTACCCTCGGGTCTCTCTGGCCTTGCCTTGGACTCGGGGTCGATCACGCTGCCATGGCTTCCATGTCGATAGTTCGACTTGTCGGCCTTAATCGGCATGCATTCCTCAACACGTGTACACATCTTGTAGGACCTATTCGATGATCAGATCTCGAGGTGCGTAACCGGTATCGTCGGACTTATTTTAGGCGGATGGAGTACTCAACTTTTTTAAGTTTATAATCGTCTTCATAAGACCAACAAATATGTGTGGATGGTGTGGTATCACCCCTCCCTCGATTTAACTTAAATCAAATAAAATTACTTCATTCATTTTGGATGTAGTAATTTTTTCACTCGTTCTTTTCTTCAAAAGTCACATTTTAAAAAAAAAATTGGGCAAAAAGACATTTTATTATAACATTCTAAAACTTACTAGCCGAGTTTCGTAGCTCAAGGTACGTAATCTTCATATCGCCTTTTATTTTATTTTATTTTATCTTCTTTTAGACGTCATATGAATTTTTTCTACAACAAATGTTTCTTTTTCGATATTAAGAGGGTGAATTTTCTTTTTTTTGACTTTGTCCGGCGAATTATTCAAAGTCGTAGGAGTTCTCCATCCTTATCCAAACTCGTTTGCTCACTCTTAATGCTCTTTGGGGCTGCAGAAGAAGTATTTTGAGTGCTTTCTTGGGTCTTAGGTGATTTAGAATTTTGTGGATGAGAGGGCGTTTTATCTATTACATGTTGATCTAAGCATTCTTGAAAGCGTGAGTCCATCCAAGTAGTGGTCCGTCTTGTTGGAATTGTCTCGCCTTGTGCTTGTGCGGTTGTGGTTGACTTCAGGTTGTGTTGGCGTATTGGATTGTCTAGAAGGCATCATAGCTTTCGATGCTCTTTGGTAATGGCAGGCCTTCCAAAGTGCGAAGATTCGATGTATTCACTGTGTGATTCTCGTTGGCTTGGGTTGTAGCAACATATTCCGTCAAAGTACTAGAGTACTGTCGTTCCTCTCTAAGTTCACTACATGCAATAACTTGTGTCTTGTTTGAGCATTGATCATGGGCATTAGTTTTTGTATTAGCCCCACTCAAGATTGATTCCGGTTTGATAATAATTGCTTTATCAAAAGTTTGGCCTATATCAATATGATGTGTTGAGTTTTCTTTAGCAACCAGTCTAGATGATTTTGATGGGAGCATCCATTTTGGTTATTATTCACATTTTAGAGGGTCCTCAGGTTTAATTTTATTTTGTGCTCGAAGTTCTGGGTGTTTAAAAGGTAAAGTCACATTTACTTTATTCGACAAGAATTTAATTTAAACAAAATAATTTATCAACCATATATTTTGGTTAATATTATTCGTAGTTCAAAAAGACCATATATTATTCGAACCAAATCAAAATATTTTATGTCTCGGACACGTAAGAAAACGATGTTGTTGATATACTTAAATTTTAAAATTAACGGTTAATTTAATAAACCATTTATTTCATTGATAATTCTACTCGGATCCAACGACGTATATTTCGTTTTCGTTAAAATAAAATAAAAAAATAAAAAATAAAGTGACGGGGAAATTAGAGAAATTACATATTGGGATGATTTAGGAAATTGCATTTGATTCCCGTTCGCCCGTAAAAGTAGCGAGGCCAAAACCCTTCTCAACCTGTGCCCCCTTCCTCCTCGCAAATCTGGGTTTCGAGTTCATCCCAGTCCCCAGCTTCTGCTGAACTTCATTTCTACTTTCCGAACAGTTTTTCTGCAATCCCTTCTCGACTTCTAGCCTAATTTTGCAACTTCTACACTTCTAGGGTTTTAGCTCTACCCATTACACCATGTATCTCTACAGCCTTACTCTCCAAAAAGCCACCGGTATGGTCTGCGCTATCAATGGCAGCTTCTCCGGTGGCAAGAGTCAAGAAATCGTTGTTGCCCGTGGTAAAATCCTCGATCTTCTTCGACCTGATAACAATGGTAAGCTTCAGACTTTGCTTTCTGTTGAAATTTTTGGCACTATTCGGTCTTTAGCTCAGTTTAGGTTAACGGGCTCTCATAAAGATTATATTGTTGTGGGTTCTGATTCCGGGAGGATTGTTATCTTGGATTACAATAAAGAGAAGAATGTGTTTGATAAAATTCACCAGGAGACGTTTGGGAAATCGGGTTGTCGTAGGATTGTTCCGGGTCAGTATTTAGCTATTGATCCTAAAGGTAGGGCTGCTATGGTTGGTGCTTGTGAGAAACAGAAGCTTGTGTATGTATTGAATAGGGATACTGCTGCTAGGTTAACTATTTCTTCGCCGTTGGAGGCGCACAAGAGTCATACGATTACGTATTCGATATGCGGGGTTGACTGTGGTTTTGATAACCCGATTTTTGCGGCGATTGAGTTGGATTATTCGGAGGCGGACCAGGACCCAACCGGTCAGGCTGCAAGTGAGGCACAGAAGCATTTGACTTTTTATGAGTTGGATTTAGGGCTTAATCATGTGTCTAGGAAATGGTCTGACCAGGTTGACAATGGTGCTAATATGCTTGTGACTGTTCCGGGAGGTGGGGATGGACCAAGTGGGGTGCTTGTTTGTGCAGAAAATTTTGTTATATATAAGAATCAGGGGCACCCAGATGTTCGTGCTGTGATTCCGAGACGGGGCGATTTGCCTGCAGAGCGGGGAGTACTTATAGTCTCGGCCGCCACGCACAGGCAGAAATCAATGTTTTTCTTTCTGTTGCAAACTGAATATGGGGATATTTTCAAGGTTACTTTGGATCATGATAATGACAGGGTCAAGGAGTTGAAGATCAAGTACTTGATACTATTCCTGTGGCGTCTTCAATGTGTGTTTTGAAGACAGGTTTCTTGTTTGCGGCTTCTGAATTTGGAAATCATGCATTATATCAGTTTCAAGCTATTGGTGAGGAGCCTGATATAGAGGCCTCTTCTGCAATGTTGATGGAAACCGACGAAGGTTTCGAGCCTGTATTCTTTAAGCCTAGAAAGCTGAAGAACCTGCTTAGGATTGATCAAGTTGAGAGTTTGATGCCAATAATGGACATGAAGGTCCTAAACCTTTTGAGGAAGAAACTCCTCAGATCTTTACACTTTGTGGTCGTGGTCCTCGTTCATCTGTCCGGATACTAAGAACTGGGCTGGCTATTAGCGAGATGGCTGTTTCACAGCTTCCCGGTGTCCCAAGTGCAGTTTGGACAGTGAAAAAGAATGTATCTGATGAATTTGATGCTTACATCGTTGTCTCGTTTGCCAATGCTACTCTAGTTCTTTCCATTGGTGAGACAGTAGAAGAAGTTAGTGACAGCGGGTTTCTTGACACTACACCCTCTCTTTCTGTTTCCCTCATAGGAGATGATTCCTTAATTCAAGTTCATCCTAGTGGTATTCGGCATATTAGGGCTGATGGACGTATCAATGAGTGGAGAACACCTGGGAAGAGAACAATTGTCAAAGTTGGTTCTAATAGACTTCAAGTGGTTATTGCCTTAAGCGGTGGGGAACTTATTTATTTTGAAGTCGATATGACTGGACAGTTGATGGAGGTTGAGAAACATGAAATGTCAGGAGACGTAGCATGTTTGGATATTGCTCCTATTCCTGAAGGAAGACAGAGGTCCCGTTTCCTTGCAGTGGGATCTTATGACAACACTATTCGCATTTTATCCTTGGATCCTGATGATTGCATGCAAATTCTCAGCTTGCAAAGTGTATCTAGTTCTCCGGAGTCTCTCCTCTTTCTGGAAGTTCTTGCTTCCAGTGGCGGTGAAGCGGTGCGGATCACCCTGCAAATCTCTTCCTTAATGCTGGTCTGCGAAATGGAGTTCTATTCAGAACTGTGGTCGATATGGTCACCGGTCAGCTGTCAGATGCTCGCTCTCGATTCTTAGGACTTCAAGCCCCCAAGCTTTTTTCCATCGCGGTGAGAGGGACGGCGTGCCATGCTTTGCTTGTCAAGCAGACCTTGGCTTGGTTACATACATCAAGGCCATTTCCTCCTAACCCCTCTGTCCTCTGAAACTCTTGAATTTGCAGCCTCATTTTCATCTGATCAGTGTGCAGAAGGTGTTGTTGCCGTTGCTGGGGATGCTTTAAGGGTTTTTGCTGTTGAAAGACTGGGAGAAACATTTAATGAAACTGCTATTCCTTTACGATATACCCCAAGAAAGTTTGTGATTCAACCAAAGCGAAAGCTGTTAGTAATCATTGAAAGCGATCAAGGAGCTTTTACTGCAGAGGAGCGTGAATCTGCTAAAATAGAATGCTTTGAGGCTGCTGGAAGGGGCGTAAATGGAAATGCTGAACCAATGGAGATTGGTGGTGATGAGGAGGACAACAACGATCCCTTATCCGACGAACAGTACGGTTATCCGAAATCCGAGTCAGAAAAGTGGGTTTCTTGCATCAGGGTTCTTGATCCCAGGACAACACAGACAACTTGTCTACTGGAGCTTCAAGATAACGAAGCTGCATTCAGTATATGCACGGTTAATTTTAACGATAAGGAATACGGAACATTATTAGCTGTTGGTACAGCAAAGGGTCTACAGTTTTTTCCCAAGAAATCCTTTGATGCTGGTTATATTCATATATACAGATTTAAAGAGGAGGGAAAGGTCCTTGAACTATTGCACAAGACACAAGTAGAAGGAGTCCCCCTTGCATTATGCCAGTTCCAAGGAAGGCTACTTGTTGGGGTAGGGTCTGTCCTTAGACTCTATGACTTGGGGAAGAAGAGATTGCTTAGAAGATGTGAGAATAAATTGTTTCCCAACACAATAACCTCTCTGCACACCTACCGTGATCGAATTTATGTTGGAGACATGCAAGAGGTAAGCTGTTTATTGTCTTTTTCATCGATGATGAGGAACATGTCTAGTGTTTTAATTGCATTGCATAGTGCCTACTTTATGTCTTGATATATACTATTCACCTATGTTGCACGGATACTTCTTCTTGGTAGTGTCTCGTATCCTATGTGGATACACACCGGGGAAAAATTTGCAATTTTTCAAAGTTGGATGCGTGATCCAAACACCTACTCGAAGACATATATTGGAGAACATGGTTAAAACGTGAAGATAAATCACCTAGAAATTTATGAAAAGCTACCTAAACTGAAGAAAAACTACCAAAAATGAAGAAAAAAACACTAAAAATGCTTCATTTTATGATTTTTTATTTTTACAATATGATCCTTAAAGTTTTATTATGTACAATTTGGTCCATATATTCACAATATTTACACATCTCATCCGTACCTCTATCCTATATATTTCAAAACTTGGGCATCCATGAATCCCGAAACATGTATCCGTACCCACATGTCAGTACCCATACAGCTTAGCCAATCACATCGCTCTTTAGTTGCAATTTGACATTTTTTTTCCAATTGCTGTCATTGTTTGCATATTGGCACATCGTTCCAAGTAAATTTACCTCAATATTTTGTGGTTCATCACCTAAGTTGATGTCTGAAGTGATGTTTCATCTGTTTTAACCGACGTTTACCCTCTGTTGTTGTTGTTGTTGACAGTCCTTCCACTATTGCAAGTATAGGCGTGACGAAAATCAGCTTTACATATTTGCCGACGACACGGTTCCTAGGTGGTTATCAGCAGCACATCATGTGGACTTCGATACAATGGCTGGTTCAGACAAGTTTGGGAACATCTATTTCGTTAGATTGCCACAGGACGTATCGGATGAGATTGAAGAAGATCCAACCGGTGGAAGGATAAAATGGGAACAAGGAAAACTCAATGGAGCTCCAAACAAAGTGGAGGAAATTGTTCAGTTTCATGTTGGTGATGTAGTTACATGCATGCAGAAGGCATCTTTAATTCCAGGTGGTGGTGAAGGTATTATATACGGGACTGTTATGGGGAGCTTAGGGTCGTTGCTACCGTTTACGTCACGTGATGACGTGGACTTCTTTTCGCACTTGGAAATGCATATGAGGCAAGAACATCCACCTTTGTGTGGCAGAGATCACATGGCTTTTAGATCATCCTATTTTCCTGTCAAGGTGAGTTTTCTTGCTACATTAAGTTACGGCAAACTTACCATGTAGCGCATTGAAAACCGACTTTCATAGATTGAGTATGAAAAGCCGATTATATGGTCTTATACTTGACTTTTGAAAGTCAAATTTCGACAGGGTGCATGGTAAGTGTGGACCTACGATGCGGTTAGCCGGATACTTCTCTATTTGGTAACGTGTAGGATTGGTCTTTCGCGATGAGGTTACCTAAAATGAAGAAACCCTCTAAAAATTTGAAGAGAACCCGCAAGAAAATCAATAAAAGCTACCGAAAGAAAAGAAAAACTACCAAAAGTGAAGTTAGGATTTTTAATGTCTAATTTGGTTCTTATAGTTTTATTATCTACTATTTGGTCCCTATACTTATAACTTTAACTATTTATGCATATCCCCTCCGTACCTGTATCGTATATTTCGAAAATCTCGCACCTTTTGTATTCACGTATTCGTACCCACATATCTATATCTATACTCGTGCAACCGTAGCGGTGTCACTGGAAGTTAGTATGTTTGATGTAGTGCGTTTAAAGGGTCCTTATGCTATATTCTGTGCTTCATTTGGGCCTTCAAAAGTCTGCATTGTTGTTTTAATCACTCATATAAGCATTATTATATTTTGTAGGATGTGATTGATGGAGACTTATGCGAACAATTCCCTACATTGCCAATGGATTTGCAGCGGAAAATAGCAGAAGAGCTGGACAGAACGCCTGCAGAGATTCTAAAGAAACTGGAAGAAATTAGAAATAAGATTGTCTGAGAGTACCGTCTGATTCACGTAAAAGTTGCTTTTATTCAAATCTTTGAGCTGTGTTCTTGTATTCATAGGTTATATTTGAATCTTTGAGCTTGATGGGTTGTTGTTCGATTCATGGTATAAAAAAAAACCGCAGCCCGGTTTATTATCTTAACGCAGGCTGGACCGTAGGATTTTGGTCTTTCGCGATGAAAGTACCTGCTTGCAGCTAGAAGCAGAAGCAGCCATAGTTAAAATTTTCCACCTTGTTTTTTTTTTTTTTTTTTTTTTTTTTTTTTTTTTTTTTTGGTGATATTTATTGTTTGAATTGTATGGAATGGATGGATGAATTACTGACTAATGTAAGCATTGTCCTTTGTTTTTTTGTGGTTTTTGTGTATTATGTGGTATCAATGAAGAAGTTAGTTTTATGAATGCTTACGGAGGTTTTTTCTACAAAGACGTCGTGTTAAAGAGCGCTCTGAATAAGGTTTTTTCACTTTTCCGTAGAAAAGGGATCTTATTAAAAATATAAAAAAAACCGGTAAACACCACCACCGAAGTTCAACTAGAGCTAGGCTACTATTGTACAACATTTACAGCCAAAAGAATGTCCTAGCCGTACAAAACGAAGACCAAAACCGAAGATCTGGAAAAAGCAAAACACTCTCCATGCATTAGAGACGCCTTCTCTGAAAAAGACGAGATATAAAAAGAACTGATGCAGCAATTGCGGAAGAACCAACATGCCCCGAAGCAGACATACCTCGTTGCGGTCCCTGGTGGCATGCAACGTGGTCTCCATGATGCAGCCACGTATACGGCTGTCAGGTTGAACTAACTACCCAAGCCAGTTAGCAATAAAAACTTTAAGCAACCATGCCTCACCTCCTAGAGACAGTAGTTCAAATCTGTGAGGTCCAGGGAGTTTCCTCACATTCCTGCATCCTACAAAATATCATAAGCTGATCTCACATAGAAGACTCCTGAAGCATTGATGCCCCGGACCCGAAAAAATCAGCCTCGTACGGTACGGTTCTTGTTTAGTAAAATTGGTCAGATAGCTTTAGAATGGTAACAATTTTGATCTCATACGATTCTAATTTAGCAATTTAATCCCATGAGACGTGTCATGAAATTGAGACGTTTTCTGGGTTCTCTTGTTCACTTTCATCTTGTAAATATTCCTTTCTTAAAACCAAAATTTGGATTGGCATCACCAACCTGTTATATAAAGAATAGAGTAATAGAACAAGCACAATGATTCAGCCACCACGATTAACACAATGTGTATCTGAACCATTGATCATAATATAGGCCCATTAATCATAAGGTATATACATTATAACCAAATGTATAAATACACGTTGTGCCACTCATTCTGATTGAACATTTATACATTGACGATACGGGATTTCACCCCTCCACGTGGAATTATCTAATTGGTCCAGCTGGCATGTGGAAAAGTCCAAGTATATTATCCACATCGGTCGAATACGAGGCGAATCGGTGATCACCACCGCCGACGGTAGATCTTGCAAGTGTGTCAACTCGAGCACCCATGTCGGTGTCATACGAGTCGATATCGAGCTCCGGCCCAGGTTCCTGTGCCCAATAATCTCAGAGGGTTGCTTGGCGAGAAGAAAGGCCCATTAAAAGCAATTATGTCGATAGACCAAATCGCCCTGTGATTAGAAGCGTAGAAGAAGAAGGGCGTGTCTTTATAAATACATCATTCCGTGAACTACGTAAAGGGCGATTCCCTGGACAATACATTGAGATCGTAAGCGAATCCAAGATACATTCTTTGACTCACCATAAAACCCTAAAATCACCCCCAAACCATCCTCGATTCTATCATCCCAGATTAAATTAATTTCAAATTATATACGTAAAATCCAAAGATCGCCATACACGCTTTCTGGCAACATTGATTATAATATGACACGCATCAATGTCACACCGGGGTTGTAAGAATGTTTGTAATGTGAATGATCACAAAGTGTTGAGTGTCTCCATTCTCCAATAAAACAAATGTGTTTTGTGTCAACTTTCACACCGAATGTTATCTATATCTCGAATTTTCTCTTATCTTAATCTATATAATTTATTAATTTTTATTTTATTAACAAAAGACAAAGCTACATTATTGAAGTCAAAAGTCTACGCTTGTGCAACTTGGAAAGTCAGATGTGGTGTACGGACATCGTCATCGTTTGGATTAAAATTACTAACACAGCTAAGCTATGTCCATTATATATATGTTTCAGTCTTTTGCATCCTGGTGAAGTTTCTTCCATTTTTTTAATTTTTTTAATTTTGTTTTAGAATGTTTACATGTTGCGTAAAATAGAAGAAATTTGAAATGAAAAATAGCGACAAGGGAGCTACAAGCATGCATCAAAATGATGCAACATATGTATCAACTATCAAATAAATTTAAATACGATTTTTATTTATGTAATCTCTATTTTTGTCATGTCAGTTGCACTAAAATCTCTATATATTTTAATTCTATTTAACATTGAAATATTCGTTTTTTGAATTCATTATTTGTTGTCACTTTCACACCGAATTCTTCGTCTTCGAACGCTATTTTCTTTCACACTCTTTTTCCTTCCATTGTATGCTAAGGAAGAATATTCAGGTTGTATGAGCCTAGAGAAAATTAGAAATTGATCGAGGTTTGCATTTTTTATTTTTATTTTAATTTTCATTCCATTGTATCTTAGTCGAAAACATTCTCTCTTTTTTTGCCCCTAACGGGATTCGAACATTGGTTTTCACGTCAAGTTATAGTCTAACTCATCACTAAACCGATGCACCTTGTGCTAGTCGAAAACATTTAGATATATTGAACTATTATACATTTCATGTAAATATAACGTTGTACAATCTCTAGCAAAAATCTCAAGCTATTTATCACGTGGTACGTACGATCTCTAGAAGAAATCTCAATCTTTTAGTAAATTTTCATTGTCAAGTTTTTGTTGCATCTCCAGTCTTGAGTTACCCACATCTGTTCTCTCATTTAACCAACCGATGATGTCCGCGAACGCTATGTTAACATTCTCCGGTAGCTCTCCATAGAGTAGAGAATGCCACATCCCTGGATACAGCTTGAAAGTCTTGTCTAAGCTATTTGATGTCTCGTATAGTAATTTACTCACTGCTGGATCCGTCACTTTATCGGCCTCACCATGAAGCACATAAAATGGTAATGCAACCTATAAAATACACAAATCATAAAATTATCAGATCACAATCCACACAAAAACATATATGAAAAAAAACATGTCCTTTATTATTATTATTATTATTACAATTTATTATTATAAAAAACTAACCTCTTGAAGCCTTTTTTCCAGATCCATGCTAACAGAAAGTAGTTGCTGACCAGTTTTCAATCGTGGACGTCCTTTATAGCAGTATGGGTTGGCTCTAATCTGTCGCAATTCAATAAATTAAATTGTTTCGTTTTAATTATCAAATTTGAACATATTTTTTCAAAAAAAAGAAAGAAAGAAAAATGAACATATATATATATATTTTTTTTTCTTCAAGTTTATAAACTTGATTAATAAATCTTACCTCTTTTCTAGTTTCTGGAAGTCTAAAGGCAGCGTCAATAACATCTGGGGTAGGTATAATCTTCCAAGTGGGGATAACATAAGAGAGCTTGGTCAAAACATTCATAACCATTGGATTTGGCCTCATGTCGTCAGCAATCTGCAATAATGTCAAAACCATGATGAAATTATTATTTACATCTAAATTGTATTTTTCTGTGGGATTTGTTTTTTTATACTATCATTAATGGAAGTCTATATATATATATAGCATTTGTTAAAAAATTAATTCATTACAAACTGACATCGAAATTACCCGAAAAACATCATGTAGTATTTCCTCCTTAATAGGAATATTTTCCAAATAAAACTGATCGTATTTTTTTCGTTATATGTATTCTTACTATGAAAAAGAAAATAGAAAATGAAAAATATAATATTGTATTAGCAAATTGTTTTCAATTTTATTTTATTTTAGTTTTTATATGTGAAACTTTTATAAAGACAATGATGACGTGACATATTTTATCTAATTCAACAACCCTTAATTAGCCTAATGGGTTCTTTTTTGAGCATATCATCTTTTGTTTGTTTGTTTGTTTGGAAAGGGACCATTCTAAGCGTATGTAATAATAGAGAATGTAGCAAAAAGAGAAACAATAAAACATTAAAATAATTTTCATTAAAAAAAATTGGGAAAATTATTAAAAAGGACAAAACAATTTACCTATTTAGCATTTAGGACATGAATGTAATTTTTTTTTTTTTGAGTAAAAAGAACAATTTATGAATTACAAGTACAAAAATACCCTTAATAGTTATATTTTTGATAAAGGGCAGAAAAAACCTACAACTACTCCCATGTTCACTAGCGCAGCATGGGACATTTGAACTGCCAAAAAAATAAAAAATAAAAAAATTTATCCTACCCAAATATTTAATCATTAATCACCGTAATCTTTTAACCTATACCTTTTAATTACCACATTTAATCATAATTCATATTTTTTTGTCTTGTTTATTTTGATATATTATATTTGATAACACTGAAGTCGCATGATATTTTTACGAATACACGTCAATTCATTACTACCATGCGACAATGTGAAATAAGTGACAATCACCGGTTTGAGACAATATTTCGATACTAATTGGCACATCAATTCTCCGAAAATACCAAAAAAATGTCATTAAATTTTCCATACTAATTGACACCGTGACAGTAGTAACATTGACTAGTGTTACAGAATGACACTACTAATTGTCACTTCGATTCACTGAAACAACATAATAGTGTTATTCATATTGTGATTACTAATTGACAATGTGACAGTTATAACAATTATCAGTGTCAGATGATGCCATTACTAATTTTCACATCGATTCACCTAAAGTATATTGATAGTGTCATTCAATTTGTCACTACTAATTTGCACTGCGACATTAGTGACAATAATCAGTATCGGAGAATGACACTACTAATTTTCTCACCGATTGAGGATGAGTCCCAATTTTCAATTCCACTCAACTTGTAGTAGTGCCGACTTTCGATGAATCGGTGTGAAAAAAACACTTGACTTTGGAAATTACATCGAAAGGATACAAATAATATATCAAAATAAAGGCGAGCGATAAAATATGAACTATGATGAAAAAATTAGTATAATTTGATATATATATATATATATATATATATATATATATATATATATATATATATATATATATATATATTAAAAGGTACGGCTGAGAAAAAATTTTGTAGGAGAGAATTATTATTTTTTAATTATTTAATTAAAAATATCCAGTTCCAATTTTTTTCTTTCTTTCTATTTGCATGTATGCGGCTGAACAACACAGCAACGTGAGTAGTTTTTTATTTTTATTTTAATACTTAGTTTTAGGTAGGCAAATAGTTGCAAGTATCTAGGGGTAAGTTAATACTTTTATTTGCCAAATTGTCCTTTTTAATAAAAAAAATTATGATAATATCCTTTTTACTAATTTTATAAAAGTTTTTTTCTTTTCAATAAGTCTTCCAAAAAAGTATTCTCTCGAATTTCTATACATCATAGAAAATTCATACAGTATCACTATTGTGCTTTTAAAAGAAAATTTTATCCTTTACATTCCAATATTTATGCACTTTCTTTAAAACCCTCCAAAACTTACTGTTGTTGTATAACCTATTTTTACATACAAGTTTTATAACACGACCATTATAAAATTGTATCATATAGTATGGTATATATATATATATATATATATCAATCATATCCTTCCTTTTAAACCATTATCATAATTCATTTATTTCTATTATATATCCTTTATATAGGGTGTGCATAGTAAAATATGATAAAAGAATATGATGGATAAAACTATTTGATACTCTCTTCAAAAAAAAAAAAAAAAACAAACTATTTGATACAACATTTACGGAGTACTATTCAGTATAAAAGAACCCTTTTTTTTATTAATTTTTTTACAATTCTATTTTTTATTTTTCTAGAAGCAGTAATACATGTGATAATTTTTTAAGTAGGTTGACTTTGATTATACAAAGTGGAGGCGGCCGGCGGGAATCACTGACCTTACACATGGGGGCCACAAGGACGGCGCCGTCCCAATACTCCGGCTTCTTCCGGTGCAAAAGTAGCACCACCGCTCCTCCCATTGATTCTCCTAACAATATTCTCATTTTCTTCTGATTTTCCTTCTTTTCTGCAATCATTAAAGATAAATTTTATAATACAATCCTTATATAAGATTATTTTAGTGTATTCGTATCGGATTGTTTTAACGAAATCTCTAATTTTACAGCTTTCAATACACGGTTTTCTATTTTATAAAATCAGTTATTCAAGATGAAATGCATCAATTCTTTAATTTAGATAATGGGTAGATACAAAGAATAATTAGTGAATCTCCATGAATGCCATAGATGTAGAACCTATGTTTTCCTGTTGATATTTTTAGAAAAAAAGTTTTTAAAAGATTTACACTATCTAGTAAGTGTTCTTATAGACACATCATCAAGGACGAAGTCATGTATAGTTTTAGGGGGACTAAGCCTATCCGGACAAAAAAATATTACACTAAAAAATCTAAGTAGTCCAGTTTAATCCATAAAATATTATTAATCCAGCCCACCCGACGAACTCGACATAGTCCATTAACCCACCCTAAATCGAAATCTTGGCTCCGTCCTTGCACATCATGTCCATAAGTATTCAAAGGGATTTATACTATATAATGTAAGTGTGCTCTTTTCACGCATCATGTCCATTTTTTGTTGCGCACTATCTACCGTAAACAAGGGCGGAGCTACAGGGTTAAGGGTGGGTCACGTGAAAGTATTAAAACGGTATAGTTTTCTTTGTTAAAAATATCGTTTTATGATTAAAAAAATATAGTTTTAGATTGTGGTGACATCATTCAAATAAATTTTTGGATAAAAAAATGTAGATTTAGACTCCTGGATCCGCCCGAGACCGTAAGTGATCTTATTATAGACGGATCATGTCCATTTTTTTGTTGCACATGATTTATATATATACCATAATTCCATAAATGGCTCCAAATGATAGTTAAATCTAAGATTATATGGAGAATCAGATGAAAATGAATGCTTTTATTTTGTCAGAGAGCTTATATTAATCAATTCAAATTAAATAATTACCACAAACATCGGTATAATGATCGGAGCAATCACTAACAAGATCATCAAAATCCGGTATAAAACCGGCAAGTCCAGATGATTTTCCATGGCCTTCATAATCCATTCCATGCACTGCATAACCAGCTTTCGCCAGCCGCACTCCAGTATCTATTTTCCATAATAATCAATATAATTAATATGTTTATTATGATTATATGTATGTGTGTGTATATATATATATATATGGGCCGGGGTATATATATTCATCATACCTCTCATGGAGATACTGCATTCCATGGCATATCCATGGCATAAGAATATCAGGGCTTTGGGCTCGGAGTTGGTAGGTAACCAACTGCATGTAAAAAGCTTTAATCCACGAGAATTTGTTATAAATTCCTGCAAAATATTTAACAGAAAAAAAATTAAAGAGCTGGATTGATTAAAGTTTTGCAGGTATTTAATGAAAGATTGCAAGAAAACAATGAACAGATTAATCTTACTTCTGCATATCGAACGTTGTCAATCTCAGTAGCCATGAAAAAGTGGATGAAATATTAATTAATTTGGTGCAGAAATAGGGAGGGGGAAAAAAAAGTAGAGAATATTTCAGGAAAAAGCAGAGACGAAAAGTGATGGGGTTTGAAATGGAGATTAAGAGGATAGGGTAATATGAGAACCTGATGAGGGTTCCACGTACGTAGGATATATAACAAGAGAGTGGGGTAATGAGTATTTAATTTGCAAGTGTAAAAATTAAAGCAAATTAAAATGGACGATTTCTTGGCAAGTGGAGAACACGTTTTGACTTCCTCTAGGGCAATGACCGTGTATGTGAAAGGTCCAGGGTTCGATCCCCGCCCCCTCCTTTCGTTTCCGAAAAAAAAAAAAAAAAAAAAAGGGTACCCTACCCTCTAAGTTGCTAATTTATCAGATTATATATATATATCATAGGAAATTATGAAAGGTGAAATTACACCTGATTTGAATATGATAGATAATAGTCGCCCATTTGATTTAAATCACGATCCTCCGAGTAACCGGATCAAGTGATGTCAAAAAAATATGCAAGTGTTTCAGCAATACGATGTAGTTTTAAAGATAAAAAAAATATCCCTCTTCAATGTGGTGCTTAAAATTTTTAGTAAGGTCCTTGTCAATCGCATTAATTAAACCTATTATGAAGAATCTTGTCAGTCAGCCCCAAGCTAGCTTTATTCCGGGGAGACAAGCGGCGAATAATATTATCATTGTGCAAGAAATTATTCATCACATGAGGAAAAGAAAAGGGAATAGATTTTGGTTTGCTGCTAAATTGGATTTGGAAAAGGCTTTTGATGAACCGAACTGTAATGTTTTAGAGTATGTTTTTAGGGTTTGACTCTTCTATTGTTGACTTAATTATGTTCTATATTAAGACGGCCTCTCTCACTGTTATCGAGAATAGCATGCAGTTAAACAACTTTTCTCCTAAGTGTGGCGTGAGACAGGGGGACCCTCTGTCACCATATCTTTTTATTCTTTGTATGGAGGTTCTTGGACAAATGATTCAAAAGGAGGTCAGTTTGGGGCTTTGGAGACCTTACCGCATAGCTAAGGGTGGTGTTGGGATCTCTCATCTGCTTTTTGCTGATGATTTATTCTTTTTTGGAGAGGCCTCTTCCTCTCACATTAAAATTATAGATCGGATCATGACAGATTTTTTTTTGGTCTCGGGTCAAAGAATTAACTTTGGCAAGAGTCGGTTTTTTTTCTCGGCCAACACTCCTTGCTATTTGAAAAGTGTCATTAGTAGCAACTTGCGAATTCCTGTTTCTTACGACTTAGGAAGTATTTGGGGTTCCCAGTCTTTCATAATAGATTGTCTAGCAAGCATTTTGATTTTTTAGTCAACAAAGTTCATGTGAGGCTCTCAATTTGGAAAGCCAAAAATCTTTCTAAGGCTGCTAGACGTCTCTTGATTCAATCTACCGTGTCATCCTTTCCTTATTATTCGATGGAAACAGTAAAGCTCCCGGATAGTACAATCTGCTTCTTGGATAAGCTCAATAGGTGTTTCTTCTGGGGTGATGGCGACACGGCTAAGCTTTACTCAATTAGCTTGTACAATATTTGTATTCCTAAAGAGGCTGGAGGTCTAGGTTTAAGGTGCCCGGGATAATGTACAAAGCTTTTCTCTGTAAGCTAAGGTGGATATATGTTACTGAGCCTCATCATCTTTGGGTGAATTTTCCGAAAAAGTAAGTATGGTGACTCGTTTGATGAGGGATGTCACGCTTCAACCTCTTCCCCAAGTTGGAGGTCTATTTATGGCACTAGAGATTTTCTCAGATTGGGCATTCTGTGGGACAGTGCTAAGCAGGCTTGGTACTGGAAATTCAATCACAATGGAAATTTTCGGTACATTCTGCTTATGATATTCTGCAAGATGCCGGTGGAACTTTGCAGGCACGTTTTTGGAACGGGATTTGGAGCCTTAAAGGGTCGGAAAGATTAATCTTTCTCTTTGGGAGATTCGTCATGATATTCTAAAAACAAATAGTTTGCTAGCACACCGGCTGCCTTATGTAGATCCGGTTTTCTTAATTTGCAACGTCCGCATTGAGTCGACTCTTCATGCTTTGAGGTATTGTGGTTGGATTAACGAGGTGTGGAGGACCTTGATTCCTACTTCTTGGGCGAGTAGATTTTTTAACTACAATAGACCGGATGCGTGGTTGGATTTTAATCTATCTCAACAACTTTATTATGGTGGTGATGAACTTGAGTGGAAATATGTTTTCAGAGAAGTGGTTGCATGCGTTTGGTTTTGGAGGAACAAGCATCTCTTTAACGAGGAGTAAATCGTACCAGATACTAGATTTGTGGTTTCGAACATTTTGGCTCATTCGAGATCTAATGTTAAGGCTTGTGTTAAACCTGATTAGATGTGTAGTTTTTTTTGTTGGTTCCTTTATGATGTAAGCTCGATGTTTGGTACTTTTTTGTACATTTTGTTTTTAGTAATATATATCAAAGATCCCTTTTTCGGAAAAAAAAATCTTCATCATTTCATATTTTGTGAATTATTGTAGTGGTCATACTGTAATGTAATGTAATTAATATATATATATATATATATATATATATATATATATATACTAGCAAAATCCACGTGCTTTGCACGTGTTCAGCTAAATATATTGTTGATTATGCGCTTAATTTATAAAATAAATATATGTTCAATAATGATAATTATTATATAGCGACTTAATGATTGGTAGTATTATTTTATTTATCTCACTCATACGTATTGAATCAAACTCGTCATTTACATTTTCATTCTTTTAAATATGATAAACTCCCTTTAAAATGTTTTTTTATAGTTATAGAGCATGCATTTTATTGGGATCAAATGAAAATTTGTCTCACGTATCCTGTATATATGTAGATACTCTCCAAGTTCATTCTAACCTAAAAAACATCATCAAAGAATAATGTGTCCGAAAAATTATGTAATGTTTTAATTACGTATAATTTTATACTAACATTATGTTACAACTGCAAATACTCTTTGTCAAATAATTTACTGTCAGTTACATATAATAATCATAAAGACATAAAATCATTAGTTGCGTCGCATGAGTATTGTTGAGTTCAAAAAATCAAGGGTTTAGCATTAATCCCATATAGGGTGCAAATCTCATGTATATACATGTTAGGCCAAAAAAATCCTCTCGATTCAGCCACATTATAGGTTTGAGGCCAATTTGACATAGCTTGAATCTTACTTGGGTCAGCATGCACCTCATCCTCTTGTATGACATGGCCCATGTATACCACTTTGGTTTGTCCAAAAGAGCGTTTGGGAAATTTAGCATAGTATTGGTTTCTTCTTCAAAACTTCTAGAACCACTTTAAGATGTTGTGTACGTGTGGGAAGCCATGTCAGGGCTAAAGATTAGGATTTCACCAAAAAAATACCAGCACAAACTTCCTCAAGTAAGGTCTCAACGTCTCATTCGTACTTCTCTGGAATGTGGTCGGGGCATTTGTGAGCCCAAATAGCATCATTTTGAATTCAAATTGGCCACACTGAGTTACAAAGGCAGCCTTCTTGACAGCATCTTCAATAATCAAAATCTGATAGAATCCAGACCTTAAGTTTATTTTAGAAAATACCTTTGCACTCTCTAACTCATCCAATAATTCATCAATTAAGGGAATATGGTAGCCATCCTTGACAGTTATGTCACCCAACCTTTTGTAATCCTCACAAAATCTCCAGGTTTCATCTTTCTATTTCTCAAAGAGAAAAGGTGATGAAATCGGACAATTTTTGTGTTGTATAATCCCCTGTTGTAATATTTGATCTACCAACTGCTCTATTTCATACTTTTGATAGTGAGCATGTCTACAAGGTTTTAGTTTCATAGGTTCAACACATTCATTCAAAGTGATGGGATGCTCATAGCCCTTCATTGGTGAAAATCATTGGGAATTCACAAACACCTCATGATATTCTTCTTCAATGGGCATATGATTTAGAGCTTGTTCCTGTATCAAAGTGAGGCACCCTAAGAGTCCATGGGTTCCTTTTCTCAAATTCTTGGTAATGATTTTGCAGTTGATCATTTTAAGCCAAGTTTCTTCTGTGTAACTTCTTAGCTTAATTTGTTCTACCTCATTAGTGAAAACAAGCTATTTGTCGAAGTCAAAGACCATGAGAGTGTACTTTTTCATTTAATCCACCCCTAATATCATGTCACAGCCTTTAAATTGATCAGTCTCACGTCTTGGTAGAACTTAACCCCTGTGTATGTTCCATAGCAAGCCATGACACTTAAATTCACTTATCTTTTTGTTTCCATCTACTATTGTGATTAACATAGGGTGAGTTGTTAATGTCACACATTGCACTTCATTGGCAGCTTACTGGTCTAAGAAAGTGTGAGATCCACCACAGCCTATGAGGATAGTAATTGTTTTTTTCTTCAAGAGGCATGTAGTCTTAATGGTGTTAGAGGTGACCTATCTATATAAGGTGTACATGGATAACTTAGTAGTCTCAGATGGTCTAGAATTCCATACCATATCCTATTTATCCACTGCAATCTCTCCTCAAACTTCATCATCACCAGCTAATAGAAAGCGTATGTGTTTCTGCTCGCACACATGACCGGGTGTGTATTTTTCATCATATTTAAAACACAACCCCTTGGCCATCTTCTTCCGTAACTCCTTATGTGTAATTGTCTTATGTGTCATTAGTTTATTCTCAAGGCAGGGTATTTTATTAGTCACCTCAGTGGTGAATGGGGAGAACCTAGAATGGTCAGGGTTAGATTAATTCTTCTGCTGATGCATGTCATTCAATGCCATTATAATAGATTCTTGGCATATGGCAGCATTCATGGAATCATACATGTCCTCATGCATCATCAATCTCACCGCGTACTTAATTTTCAGTTTAAGGCCTCTGATAATTCAATTGATGAAGTATGTCTCCGTCAGCATATGATTCTGTAACTGCACAAAGCTTCTTAATGCCTCAAACTCTGATAGATATTCCTTTACAACGGTCTTTTGTCTCATAGATGGAATTCATCTACTGCCAGTTCTAATGACTTACCTCCAAATCGTCTTATAACTTTTTCTCTCAGTAATGCCTAATTCATACCGGAAAACTTAATATCAGATTTCCAAAACACATATATGCTTTTCCTCGAATATGTGTTTCTTTTAAACTGACTCTCTGATCATCCGAAACATCATGCATATGGAAGTATCTTTCACTATGTTGTTTCCATTCCTTAGGCTATTCTACATCAAACAGAGGGAAATCGACCAAAGTAACCTTAACTCCCGCCTCAAAATTCTCATTTTTATCTTATTTGAAGTTAGCTTCATACATATGTGACGTATGTAGCAAGCCGTCATGAATTGATGGGTGAGTTCCAGTTTAATGAGATGACAAAGAAGGTGCTTGTGAAAATGTCTCACCCATACTATCAGTTTTCTTTATCCCCGATTGTAACATAGACATCAGAGAATCCTTCTAAGCTTGCATGGCAGCTTGATTCGCAGTCACAGACGACCGGAACAAGTCCAATTTAGCATGCAACGCATCAATATTTACATTACATCCATGCACCTCCTCCATGCAAACATGAACATCTTTTTATAACCTATTATGGTCCTTCTACAACTCATCCATTGCCTTCAAACGTGTACTTTCAGCCAAGGAGATTCCACAGGGGCAGGATAAGGATCTAATACCAAATGTTAGTAATGATCCTAGAGCATCACTATGGAAATTGGATGATGAAATGACAATTCCATTGATGCTAAACATCATTGGAATCAACATAAGCACCACTTTACTCTATTTGTAAATGGTAAACAATATGTGGGTAAGGGAAAAACATCTTCTGAAAATGTAACCAGAGTAAATGATGTATGCAAACAATATTTTACTATGGAACAAGGTGCGTGTTTAGAAAAAGAATTCTACCATGCAAATAATATTTAGGAGGAGAGAAATATATACATACCATTGTCAATTGATGTGGCGGTCATTTGAAAACAACGAAATGATATGGATGTCTTTTGGTTCTTGGTTGGATTGAAACTTGAATACAATTCGGTTCGGGATCATTTTCTTGGGGGCACCAAGTTGCTTACACCCCTTGAGGTATTCTTTAGGCTTTAGAGAGTCACGTTCTACAATATGATGTTAATGGATGAAAGAGGTGAACAAAAAGAGGCTGTGTTTGTGCCTTCAAATAGCAGGGGCAACAGTGGTGGCCTCATTTTAGGCGGTCAAATATGCTCCCATGGCAACCGAACGAACCATATGATGCATAATTTCGGCTAATGCTGGTAAGCCTAAATGCAAAACATTTCATGCTCAAGCATTCTTTCAACCGAACATTACCTTTGAGTTAATTCAGATATCTAAAGAAGAGTATGACAAAATCAAGAATCAATCAATGAGCTTAAGTCCTTCTTCCACTTCATTATTGTTTTATGGATTAAAATACTGCCTCCGTTCCAAAATATAAGTCATCCTAAGGGTTTTCACACAGATTAAGGAAGTGGTTGAATGTCATTAGTTTGAAGATTAATGTCTAAAATGTCCCTTGACTATAATTAATGCAATAGGAGTTAAGTAATGAAAAGTAGTTGGATTGATAATAAATTAGGGGTAAGATAGAGAAAAGAGTAATAAATATTGCATTGGTAATGTAAAACGACTTATATTGTGGGATAAATCTAAAAGTGTAGGATGACTTATATTTTGGAACAAAGGCAGTATTAGTTATAAGGATAAAAGTATGACATAGCAATTGCGTGTTTGAATTCCGAGATTGAAGTTTTCCATTAAAGTCCATCATGTTTGCAATTTCAAGTGCCTTATAGATGTTTGTAGTACTTGTTCATGCAAATGTGCTTTGTGCTTTGCAGTTATTGATGTAGAAGCACTATGTTATGAATATATGCCAGGTTGCTGTATTGAATTTACTAACACAAATTCAAGTACAACTATAGTTCGTGAATAAGTGATACATTGTAATTTATGCGGAAGTACTCGGTTATGAATATTTGTGCGGTAGTTGTATAGAATGGATGAAAACAACATGAAATACAATTGTATTTTGTGAACAAATAATGCATCGTAATTTATACAAAAGTATTATGTTATCATGAATGAATATTTGTTACGTAGTTGTATTGAATGTATGAAAACAACATTGCATAGTTGATCAACTAAATTAATTAAGCTATATTTTAATATTGGGAAACACCTCATAAAATTTACTGTAAATATAATATTTTATTATTATTTTGTTGGCCGTAATGTAATATTTCTCTTCATGTCTACATAAAAAATTTTACAGATGTAATTATATTTAATTAAGATAAGTCTTGATTCATAAACTATATAAACTATTTAATTATTATTTTATATTTAATATTACATATTTATTATTATTTTGTTGATGGTATGTATAATTTTTATTATTATTTTGTTGATTTATATGCATAATGTTTTATTATTATTTTGTTGGTTGTAATGTAATATTTATATTTTTGTCCATATAAACTACTTTACAGATGCATAAAATATTGATGCATAAAATTTGTACATACTATATCGTGGATAATCATAGAAATTAAAATATATATATATGAATATGCATGCTAAAGCGATGTTCCTTTGAATTATTGATTCAATAGAATTTTGCATGAATCTTTGGATGTTTTCTTAATTTAATTTTAGTGAAAGTCTTTTGACCCGGTATTGGTATGAAAAATGATTAAAATTTTAATTTGAATTGAGTCAGAATAATTTACCGTGTGAAAAGATGCTCGGTTACGGCTAATGAGATGAGATAGTGATTATTATTGATGTATTTGTTTTTTCGGATAGTGATTATTATTGATGTATCTTTTTTTTTTCAGATAGTAATTATTATTGATGTATTTGTTTTTCCTTTTCGTTATTAGTTATTATTATTATATTAGTATATTAGATCTATTTGATGTTCTTTGTCAAAAAAAAAAAAAAAAAAAAAAAAAAAAAAAAAAAAAAAAAAAAAAAAAAAAAATTCTGTTTGATGTTCGGCTAATTACATGATATAGTGATTATTATTGCTGTGTGGATTGATTGATTTTTTTCCCTTAACGTGTTTTTATTTTATTTTATTTTATTTATACTTTTAGATTGTAATTAATGGTATTATATATATCCTTTAAATTAATTAATAAATATTATATTTATTGGAATAAATTAGTTATAGAGAAACTCTTTTAGGGGAAACACCCGAGGGGGGAAACACTTTTGAGGGGAAACACATTGGCTATTTTAATATAGTTAATGATATATATATTGAAACCTGTAATATATTATTAAAAGAGTAAAATATATTACAAGGTTTTTGCCTCTCCCGGTCACTCCTCAAATTAAATATGATGTCATCAACATACATTCCCTACTTTCTTAAAATCCTAGTCCGGAAAATCCAGTGTGGAAGAAACCGGATGCTAGGGAAAGAATGTCGATCTCTGTTTGTTGGAACAAACTACCAAAAAAAAAAAAAAAAAAAAAAAAAAAAAAAAAAAAATAGAAAAGGGGTGAAACCCCAAACCTCCAACTAGCTAAAAAATAAGACAAAAACCAAAAGCTACAACACTTTCAGCTTGCCAGCAAGTACACACAAAAAAAAGCCAAAAACTATTGAGCTTTGTGCTCAAAAGAATGCAGCAATTTAGCTTATCTGAAGCAAAACAAGAGGGTCAGCAGCCATCCCCATAGGTAATTTGAGAAGAGGGATTTAAGTATGCACTTTTTTCTTTTCAAAGCAGTTCCAAAAGCTCCAGGCAGCAAACTCAGCTGCACAAAGTCATAAAACAAAATCAGCTTCACAAACGCCAATTGAATAATGTAATGAATATAATGTACGTAATAAAATTGAATGAAAAATAATGCAACCATTAAATTTATGTGATGTAATAAAATTTATAAATTTATGAACTTTATGACAAATAATGACCACCCTATCATATACCTCTACAACTCCCTACCACCACACACCGCGCAACTTCACCCTACCCATGCCCTAGCCCCATGCCTACCCTCACCATTGCCCACCCATACCCTTACTCCGATCCTACCTCACCCCTGCCTTTACCTAGCCTAATACCACCCCAACCTTACACCCGGCCACCCTTCTTATACCTCTACGTTACCCCATTATACCCCACCCTCCATGTACATCCACATTACTTTGCCCACCCAACTGCCACATTAACCTTACCCTAACCTTGCCTACCCACCAGCCTTACTCTTTCCTCTACATATACCCGCACTTCACCATATGCCTCCTATCATACCCTCACTTCACTCCACACCACCTCCCCTACCCAACACCACACCACCTCTCATACCCCACCATCATCCTAACCACCGCCCCACATAAGGTTGTAAGTGGTTTGGGATACTCTTCAGCCACTCTCACCTCGCAAAGGAGTTCAACTCGAATCGATTTGTTTTTTCTAGTTTGAGCTCGAGATACTCGATTAATCAAGTAATTAAATGAGTTTTTCTCGAGCTTCAAAATACGGTTATGAGCTTCAACACTCGTATTAATGAATACTATTTTATATTAATAAGTAATTATTAAACGAGCTCGATATTGCCATATTTTATAAAAAATTCATGAATTCTAATCGAGTGTACGAGGTGAGTTGCATTATACTGAGTACGAATGAGTCGAGTTGACCATGCTGTTTTATGGCTCGATCGAGCTTGAGCCGAGTTTCAAACCCAAGTTTTTTTACTCGAGTCGAGCTCAAGTTTTAGAAAGTATTGACTTGTCTCAGCTCGAATACACTTCTAACCCTACTCACCTATCCTCACCTCACATACCCTTACCCGTACCTACCCAACCTCACCCACCGTCACCCGCAACCTTTATCCTACACACCCCGACCCACTTTACCCACCCCCATTTTACACCAACCCTGCCCACCATATGGCGTGGGGTGTCAGTTTTCATTACATCCCCTTCCATCTATTTTTTAATCAAATGAAAATTGACTATTTTCATTACGTTGTAATCAAATTTATTTCAGTACCTTACATTACATTACAACTTTACCCACAAAATGTTACAAGATGAAATACTACATTCCATTCTCTCAATCCAAACTAGTCATATGTGTTTAAGATATCAAAATGAACATGTGCTAGAAGTTCTTAATTAAATTTTTATTCAAGATTCATTAGCTTGTGGTGTTAGTTATCTCATTTCATTGAATCTTTAAAAGTCATAATTTGGTTCATTTAGCTAAAATATTTGTGATTTGTCGGTGCTTAATAACTCAGTCCTTGTGTGATCGACGTCCTAAATGCTACTTGATAAGTCATGCGCTAGTTTGAAGCAGGATTTGGTGATTATATTTTGAAAATTATACATGAGCGGTACTCATCAATAGTAAGAAGAAAAAAAATACATAAATGACTAATGAAACGAATAGTTCAAGTATATTCATGACGGAGCTACATACAACTAAAGAGACAACATCCCTTTGATCCGAAAACATATATTAATATATGTAGTATTCATTTTGTTTGCTACCTTTAATTTTTTTTATTTGTATCTTCAAAAAAATTATTGCCTCCTTACCCAAGATCCTCAGTCTGTCACTGATGATCACCTTTAAATATGGTTTTACAAGTTGAAGCGCAAGAATATGAGAAAAAAAATAAGTGAATAATTGGATTATTGCAAGAAAGATATTAGAAGGATAATGTTTGTTAATTATTCATGCTTTGATAATCATCATAGTACATCAGCTCTCACATACATATACTAATACCTCATCATAGAAGATCTAATCTAGATCTTATCCAATCTAACTAACAGCCAAGTGTCACTCTTATACACATGCCAAGTGTGACACTATATTCTTTTATATCTTTTCAGCCCCTCTCAAACCAATGTGAGGCATAGTCACATTGAGTTTGTCTCTAAAACAACTAAACGCACTTACTGACAGAGCCTTAGTAAAACAGTCAGCTATTTGATCTTGTGATGGTATGTGACATACAACAACCTCTTTGTTGGACACTTGATTTCTGATGAAGTGAACATCGACTTCTATGTGTTTTGTTCTTGCATGATACACAGGGTTTTGTGCCAATGAGTTTGCTCCTGTGTTGTCACACCAAAGTGTAACAGCAGCCAATTTAAACTTCATTTCACCAAGCAGTTGGGTGATCCACTTGACCTCAGCAGCTAAATTAGATAAAGCTCTATATTCTGACTCACAACTTGACCTGGAGACCATGTCTTGCTTCTTTGAACTCCATGACACCAAATACTTTCCCAAATAGACATAGTATCCTCCAACTGACTTTCTGTCAATGGGACACACTGCCCAGTTTGCATCTGAAAACCTGATGGTCTAAAAATCAATCCCATACCAAGTGTTCCTGCCACATATCTAAACACCTCATCAGTGCTTGCCAATGAACTGTGTGTGGTTCTTGCATAAATTGACTGAGAGTGTTAACATCAAAGGCTATATCTGGCCTTGTTAGTGTGAGATATTGTAAGCCTCCAATAGCACTTCTGTAGAGGCTTGGATTTGTCATAGGTTCTCATTGTCTACGTAGCAACAGTTTTCTAGACACCATTGGTGTTGGACAAGGTTTTAAGTTGTCTAGTCCTAGTCTCTGAATTAGTTGAGAAGCATAGTAAGACTGAGTTAGATGCAGTCCATCATTGTTTCTAGCAACCTGCATACCCAAAAAATGTGACACAGGACCAAGATCCTTTAAGGAAAATCTGGAATTTAGCATGTGTATGAACTTATGTATCAGTGTTGGGGAGTTCCTTGTCAACAATATGTCATCCACATATACTAAGGCAAATAACACAGCATTGTCCTTTTTGAATATAAGCAATGAGGTGTGTAACTGAGTTTGTGTAAAACCCCAACTGACCATATGACTTCTAAGAGCTTCAAACCAAGCTCTAGGGGCTTGCTTGAGCCCATGCAAAACCTTTTTAATCTACATACATGCCTGGCCTTCCGGATCTTCAAAGCCTTCAAAGTTGTTCCATAAACATGAGTTCCGCAAGGGCCATTCGTAGAAAAGCATTATTTATGTCAATTTGGTTAATAGGCCGAGTTCATTGACACGGCTATGGTCGAGGATGATTCTCGATAGTAGATGACTTTGCTATGGGGTGAAAGTCTCGTGAAGTCAATGCCATAGTGTTGATCGTAACCCTTACCAACTAATCTTGCTTTGTGTTTCGTAATTGTGCCATCCGGCTCGACTTTCGCTTTTAAACACCTACTTACTACCAACTATATCTCATCCGGGACATGGTTGAACTAGATCCCATGTTTTCATAAGTGCTCTATACTCTTCTTTCATTGCTTGTCTCCAATCTGAGTTTCTCAATGCTTCTGATACATTAGTTGGTTCAGTTGGGTAAGGTGCCAAGTTAGTGACTGCAACTGAGTAAAGTTTAGGTTTGAAAATACCACTTTTAGATCTAGTTTGCATATGGTGAGGCTGAGGTTGTGGAAGTTGTGGTGGTGGTGATGGTGATTGTGGTTGTGGAGAGAGTGATGGTGATTGTGGTTGTAGAGTTAGTGAAGGTGATTGAGGTTGTGGTGATTGTGATGGTGAACCCTGGATCTCATTTGATGAGTCAGCAGATGCACGTGTTGTAGCATCAGTATGTGTCTCAGTAGGGTGGTCTGTCTCGGTAGGGTGTGTATTAGCAGTGTGGTCTGTCTCAGACTGTTCTTGTGGTTGCCCTTCTGGATGAGTCAGACCAAACCAAGGAAGGACAGAGGAGGATTGAGACTCAACTAAAACCTATCTAGATTGACCTTGAGTAAACCCCTCTGAAAAGGGGAACTGAAGCTCATTGAAAATAACAATGTTGGAGATATAAATTCTACCAGTAGGGTCTAAGCATTTGTATCCTTTGTGGATTGAACTGGGGCCTAGGTTGACACATTTGGTGGTGTGATATTGGAACTTAGTAGTTTGAAAAGGTCTGAGATGAGGATAGGCAGCGCAGCCAAAGGTTTTAAACTTGGTGTAGTTAGGTTTAACATGAAACAAGCACTCATAAAGGGATTTTATCCGGGAGGACAGGAGTGGGAAGGGCATTGATAAGGTGTGTGACCATCTAAAAGCGTGCTACTAGAAGGACAAGGGCATGGAGGCTTGTGCAAGGAGGTAAGGCCAAGTTCTACTATGTGCCTATGTTTTCTTTCT
This sequence comes from Gentiana macrophylla, assembly GCA_026214975.1. Taxonomy (NCBI): domain Eukaryota; kingdom Viridiplantae; phylum Streptophyta; class Magnoliopsida; order Gentianales; family Gentianaceae; genus Gentiana; species Gentiana macrophylla. The sequence goes on along the minus strand of CM047816.1, from coordinate 8,557,088 downwards.
CGCTCGACCATTTTGAGCATGGTCACGAGGACAGGATGTTGAAACCGAATGCCTTGGGAGTCTAGGATATCCCGAAAGGATCTCAGATTCCCCACCACCCAATGATCGACACTTTTAATATCAACGGAAAACTGAGTTTTAACCATAGTTTGGAACAGAATGAAAGTAGAGAGAGCTTCAGATTTAGCTTTTAAGGGGTAAATCCAAGTGAACCTAGTATAATCATCATTAAACTGAATATAATAGAGGTGACCTTCTGTGGACTTTATGGGAGCAGGGCCCCAAAGATCAGTGTGAATGAGTGCAAATGGTGCATTAGCATGAGAACTAGAGCTAAAATGAGGCAAGACATGAGATTTTCCAAATTGACAAGCATCACAAAATTCAAGATTTTCATTAACTTTCAAAGAAAGATTACAATCTTTCAAGACATGATTCAAAATAGGACTAGAAGGGTGGCCAAGTCTCCTATGCCACACATTAGGATTTTGACTAACATTGACAGACTTAATAGACTTAGACTGAACTTGACTGAGAAGTACAACTCTAGTATTTGATTGAAGAGAGGTCTGAGGTGTCTTAGCATCCAGATTGGCTATCTGATAGAGACCATCCTTGAGATGCCCTTTGAGGAGAACTGTCCATGTTGCTTTGTCCTTGACAAGACAAGAATTAGAATTAAACTCAACAAGAATATCATTATCAGAAACAAGTTTAGACAAGCTGATTAGATTCCTTGTTATTTGAGGAACATGAAGGATGTCTGTGAGATACAAAAGTGCAGTGGATGTGTGTAAGATATTGTGACCAGTGTGTGCAAGCACTAGATTTTCCCATTACTTACAGTCAATGTATCATTACCATTGTAGGTTGAACTGAGACTGAGATTTGCCAAATCAGAAGTCATATGGTTGGTGGCACCATTGTCTAGGTATCAAGCATGATCAGCCATAGAACTAGGAGTAGCCACAAATACAGAATTCTGTCTAGGTCTAGCTTGTTGTTGCACATCCACAGGCCGGAAATCTGTTTCAAATCGATGCTAGCAGATTCCAACTGTGTGGCCACCTTTCCCACACAATTGACACGCCACTCTTAAGGCATTTCCAGAATTAGCAGGACTTTGAGATCTTTCACCACTTCTGCCCCTGCCTCTGCCATGCCTTCCACCATATCTTCCTCTATAGGAATTCTAACCATAATCAGTAGGCCTATTTCCAGACCCTGAACCTCCTGAGTATGAAGCTACATTTGTTGTGGCAAGCTGCTGAGGCAGATTGATTTGTGCAGCAGGATTAAACCTAGCCAAGAGCCTTTCATGTGTACCAATTATGATTGAACTTCTTGCCAATTTAGAGAACCAATCATGGCAGTAAGGTTGACAATAGCAGCCTCATAATCCTTATCCAATCCACCAAGTGTAGCTAGAATTAATTCAGACTTAGAAATTGGGTAGCCAGCAGCGGTTAATTTATCACTATAGGACTTCATCATGGCAAGATAATCAGTCATAGATTTGTTCCATTTTTCTGCCTTAGTGAGAGCTGCTTTATATTCTAGCATACGAGCCTCAGACTGATTATTAAACAACAGTTCTAAGGTGTGCCAAACTTCATGAGAGGTGGAGCAGCCGATTACCTCAGTGACTGCCTGTTCAGTCATGGATCCGAGTAGCCAACCCATCAGAAGGGAATCAATTGAGTCCCATTCTTCTATTGTTGCTCTGTTCAAGGTCCCAAATTCTGTAGGTATTGGAGTTGTTCCAATAATATGACCATCCAGCTTGTGTCCTTTAACAATCGGCAAGATTGTGTAATGCCATAGCAAATAGTTTTCTCTGTTAAGTTTTACTGTCGTTGCTTGATTAAGATGGCTGTTAAATGGAGACGGTGACAGACTATTGAAGGATGATAAGGGACCTGGAGAACGAGGTGGGAGAGGTCCAGATCTAACAGGGAGGCTGGTAATGGACGGAAAAGGAGTCTCGTGCAGTAGGTTCGTAAAAGGTAAAGTAGAGGCGAACAAAGAGCTTGGAGGAACAAATCCGGAGATTTGTGAGACCGGTATACCAGTAACAACATGAGTTGTGTGAGCTGGGTTTGTAGCTATAGTTTCTGTGGTGGTTTGGGATGTCGGAGGTGGATCATCCGCCATTGATTCCGGCGAGTTAGCTCCGATACCAAGAAAGATATTAGAAGGATAATGTTTATTAATTATTCATGCTTTGATAATCATCACAGTACATCAGCTCTCACATATTAGAAGATCTAATCTATATCTTATCCAATCTAACTAATAGCCAAGTGTCACTCTTATACACATGCCAAGTGTGACACTAAATGTGTCAATAATAAAGACGATATTAGATGCCCTGGTGTCAAAATGAGCAATAGCGGGTAAAATAAGCGTGTCCTGCTAAACACTAAAAGGCTAAGGTTTCTAAACACTAAACAATTATTATCTGCTCAATATACAACTACATGCACATCCTAGGCACTGGCCCCACCTTTATGCACATGACTCCACGCCCGGAGCAGAGGGTAGGAAGGAAACATGGAGGAGACGGCATTGGCGGCGGTGGAAATGTAAAGAGAAATTGAAATTACAAATTTATTTGATCAACATATTCGGAAGCCTATCGAGTCACACACATATGAACATCGAGTTGGATTAAAATGCGATTATAGATGATAACAAAATAAGGAAAATTTATCTCTAGACTATAAAAGTTATAGTGGTAAATTAATATGGTGTTATTTATTTATTATGAATAAATAAAATACAAGATATTAATTATATATAAATTATATTAATTAAAGAATATTCCGGAAGTCAATCTATTGACTATTGGGCGCCACATTGATGTGTATAAGATACACTTGGATTGTGCAGACTTTAATTAATAAAATTACCATAATATTAATATAAGATATTAATTGATTTTGGAAAAATAGATTTATGGTAATAAGATAATTATAATCAATATAAGATATTGACAAAATTAATTATAATAAAAGAGATAAATCAATCTAATTGATTTTTCTTATTTTATTGGGAAAATGTTTCTTTCCTCCACACTATACTATGGGCGCCACCTACACTATAAATAAGATGTGGGTGTCGTTTCTTTCAGACATCACAATTGCAATAGCTCATAGTTCTTGTGTAAAATAGAGAGCAACATATAGTGAGTTTGTGAGGGAGGAAAAAGGCCGGTCTAGCAACCGGAGTTTTCCAATAGCAATCCAAGGAGGATTACGGCGAGAGTTCGTGTGGATTAGCGATAGAGGCCGGACGCGTGGACGGCTTATGATCAGATTACTCTCCTCTCGTTGTGATCAAAGCGACGATCTTATAGATCATCAAGGTATAACCGTCAAACTACTTAACGTGTTTATTGCATTAAACGAAGAACGATCTAGAAAAAAGAAATCAAATTTTAAATTCCGCTGCGTTAAACTAGTGATTTCCTAACATTAACAAGGCCCGCATCTTGATTTGCCACAAACTGAAACTGTTCCTCCCTGTAAATTTATCAATCTTTACGTTAATTGTTGGCATCTTTCTTGCTAAAGAACAGACCTTTGATCACAAAATCCTAGCACCGGTCTGGTGAAGATCAACTCCGTTCAACCTGCAAATCTCTCTGAATCTTGAACCTGACGCTCTGATACCAGTTTGTTAAAACACAGACGAAAAATTTGAACTTGAAGAAAGATAAAACAGATGCAATCTAACAGAAAAATAAGGCGAAAATTGATAAAACACAGAAACAAAGAGTACACATGATTTAACGTGATTTCGGCGCAAGCAGCCGACTACTCCACGGACGAGAAAAATGAGATATTTTATTATGCATTGTAATTACAAGTTTTTCACAAGTGTGTGAACAACACTTTGAAAGACACACTTTGCATTGATTACAACTTCGGTATTTATAGGCACAAATCCCACACCCTAACCGCCAAAGATCTTTGTCGGAATTGTCATAATACCCCAGATGTGGACCCCAGCTCCAACTGTTATCCACCAAACGAAACTCACCCAAACCGACTTTCCTAAAACTCACTTGTAATCAAGAAACTCAGAAGAACTCAAGAAACTCGCCCCAAAACTCGATTTTGAGCTTTTCCCAAAACTCAGTTTCACTTTACAAAACTCAGTTTCAGCTTTTCCCAAAACTCAGTTTCACTTCACAAAACTCAGTTTCAGCTTTCAGATTAGTTCCACCAGTTTTAGAGATCAAGTCACAAAACTAACAATATGATTCAATAGAATAACGTTTTAATGTATGTAATTTTGACAAAGTTATGTCCAGGTAAAAACTTGCACTTGAGAAAAAAAGGAAAAAAGAAATTAAAGTGAGGGGAACGTGGTAACAGTGGGGAGCAAATTCGTGGAATGAGAAAAAAAAAATAGTGGCAACTTGTTTTCAGACATAAGTAGCGAGTAGACATCTGAAAAGTTAAGCAGTAACTAATAAAGCCTAGAATTCAGATGATCTGAAGCAAATAAGTGGCTTAAACCAAATAGGGAATTATATCAAACAACTCTTAATTTAATCACCACTTAAATCTTTTGAAAGTTGTAAACAAACACCCCTCAGACATAACGAATATCCGAGTTATGAATATGCATATTTAAACCTTATATCCAATTTTTTTAATTTGCAAATTTACTCCTAGATGGTTACCTTAAGTTCCCGGTGCGGATCTGTGTGAAATATGTAACGGATATTGCTGACAGACATAAGTAGCAGCATGCGTATCATAGATTACAACTTAAGTCCCGATATATATATATATATATATATATATATATATATACCACAAAAATAATACATGTACAACTTTACATAGCATTTACACATAAACATACCACTCTCCTCTTTTAACCACAACAAAAAAAAAAAAAATGATGTGAATACAAAATCCATACTATATATACTATACAAGAAACCGTATTTTCATGACTTGTTTGAAAGAAGCGGCTTGAGTTTAGAGTCTGAATCTTCATTATCATCGACGTTTTGTTTATCATGACCCGACTCCAAATCACATTTCAATAGGTTTCCAAAGATCACGGAATTATCTTCGAGTGTGGATTGAGACGTCGTAAGATTCTTCTCATTTAAATGGTGCACGTTTTTTGAAGGCAAACTTGAACCGCATCATTCACTCTAACAAAATACCATTCTTTGCCGATCAGATCAATAGCACCAGCTTTACCGAGAGTAAGCAGGACGTCGTGATTTGGATCGGATATAGCAATCTGAACGGAATCAATGACGGTGTATAGTAGCGGTAGAACTACAACTAAATAACAAAATAATTTTTAATTTTTTTTGATAGCTTCGTAGTTTGAACCTGGATATCACGCGACTTGTATTCGTGGTATAAGTCCTTCAATGCTTCAACTGCACTGGAGTCTATATATGTAACAGCTGGAAAAACAAGAAGAAGAAAAAAAAGACAATTTCCCCAGCAATTAATTAAAGGGATAATTCGCAGAAACGAGCAGGTTATAAATGTCTTTTCACATTTATTAGTTCAAGAACACTGGAAAGAAGAATGTGACAACTTACGCGCCAGGTCCAGAATTAGAAAGTGAACTCTTGCAACTTCAGGTCCTCGTTTATTTGAATTATCAACTTCAAACTCATATTCACGAAGCCTGAAAAAACAAATTGAACAACAAAAGAACATTTTTTTTTGTTCATATATATACTGATTTTTTTTTGTTGCATAAATTGGGGCCAAATTAGGATTTTAGTCCCTCTAACTTGGCATATTTTGGATTTTAGTCATGTCCCTGCTCCGGTGAGGAAAATGGTCCTCTAAGTTGGTTTTTTTTTGGATTTTAGTCCTATCCGCCGGAAATAATTGATTGGGCACGGAATCTTTAATAAACGCTACGTGGCAGCCTAGTTAGAGGACTATTTTTAAAAATTCGTGCCCATTCAGCTATTTTCGCGGATAGGACTCAAATCGAAAAAACCAACTTAGAGGACCATTTTCCTCACCGGAGCAGGAGGAGGACTAAAATCCAAAATAAGCCAAGTTAGAGGACTAAAATCCTAATTTTGCCCATTAGCCATCACACCTACCTGTCTTTGATGAAACTTATGTTTGCAAAATAAATAGGAGCATCGATACGAACAACGACAATCCCATTGTACGTATATGCTTCCGGATATTGTTGAATATTTCTATAGATAGTAGTTCCAGGTAGACATCCCAAAACAGCTGCAAAGTCCAGAAAAAAGTTATATATATATTGGTGTATATAATATAAATATATCCGACATATGAGAAAATTTTTAGTACAACCGTTCAAGAATGATGAATTAACTGGATCCATCATGTCCATCCATTTTTACTCGCTTTCACCCATACATATAGCTACTACGTGAAAAATGGTGGGACGCGTCGGGAACAAGCAGGGGCGGACGCAGGATCTCGGAGGGGCGGACGCAGGATCTCGGATAAGGAGGGCAATAAAAATTTTAAAGGGTAAATAAAAAATTTAAGAGGAAGCAAACTCTATGCATAATACAAATAGGCCGGACTGGGAACAAGAAAGTAGGCCGGACTTACCAATATGTGGGTTAGCTGACTGATGAATAATAAAAATCAGTGAAACACCAACCTACAAACAAAAGATTAAATCAAATTATAAAAATAAACAAATAATAATAAATAAATAAAAAGACATATTGCACAATCAAAAACATATAGCCATTTTTATGAGTTTGAATCCTCTGCAGTGATTTTACGGTGTAGTGTGAGAGATATGCATCTAGTTATACAAATGCATATATCTCACGGAATCGTAAAGTCGCTGGAGAGGATCCGGGAATCCGTAATTAACTTACTCCGACGAGGACGCCAATCTCGATTCCAAAAAATAAGGTGATAATGCAAGTAATCATCCAGAGGGTAAAATCCTTCTTATCTACACGCCATAAGAATAATGCCTTGTCATAATCCACCTGAAAATGATGGTTGATTAAGTGGATATGCTTTCTAGCTACTTAATTAATACAAACCAAGAATAAAAGAATGGTATAAATTATGAAAACCATTTATTTGCTAAATATCAAGCCCAAAAAAATGGAGATGAAGAATTCGGATATATTGGGCAAAATGTAAAATTAGTCGCAGTAACTCCTGGCTTTATTTAGCATTTAAGTCTGTGTTTTTGCAATGGTAACAAATTTACTCCTATAAATTTTCTTGGCAATTTCAGTCATCCATTTCCACAGGATGCTGAATTTGGGGATAATTTGATTTTGGTAAGAAAATGCCTTCACGCAAGTGGCGTTGAAAATGTAATAATTCGGGATTTTCTTGTAAAATCCATCATATAACTTGGTCTGATTAAATTATTATATACATCCCTTTTTTTCATGTTAAATGACAGAATTTCGTAATTATTATGTCAAAAACGAATTTTTTTTTCCCGATTTAGAAAACAGAGCGAAATCCGATAAGAATTTCACCACGTCAGCATCCTCTGTCATCGTGGGACTAAAATTGCAAAAACAGTTCAAGTTACAGGACTAAAATCGTAACTAAAGAAGAAAAAAAAAAAAAGGGACTAAAACGGTAAAGTAAATTACAGGACTAAATCTGCAATATTGCCGGATATATTGTGGACTTACCAGTCCAATCACAGCAGAGATAACTATTGCAGCCAATGCACACTGCAACAAAATGTGGAGAAAAAAAGAAGAAGAGCAGTTTTCATTACAAGGTTAATTAGCATCACATCTAATGTTAGAAAACATATATTATTAAAGTTTCGGTATGCTCAGGAGATTAAATATGGACCTGCGGTATGCATTCGAATAAAGGAGTCAAGAACAAAAGAGCACACGCCATTACAAATCCCATCATAATCCCAGATAAGCCCGTTTTCGCACCGCTTTCGTGATTTACAGCTGATCTAGAAAACGCGCCTACACACCATTGATTTATAAAAACATATCAGATATTATTACTGGAAGATGTCGATGCCATACGATTTAAAAGAATTCTCGAACTAATGCAATCACCGAAGGAAATCTAGACACACAACAATCTTACCTGTTTTTTTTTTTTTTTTTTTTTTTTTTGAAGGGAATCTTACCAGTTGATGGGTATGATAAAAAGAAGGAACCAGCAATATTGGAAACTCCAAGACCAAACAACTGTAGAAATAAAAACAAAGTAACCGGTTAAAATGGCCTTATTTTTTATGTTTAACACGAGACCGATTCACTCCTTCATCGGAAATAAACAAGAAATTCGCAACAGACCAGAGGGAAAAATTCGGCAAATATGAAAAATTAGTCCCGTAATGGTCTAGTTAGCGTTTTAGTCCTGTAATTTGGTCTAAAATTAGAAAAAAGAAATCAGGTACAAAAAAAGGACTAAGACTCTATGTCAAGTTACATGACTAATTTTACAGTTTAGCCGAAGAACATCGATTCACTTCTGGCTTTTTGTCATTGATTGATGAATGCAAAGTAAACCCATGGATTGACAAAATGACAAATTACTCAAAAGAAAGAATCTAACAAATCCAGAATTCAAATAAATCCTTAAGTTCTTAGAAAACATACCTCTTGGTTTGAGTCCAATTCGTACCCCTTTTTCGCTGCAAGAGCTTTGGCTATCCCCACAGATTCCTATAGAACATCACTAGTATAAGATCTTTCCACACTCATTAAAATCAAAATCGAAAATATATATATATATATATGTATATGTATATATATAATATAACAATGCCTTCAGGACAAAGATGTGTAATTACCAAAATGGCCACCCCTGTGATAAGAATAGCAGTGGGAATCAAAGACATTATATAACTGAATTCCTTAGGAACAGAGAATTTTGGCAGCCCCTGACGTATAGGTCCAACCTATAAATATATAATATAATAAATATTAAAAATGGAAGTTTTGTTAAGATAAAGTTCAAACCTTTGAAGTATAATCAACAAATATCATACTCACCAATGAAATAGATGATGGATGATATAATTTCACAAAAATTGTGCCCAGAATTACAGCAATTAGGGGACCAGAAGCTTGTAAAAACCTAAAATGTTTCATTTTCCCCTGTATCAAGGCCAAAAAAAAAGAAAGAAACTTTTGATTGTCAACCCGATAAACTATGGGCGTCTTTAGTGCCACCACACAGCATCATCATCTATCGTGGCATCAGGTTGGGACGTAATGTTCGACTTTCCAGACATCAAAATGTAGACATTCAACCTCTGAAACGACATTCGACCTCTTGAAAGAAAGTCGAACATCGTTAATGAAGATCGACTTTCTAGAGGCCGATTCTCAACCGTAGTAACCTAAAAATGAGTTTGGTGTGATGCTACTGAAAACGCCCCGCACCATTTCCCTTCTTAGAGGGTGTTGGGCCGCTCAGATCCCCTCCTGTGTTGTATGGTACAATGCAAGCGTGAAGCACCAAAACGACGTTGTTTTGGGGCTTAAAACATGTACTGTACTATACAGTACTGCAGGGGATCAGATCTCGGGTGTCGGGTCCTTACCGCTTTCTTCAAGGCTAAAAGAATAGCAAGCATCACAGAGCCCGTCACAAAAGGAGGCCACAAGAACTACAAAGCACAAAGTATATATCAAACTAGATCACAATTGGGTAGCACGATATGGTATCATTCGACCACTGCATCGCAATATATCATCACATTCCTCAAATCGAGTAATCATAGAAGAACTACCCAATTACAATATATTAGTCGAATTTCGAATAAAGTACTACCACCGTCCTAAAATTTAAATCCATTTAGAATTTTTGATTTGTCCCAAAATGTAAGTCAATTTAGATAACCAAGGAAGTATTAATTACAATTTTCTCATTTTACCCCTCATTTATTATATACCCACCTACTTTTCATTACTTTGCACTAATAACGGTCAAAGGTCATTTTAGTCAATTTCATCAAAATTAATGACACATAACCAATTTAACCAACTTTCTTAATATGTGTGGAAAACTAAACGGACTTACATTTTGGGACGGAGGTAGTACATGATATTCAACACAGATACGTACCTTATCTGCACCAGAAATTATACTCTGTACAAGTGGTATTATTTTGCTACTCCGCTCTATGTTATACCCAAGAAAGTATTTAGCTTGAGATAAGGCAATGACAACAGCTGAAGCAGTTGTAAAACCCGAAATCACAGAGTCGTTAATAAACCGAATAAGCCATCCGAGCCTGGTTTGAGAAAAGAAAAAGAAAAATGCATCTTAAGCATAAAAACCATTTCAGAAATATACACACACAAGATGAAGAAACTAATGAACTCTAAAGCACGCAGAAGACGTTGTCTTTAAAAGATATTTCGTTCCATTCAAATGTCGTGACTAGAGGAGAAAATCTCTCTCTCAATTATACAATGAAGGGCTTTCAATTATAACTACAACGATTACTCGTTTGATTCGAGTGGGAGACACTCGGATATTATGATCCTGATGATTCTTTTCTGAATAAACTTCTTGTTTGAAATCTAACGCCTTTTATATGGAAAAACACGCCATATTCCGAAATGATGCAAGTCTTTGCAAAGGGCTATGTCTCTTCGCTGGCCAGGTGCGCCCCGAAGCCTCCAAGACTGGGACATGACGTTACCCTTCAGGGACGGAACCAAGTATTGGAGGTCGGTGGGCTAATAGACTATATTTGTATGGTCGGGTAGACTAGATTAAGATAACTAACTGTGTCAGACTGAATTATCTAATGTTTTTTATGTACCGAAAATAAAATCCGGGTGGCGCATAGGCCTGGTTCCGTCCCCCTTGCCCATTTCGTTGTTGCAACAATTATCTAGACGGCAACTCGACGACTAAAAACATGAAAATTATGAAGAAGAAAAAAAATACAAGCAAGAACAAAGAAACATTCCAAGTAACAATTAATATATACTACCTTAGAAGTCCCATTGTGCATTCCAGGATGCCAACCATGAGCGCCAGCAAAATCGCGAGTTCAGTATACAACTCATCCGAAAGCGGTCGACTATACGGCTCAAATCATTCGAGACCATAAGCGAAATCAATGAAACCGGGCCAATAGAAAGCTGACGAGATGATCCAAATAGTGCATACACAAATACAGGCACTAAGATGACAAAAAAACGCCAGTGAATGGCGGCGGCGACTGTACATGGCTTCTTCGGCGTTCATGAACTTCAACGTCAATAAGCTTCTTCGGCGTTCTCTCGACCTCTATTCTATCGGTTCTCTGTCCGTTTATCCGCTTTCATCGGTTCTTGGCTTCTGTTTCTTGTGGTGCCGTGGTTTGCGTTTTAGGGTTTCTTGTCCGCCGCTTTCAGAGTGGTGCTTTGTCGACCCGACGACACTGTGTACATCAACGAGCAAGGTTTTGGTGCTGGGGTTTGGCGGCTTTTCTCCTGGCGATGTTCCGGAGGAGATGGCGGAGCCTCTTTGAACCTCTCAAGCCGCCGGATTCCTTAGTCACCTGTAAAGTCATATGCAGCAGCAGAATGCGGAATTCAACAAAGCAGATATCCTGATTTTGGGGGGTGTATGGACGCGTGCAAAGGAACCAGCCCTCTTCGTCTCACGTAACGAACTTGAGGTACTCTCACGGCCTTTTGCTAATGCTTTGGTAGCTCGCTTTCCTGATTACAGGCCTCGTATTGATGACATTCGTAAATTTTTTTTACGCCTCGACTTAAAGGCTACATGCAAAATTGGTTTGCTAGATACTAAACATGTTTTGGTCCATCCGGGATGTCAAGAAGACTATAATAGGTTGTTTACGCGACGTGAATGGTTTATGGGAGCTAACCGGTTTGTGCTTTCGAAATGGACAATTGATTTCCATTGTAATGCAGATTGCTCGCTGGTTCCCATTTGGTTTGAACTACCAGGTTTACCACTTCCTTTCTTTAATTCTAAATATGTTACTAAGATTGGCGTTTGATTGGTCGATTCTCTACAAGCAGACGCGCCACATCGATATCACGGAGACCGTCGGTTGCGCGGGTTCTTGTTGAGGTTGATATTCTAAAACCGCGGTGTACTCGTATCTGGTTGGGTGAGGATGTGCATACTGGGCATTGGCAAGAAGTTAATCGCGGAGTTTTGGCCCGATTATTGCTCTTTTTGTCATCGCATTGGCCATGCAGAAGCGAAATGTCAAAGGAAAAATCCGCCATCAGAAAATTTACGGAAGAATACAAATAAGGATAATAGTCACACGAAGAGGTCCGATACGCGTGTTCCTGAAACAAATCCAAGCAAACCCCAACAGGTCTATCAAGTGAAGCAACATAGTACTGTTACTCCTATAGCTCCTTCAGACATACACACCGGTAGTGTGAATACAAAGTAATGAAACTTCAACGGGCAATGCTATTACTCCAAATCATTTGACCTTCGCAACTTGTGGATACCACCACCACACATAATACTTTTAGCATCCTTGAATCTCTTGTTGAAGAAGAGTTAGTGGAGACAACTCACCTTTTCTCGATGCAAATCAAATCAAGAATGCACAATCAATCGTGGTTGAGGAACCCTCACCGTTAGCAAGAGGCAAAGAAAAGACCACGACATTGGACCCCAGTGCTAAATCTTTTGAATATCCTACGAGCAAGGCACAACCTCAGGTAGATAAGGGACAACATAGTGCTCGATCTTGAAGAATCTGGGGGTGGGCCTGGATATCGATCGACGACCCAAGAGCTTTCCATTCCACCTTGCAGCCCGCTTTGATGCTACGGGGTAATTCTCGATTCGACAATATCAATCACCCCGCAGAAAGAATCCCCGACCCTACCTATCTTGAATTAGCTATGAAGGGGAGTGAAACTCTTCGCTCAACAATGTAAGAGCCGAGGCAAAAGAAAAACAAGACATCACCCAAGAGACGCCACGCCAACATGATAAATTCGCCTGCAGCTCAGACGTGGATAAAGTAATAGACCAACTCGATACCTCAGATTATGAGTCAAACCAATATCTAAACTCTTCCTTTCACCAATACGATGAATGGCAGACGGCTTCTGAGACCGAAGGATTCTCGACTGTAGCACCTTGTAAAGGGATGACGACAAGAGCAAGGAAGCAAAGTTACCGGAAATATGATGAAGACTACGATTACTATTAATGCTTAAATTCCTTAAATGTCTTTTATTGCTTTGTGTTTTTGTGGAATCGACCGCGAACTAAGGCGACACCCACATGTAATTTCTTTTTTTCCCTTTTCATCAATAAAAGTTATTCCTTAAAAAAAAAAAAAAAAAAAAAAAAAAAAAAAAAAAAAAAAAAAAATACAGGCACTAAACCGGAATCTGACTTTGCGAGTCCATAAACAAAGACATAAAGAAAAACACATATATAAGAGCCAGTTATTACCATTTACAACTGCTAACTGATTAATTAACCGGTTTTACTTAACTGAACTCGATAGCTAATTTTACTTAATTGTCCCCTTATGAGTATTAAGTGAATTTTTTTATTTTTTTTTTAAGAAAGTGATTTATTTTGTTAAGTATTGTTTCTTTACTACGTAAAATAACATTACACAAAACGTAGTCTACCTGAAAAAGAAAATAAAAATAATAATAATAATAATAATAATAATAATAATAATAATAATAATAATAATAATAATAATAATAAGGGAAAATTGTCAAAAAGGACAAGAACATTTGACAAATTAGTAAAAGGGGAGTGATAGGTTTACTCCCTTAAGTCTACACTATTTTTACACCATCATCATCTCACCACATATTTTTCACTTGTAAAAAAAATTGAAAAAACTTGAAAAAATCACAACCACAAGATTATTTTGAGTGTAAACATGGTGTAGAATTTAGGGAGTAACTCTATCATTACCCTTAGTAAAAAGGACATGTATATTATTTTTTTAGTAAAAAGAACAAATCTTATTATTTTATTTAATAATTTTTTAATCAACCATTTATCTTTTTATCAACATTTTCAATCATCATAAATTTTTCATAATAATTTATATTTGTTTGGTCTCTTATTTTTACGCTGTTGTGTTGTTGTTATAGTGTCAATCTATAGTGTCAATTTAAATGACACTACGTATGTATTTACGTTGACCCGATATTGTTATTATTGTCATAGTGTCAATTAGTAGTGTCAACTTGAGACTTATAACCTTCGATTAGCACATTTTTTGTTGAGACTTATAACATTCAATGAAGTGTGTCTATTAGTAGTGTCACATGGTATCACAATGTCAAATGGTAGTGTCAAATAGTAGTGTCACATAGTATAACAATGTCAAATGGTAGTGTCATTGTTAAGTGTCATTTTTTATGACATTTTTTGTCAAGACTTATAACCTTCGATGAATTAGTGCGTCTATTAGTAGTGTAAAATAGTGTGACAATTAGTCGCGACACATTATATATCTAAAATTTATTATTATCACTAGTGTCAAATAGTGTGACAATGTATACTGACACATTATATATCTGAAATTTATTATTATTCACCAGTGACACACTATCACTAGTGTCACGATCAAATAGTAGTACCAAAGAGTTATGAAAAATTGATTTCCGAGATTATATCAGAAGGATATCAAATGAGATATCCGAATAAACATAACGAAAAATATAAATTATGATAAAAATTTACGATGAATGGAAGAATAAATTAAAAGATATGATGGATTAAAAGATTGATATAAGTGATATATATATATATATATATATATATATATATATATATATATATTCAGTTTACATATGGCACTATACGTTGGTGAACGTGGGGTGATTATCAATTGGAACGGAGTGGGGTAGTTTGTGTGTTTATTATTTAATATGTTATTAGGGGTATTATTGTCTTTGATAATTGTCTCTTTTACTAAAAAAGAAATGTTGTTGTCCTGAGTGATAATTTTGTAATTACTTTTGTCCTTTTCGATAAGACTCCCTAATAATAATAATAATAATAATAATAATAATAATAATAATAATAAGGAAACTGCTCGTTGTTGATCACAACAAAACCACAGAATACACCTTCACACTATGGATTATTGCAAAACTCATACACAATAAATAAGGTCATACATGCTCAATGGTTTAAGAAAATAGATTTACAAACCATTCATCATCATGGGACTTGTAATATTTGTTACGATTATTTTGTCGTGTCACTATCATACACGAAATTGTATAATGAAAAAAAAAAAAAAAAAAAAAAAAAAAAAAAAAAAAAAAGATGTGGAATACTCACAAAGTCCGTATATAGGTTGGAGCCCAGCAAGCTTTGCATAAGACATTGACTGGTAACAAAAAATTGTCAAAACAAAAAGTTAATCAAAACAAAATTATAATTTCTTTGTTTTTTTTTGGAGAGAAATCATAAAAAGATGTAATGATAGACTAAAAAAATAACATATACTATATATCACATATTTCAATTATTTATCGATAAAGAATGAAGAAAAAAAGAGGCAGTGTGGCAGTAGAAATCACCTGAGGAACGAGCATGATACCCACGGTGAGACCAGCCATAAGATCGACTCGCAAGTATTCTCGCCATTTATAGATACGAATCCAACGGTAGCAAGGCAATAACATCTCAATCCATTCATTCCATTCCATTCCCGTAACCTTTGCTCTCCATTTCAACACCACAGAGTAGTTTGTAGCAGCACATGATGAAGAAGATGAAAATGTTGTTGAAGGATGCTGCAAGGGTACTATAACCTCGACTGACCGGCTGGTTCCGGCGGAGGCAGTGGCTGAAAACATGGAGGAAGAGGTGTGAGAGGAAGAAGAAGAGGAGGTTGCACCGGCCACCACTGACGGCGGCGTTAAGGTCGTTGGAATTGGCCGGTGTGGCGTACGTTATCTCCCAGCTGCGCTATATATATATATATATATATATATATATATATATATATATATATATATATATATATTGTTTTATAGTATACACCTCTTAATGCACAACAATCCGCACAGATTCTATAAGTACACATGTTCTAACATAACAGGTTTAATGCATAATGATAATGTATTAAAAATAAAAATAATAAATGAATAAATAAAAGTTAAAAGCAGACCTAAAGAGCCCGTCCCTAAAGTTTATGAATAATATATATATCGAGAGAGTTCTGGAAGCATATATCCTGAGAGTTTGTGTTTCAATAATACAATTTGTAAAGATTGATTGATTACACATAATTTTATTTTTTACATGATATCGAACTTTCACAGATTAGATAATTAAAATACAAATGATCACTCTACTTTTTTACGGCATCATGATAATATATATAGAAGCTATTGGATACAATCAAGATATTTTAAAATACAAATGATCACTCTACCACCGTATCATATTATAAGTCATTTCACCTCTCTAGATTTGTCTTATAATATAAATCTTTCTATATTATCAATACAACATTTATTACTACTTTCTTCGTCTCATTCCTAATTTATTATCAATCTAACAATTTATCATTATTTAACAGTTACTGTATTAATGATACTCGGTCAATGGACATTTTAAATATTTATCCTTCAAATTTAAGATATACAACCACTTTTTCGATCTGTGTGAAAACAAACAAAATGACTTATAATATGCGACGGAAGTAGTATATTTTATAGTTTTTATTCTCTTTCAAAAATACAAGTGTAACATCCCGACTTTTCAGAAAAGGGTAAAAGAGTCTTTTAACAAATTCAGGTTTTTCGGGTTATTTAATTAAACGATTTGAAGTGTATATATATATATATATATATATATATATATATATATATTGTTATATAAGAGAGAAAAACCAGATTTTTGTTAAGCAAGGGTGTTTTAGTAAAAAGGGTTTATTTTGGAGGTGGGTATTTAAGGTTAACCTAACACTAATCTCCTAAACCTAATTAGAAATCAGTTCTCACGTTTCCCTCTCTCTCTCTAGCAAATGAGAAAGAAAAGGGAGAGACTAGAAGAGTTCTTCAACCATCAAAGGAAGGGTTGATCGTTTTTCTCGAGCAAATTCAAGAGTTGGAATCAATGCAGTGTAGAGATGCGGCGTTTTGCCTTCGGTTTGGTTGTGTTGCAGCAGACTTTTCTCCGAGTTTTGATCTGGTTGGTGTTTGCATTTAGGTAAGGAGAACTACCCCTATGATCTCAATTGTCTTTATAAGGTTTAGATGTTTTTGTAAAGTGTTTTGGTGCTAGAAAGATGAGTTGTTGGGTTGAGCATTGATCATAAGTGCTATGGTATGTCTAGATGTAGTTTTCAGTGTTTTTCTGTGTTGTTCTTGCTGATGTTTGGTTTGGAAACGATCTGGAAATCGCATGATGATGATTCTAGGGTTTGGGTCGAACCAGGTGGACGGGCGCCTGGTTCACCTGGACGGGCGCCTGCGCTCGAGTACATTTCGAGACAGCGTCTGGCCTCTCCGGATGGCGTCTGAAGTGTTGTTTTACATTCAGGATTGAAACTGTTTTAGGTGGACGGGCGTCTGGGTATAGTGGGACGGGCGCCCAAGAAGGTTCGGGACGGGCGTCCAGGGTCTTAAACGGGCGTCTAGCTTGTTTTTGTCCTTCTTTCTTTGTTGGTTGTCGTCAAACCTTATAAGCATGATTTATCTTTATGAAACCTTTATATATGATAGGTTAATATTGTATAAACCCAAACAAGCCTGAATTGAGCTTCGATTCGTTCGATTAAAACACCGAATGTACTCTTAAAGGAGTTGAAGTTCGGATCCGTCGGGAAGAGCATGATAGGCTTGTGCTTTGATGAATTAGCATTCATCAATGTCTCAGGTAATTGCTAGGACTTGTCCGTGTCTCAGTGGTCAGGAAGAGAGTAGGAGATGTGAGGAGCTTGTTTGAAGACATTTAGGTGGCTAGTTAATAACTAAATAAACAACGACTTGACTAGTAAAAGATTAAACAACCTCTCTCTCTTGGCTAGGCACCAGGCTAAATCGCGATGCATGTGCTACCTCGAAGGTGGAAGAACTTCGTGAGGTCAAAAGACCCTAAATACGGAGGGACTGGCTTTGAGGTGTGCGTGCTATCGGAGTCTACCTTTTCTAGACTTCGTGGATATTGGTGTGATCCACTAATATGTTGCAAAAGAGTGTCCCCAAGGTAGAAGAACTCTCAGAGGTCAAAGACCCTAAGTCTGAGAGGACTCTGCTTTGAGGTGGACGCGTAGTGCCCTTGAGTGCGGTTGTAACATAGATAGGTTAAGTTAGAAGCAGTTAGTCATGACATGTTGATGAGCATGAAGTGAACCCTAGATTGAGTCGGTCTCACTTAAATAACTAATTAAATAATTATCTTTTCTTTATAAACTATAGTTGTTATCATAGCTTTCTTTCTTCTGCCGAGCACGTTGTACTTACCTCGAATGCATATTTTTCTATGTGTTTGGGGTGAGAAGACGAATAGGTTGATCAGGTTAGCCTTGAGCTCGTCGAGGAGTTCAATGACGTTTTGATGGCGTTGAAGTCACTCTGATGTTTTCTTTCACTTTTCTTTTAAAGGTTGTACGGTTTATCTTGTAGATTCTCTTATAAGCTTGTTGTACTTTTATTTCAAGTTTGTGAGACTAGTTTGGTATCGTTCTTTTGAGGCATCGTACGTTGTAAGTTTTATATCGTTGTTGTAAGCTTTTCCTTTTTTTTTACCCCTAGATGGTTTGTATTCTATTCTAGTAGCATTTATGTTTTATACCCGAGTCTTTTGGGCTTCCGTTGCTTTATTTTTGATACGACGACGTAGAGGCTGGCGTATAATTTTAGATTTATTTAACGTTATACGCGCCGAACGTTCTCCTCCGGATAAGGGCTCGGTATCTGGGAGCGGGGCGTTACAGTTGGTATCGAGAGAAGCGTGCCTTGCTTTTCTAGGCTTCCTTCCTTAAGACAAGACCTTTAAGGCGCTTAGTAACCATTCGACTTCTTTGATCTTTGAGTGCAGGAATTCATAGAAGTTTCTTTCTTTGACCTAAACTTTTGTTTTTAAGATAAGGTATCTTAGATCTTTTAGAACCTTTCTGACTTCTTTTGTTCTTGGTGGCAAATCGTAAAACTAAGAATCTTTAGACCTTGGTCAAGTTTCACTAGGACCAGGTGAAGAGTCTTCCTAGGCAAAGGTTAGTTAGAGTTCCAAGCTCACATCCTTTATGTGATGCCCTCTAGTGTTCCTTCTAGGATCTTTAGCAGAACCCTTCTCTTCTTTTGGAGCTTCTAGACTTTTCTACTTTTGCTCTTTTCTTGGAGGATTTAAAGTTTTCTTATTGCGACCTTTTGATTCAATCATTACCTTGATTTTGTATTTTGGTGTTATGCAAAGCGAGTAAAACAACTTTGTTCACGTTTCTATATGTCTTTTAATATTACTTCGATGTTTCAAAAATTCTATAAATTTGCAGTCACTTAGGAAATTGCCTTATCTACATTTTCTATTTTGGCATCAACTTAGTTTTCAATATGGATTGTTCATAAATTGTTTAACAAGGAGGAGTACTCTGTTCAGAAAATTCTGCAGCGGTACTCTTACTTATGAGTCTGTTTTGAATAAGCTAAACATCTTCAAATGACTTGAATTTTTGATATGTTGTAGAAAACTCTCTGATCTGCAATTTTTGTTTTGGAGTCAAGTGCTAATTCTTTCTAGTTTGAGTTCAATCTGCAAATTAATGCAGATTTTAAATTTCTGAAAGTTTTGACAGCTTGCAAGAAATGATTGTGAAAATAATTATTTTTAACCAACTTATGCTTTTCCATAAATTCTGAATTGTGTAGCATATGTAAAGCTTGTATACCTACAACTTATCTTTTTACATCTTGTTCAAAATTAATTTGGGTTACTTTGTGCAAGTCAATCATTTCATGGTTGATGTATGTACTTAAACTCTTAAAACCCTTTTAAGTACTTGTTCATGAAGGGCCAGACAACATTCTTTCACCTTGGAAGTTTAGGTGTGGGGTAGTATGTGTTGGGAAGGCTTTGAAGCATAAGACCCTAACTTACTTGTTATCCAAAATAAGAAGTTTAGTGAGTAGATATTAAGTGTTGTAGATTTAATACCCTTTTGTGACAAGAAACACTTACATGGTGACTTTCCAATCCCATGTTTTCTTTAACGAGGTACTTTTTATAATCATTTGGATTCACACTTAGTTACCTCTAATTTCAAATGTTTTTCCCTTGCATACTATTTGTGACCAATGTGGTATTTGGATCATCCGTTTGAAACTTTTGAACTCGGTAAGAGTTCTTCCATGGTAAGTTTTATTTTTCAAGTGTGCGATACTTTGATGTTTTTTTTTTTTTATGAAGATGTTTTCATATTGTCAAATGCTTGATTTAAAGGAAATGAGTTTCTCATCCTTTGAACTATTTGAACCTGCAAATCGCATACCCTTTCATTGCATCATGTTTAGCAAATTCGGGTCAATACACTTTTACATCCTAGTGATTACCTTCAATGCATCCTATACACGATGTTTTGGTGCGTAAAACTTTTGTTTAAAGACTCAACTCTTTTATTAGAATTTTATACATTTCGAAAAAACAGGTGGAAAGATCAAACTTTCTCAAAACATCCATTTTAATTACATAATCCTTTGTCTTCCGGTAAGAATACGTGAACAACCATTCCTTACCAAAGTGTTATTTAGTAACTCCAGTGCTACTTTTAAAAAAAAATTATATACATGTGCTCAAAAGTTCTATCGATAATTACTTTCAAGATATGCATCTTTTACTCCTATGAAATTTTTGTCTTTGAATAAGCGAGTAGTTGAACCTCCCTTACAACTCATGCACGTCTTTTAAAGCTACGTTTGATAAAGGATTTTAGCATGCAACTTATTTTGTTAAGAGTTTTCTTCGACAAAGAAAAAAAATTTACTACAGGTGTTAAGTTGTTTTGTTTTATTCTAAACCTTCTTTCTTCAAATTGGAAGAAATGACTTTCTGATTTTTTTTTTTTTTTTAATTTTAAGAACAAAGGGTTGTCCTTATCCTTTGAACACTTTCCCCTTCAATTCAAAACCTTTTAACAAAATCACAATAGTCCTTATTGTGTGAATCTTTGAACGACACAAAAACATGCACTATTCGAAACTCTTGTGTTTTCTTTACTCAGTCGTCACTTATGATTTCTTCACGAAGCACTTCTCTGGTTTACCTTTATCTTTGAACCTTTGGAGAAGATGTTTCCTCTTTCAAAAATAATATTTTAAGCTGCAACGGTTGTTGAAAGAAATAGATTATGCATTTTTCGAATTCTTTTGCTTTCTTTTCCACGTTATCATTCATGACCCTTTCGCAACATTTCACCGGTTTACTGGATTCTCAAAGATGAAATCTTTCGAAAGAATATTATTAAATCTTCAAATTTTTATATATATTTATTATATGTATATGTACATATTTGAATAATATTTGAGACTTCTTCCACTTCTAGACCTTTCTATTGAACTCTTTAATAGCAAGTTTGTCTTTCTTTTGCATTCAATCATACCACTTACTTCAAGAGAAAGGAAAATGTTCCAACTGGATTTTGTAGAATGACCTCTGGCCGTGATAAATGTCTCAATGAGTACTTTTTTGTTTTTAGTGACTTATCACAAGTACCCTCATATAGGCAAATTTTATATATCATCCATTTTGCATTATCTAAACATATGTTTTATTATATGCATGTGAACCAAGTTCAATCCGTCTTCATTTTGTGTTATACATCTCAAGATTTTCCTATTTGCTATCTCCCTTAGTAGTTTCAAATTTTCAAAATATTTGCATAACCATTCTTACCTTCCTTCTGGAATCAAGTGAGGACAAGTTTAAAACTTTGTTTCTTATAGATGTGTTGTTTAAAAATAAACTCTTTCACAACTCCAATATTCTGTTGGACTATAAAATTATGGTTGCTGATAAACTCACTGTCGAAAGTCGTTTTCTTGTCTATAGGAAAGCCTTATAAGGTTGGTAGAAGATGTTTATATGGTTACCTTTTTGGAGACTAGTAAAGATTGAAGTTTGTCTATGGTTTGGGTGTGTTATAGATGGTTTAGTGCTGAATTGATAACAAGGCGGAATTGAAGTTCTTTAAGTTAATAGTTAGTTTCTTGAGGGTAAGGCGAATGTATAGATCAGAGTAACTTTTGTGTAAGTCTGGAAACTTCTGTAAGGGTGATGAATGGACAAAGGACCTGGAAGAATACTACATGTTAACTAGAGGATTGGCATGACTTTTGGGACAAAGTGTTATAGGAGGAGTTTAAGAAGTTAGGTTAGTAGAGTTGAGCATAAGGTAGATGAAAGGTGTGAATAAGATAGAATGGTGCTTGGGTCTGAAGTGCAAGATTAGTTGTGTGGAAAGTACTGAAGTCTTGTCGATGAAATTACTAAGGTTCAAATCAGTTGGAGATAACATTGGTGTGTTTTTGAAAGTGAACTAGAAGGTACGCAAACTGGTATCTAAGTTCAGAGTGGTGTTGGTTCTGGCAAGTTTCGAGGACGAAACTTCTTTAAGGGGGGAAGAATGTAACATCCCGACTTTTCAAAAAAGGGTAAAAGAGTCTTTTAACAAATTCAGGTTTTTCGGGTTATTTAATTAAACGATTTGAAGTATATATATATATATATATATATATATATATATATATATATATATATATATATATATATATATATATATATATATTTTGTTATATAAGAGAGAAAACCAGATTTTTGTTAAGCAAGGGTGTTTTAGTAAAAATGGTTTATTTTGGAGGTGGGTATTTAAGGTTAACCTAACACTAATCTCCTAAACCTAATTAGAAATCGTTCTCACGTTTCCCTCTCTCTCTGCATGCAAATGAGAAAGAAAAAGGAGAGACTAGAAGAGTTCTTCAACCATCAAAGGAAGGAAGGGTTGATCGCTTTTCCGAGCAAATTCAAGAGTTGGAATCGTCGTGTAGAGGATGAGCGCTTTGCCTTCGGTTTGGTTGTGTTGCAGCAGACTTTTCTCGAGTTTTGATCCGGTTGGTGGCTGCATTTAGGTAAGGAGAACTACCCCTATGATCTCAATTGTCTTTTATAAGGTTTAGATGTTTTTGTAAAGTGTTTTGGTGCTAGAAAGATGAGTTGTTGGGTTGAGCATTGATCATAAGTGCTATGGTATGTCTAGATGTAGTTTTCATGTTTTTCCGTGTTGTTCTTGCCGATGTTTGGTTTGGAAACGATCCGAAATCGCATGATGATGATTCTAGGGTTTGGGTCGAACCAGGTGGACGGGCGCCTGGTTCACCTGGACGGGCGTCGCTCGAGTACATTTCAGACAGCGCCTGGCCCTCTCGGACGGGCGTCAAGTATTGTTTTACATTCGTGATTGAAATCGCTTTTAGGTGGACGGGCGTCTGGGTATAGTGGACGGGCGCCCAAGAAGGTTCGGGACGGGCGCCCAGGAGTCTTAAACGGGCGCTCAGCTTGTTTTTGTCCTTCTTTCTTTGTTGGTTGTCGTTCACCTTATAAGCATGATTTATCTTTATGAAACCTTTATATATGATAGGTTAATATTGTATAAACCCAAACAAGCCTGAATTGAGCTTCGATTCGTTCGCTTAAAACACGAATGTACTCTTAAAGGGAGTTGAAGTTCGGATCCGTCGGAAGAGCATGATAGGCTTGTGCTTTGATGAATTAGCATTCATCAATGTACGTGTAATTGCTAGGACTTGTCCGTGTCTAGTGGTCTCAGGAAGAGAGTAGGAGATGTGAGGAGCTTGTTTGAAGACATTTAGGTGGCTAGTTAATAACTTAATAAACAACGACTTGACTAGTAAAAGATTAAACAACCTCTCTCTCTTGGCTAGGCACCAGGCTAAATCGCGGATGCATGTGCTACCTCGAAGGTGGAAGAACTTCGTGAGTCAAAAGACCCTAAGTACGGAGGGACTCTGTTTGAGGTGTGCGTGCTATCGGAGTCTACCTTTTCTAGACTTTCGTGGATATTGGTGTGATCCACTAATATGTTGCAAAAGAGTGTCCCCAAGGTAGAAGAACTCAGAGGTCAAAGACCCTAAGTACAGAGAGGACTCTGCTTTGAGGTGGATGTGCGCGTAGTGCCCTTGAGTGCGGTTGTAACATAGATAGGTTAAGTTAGAAACAGTTAGT
Source organism: Gentiana macrophylla (assembly GCA_026214975.1). Classification (NCBI taxonomy): domain Eukaryota; kingdom Viridiplantae; phylum Streptophyta; class Magnoliopsida; order Gentianales; family Gentianaceae; genus Gentiana; species Gentiana macrophylla. The sequence continues at coordinate 8,532,900 of CM047816.1, read as the reverse complement.
CATGACATGTTGATGAGCATGAAGTGAACCCTAGATTGAGTCGGTCTCACTTAAATAACTAATTAAATAATTATCTTTTCTTTATAAACTATAGTTGTTATCATAGCTTCTCTTTCTTACTGAGTACGTTGTACTTACCTCGAATGCATATTTTTCTATGTGTTTGGGGGTGAGAAGACGAAACAGTTGATCAAAGTTAGCCTTGAGCTCGTCGAGGAGTTCAATGACGTTTTGATGGCGTTGAAGTCACTCTGATGTTTTCCTTCACTTTTCTTTTAAAGGTTGTACGGTTTATCTTGTAGATTCTCTTATAAGCTTGTTGTACTTTTATTTCAAGTTTGTGAGACTAGTTTGGTATCGTTCTTTTGAGGCATCGTACGTTGTAAGTTTTATATCGTTGTTGTAAGCTTTTCCTTTTTTTTACCCCTAGATGGTTTGTATTCTATTCTAGTAGCATTTATGTTTTATACCCGAGTCTTTTGGGCTTCCGTTGCTTTATTTTTGATACGACGATGCGTAGAGGGTGGCGATAATTTTAGATTTATTTAATGTTATACGCGCCGAACGCTCTCTCCTCCGGATAAGGGCTCGGTATCTGGGAGCGGGGCGTTACAGTTGGTATCAGAGAGAAGCGTTCCTTGCTTTTCTAGGCTTCCCTTCCTTAAGACAAGACCTTTAAGACTGCTTAGTAACCATTCTGACTTCTTTGATCTTTCAGAATTGCAGGAATTCATAGAAGTTTCTTTGCTGACCTAAACTTTTGTTTTTAAGATAAGGTATCTTAGATCTTTTAGAACCTTTCTGACTTCTTTTGTTCTTGGTGGCAAATCGTAAAACTAAGAATCTTTAGACCTTGGTCAAGTTTCACTAGGACCAGGTGAAGAGTCTTCCTAGGCAAAGGTTAGTTAGAGTTCCAAGCTCACATCCTTTATGTGATGCCTCACAGTGTTCCTTCTAGGATCTTTAGCGAGAACCCTTCTCTTCTTTTGGAGCTTCTAGACTTTTCTACTTTTGCTCTTTTCTTGGAGGATTTAAAGTTTTCTTATTGCGACCTTTTGATTCAATCATTACCTTGATTTTGTATTTTGGTGTTATGCAAAACGAGTAAAACAACTTTGTTCACGTTTCTATATGTCTTTTAATATTACTTCGATGTTTCAAAATTCTATAAATTTGCAGTCACTTAGGAAATTGCCTTATCTACATTTTCTATTTTGGCATCAACTTAGTTTTCAATATGGATTGTTCATAAATTGTTTAACAAGGAGGAGTACTCTGTTCAGAAAATTCTGCAGCGGTACTCTTACTTATGAGTCTGTTTTGAATAAGCTAAACATCTTCAAATGACTTGAATTTTTGATATGTTGTAGAAAACTCTCTGATCTGCAATTTTTGTTTTGGAGTCAAGTGCTAATTCTTTCTAGTTTGAGTTCAATCTGCAAATTAATGCAGATTTTAAATTTCTGAAAGTTTTGACAGCTTGTTAGTTGATTGACTAAAATAATTATTTTTAACCAACTTATGCTTTTCCATAAATTCTGAATTGTGTAGCATATGTAAAGCTTGTATACCTACAACTTATCTTTTACATCTTGTTCAAAATTAATTTGGGTTACTTTGTGCAAGTCAATCATTTCATGGTTGATGTATGTACTTAAACTCTTAAAACCCTTTTAAGTACTTGTTCATGAAGGGCCAGACAACATTCTTTCACCTTGGAAGTTTAGGTGTGTGGGGTAGTATGTGTTGGGAAGGCTTTGAAGCATAAGACCCTAACTTACTTGTTATCCAAAATAAGAAGTTTAGTGAGTAGATATTAAGTGTTGTAGATTTAATACCTTTTTGTGACAAGAAACACTTACATGGTGACTTTCCAATCCCATGTTTTCTTTAACGAGGTACTTTTATAATCATTTGGATTCACACTTAGTTACCTCTAATTTCAAATGTTTTTCCCCTTGCATACTATTTGTGACCAATGTGGTAGCTGGATCATCCGTTTGAAACTTTTGAACTCGGTAAGAGTTCTTCCATGGCGAAGTTTTATTTTTCAAGTGTGCGATACTTTGATGTTTTTTATGAAGATGTTTTCATATTGTCAAATGCTTGATTTAAAGGAAATGAGTTTCTCATCCTTTGAACTATTTGAACTGGCAACTGCATACCCTTTCATTGCATCATGTTTAGCAAATTCGGGTCAATACACTTTTACATCCTAGTGATTACCTTCAATGCATCCCATACACGATGTTTTGGTGCAGAAAACTTTTGTTTAAAGACTCAACTCTTTTATTAGAATTTTATACATTTCGAAAAAAACAGGTGGAAAGATCAAACTTTCTCAAAACATCCATTTTAATTACATAATCCTTTGTCTTCCGGTAAGAATACGTGAACAACCATTCCTTACCAAAGTGTTATTTAGTAACTCCAGGCTACTTTTAAAAAAAAAATTATATACATGTGCTCAAAAGTTCTATCGATAATTACTTTCAAGATACTGCATCTTTTACTCCCTATGAAATTTTTGTCTTTGAATAAGCGAGTAGTTGAACCTCCCTTACAACTCATGCACGTCTTTTAAAGCTACGTTTGATAAAGGATTTTAGCATGCAACTTATTTTGTTAAGAGTTTTCTTCGACAAAGAAAAAAAATTTACTACAGGTGTTAAGTTGTTTTGTTTTATTCTAAACCTTCTTTCTTCAAATTGGAAGAAATGACTTTCGATTTTTTTTTTTTTTTTTTTTTTTATTTTAAGAACAAAGGGTTGTCCTTATCCTTTGAACACTTTCCCCTTCAATTCAAAACCTTTTAACAAAATCACAATAGTCCTTATTGTGTGAATCTTTGAACGACACAAAAACATGCACTATTCGAAACTCTTGTGTTTTCTTTACTCAGTCGTCACTTATGATTTCTTCACGAAGCACTTCTCCGGTTTACCTTTATCTTTGAACCTTTGGAGAAGATGTTTCCCTCTTTCAAAAATAATATTTTAAGCAGCAACGGTTGTTGAAAGAAATAGATTATGCATTTTTCGAATTCTTTTGCTTTCTTTTCCACGTTATCATTCATGACCCCTTTCGCAACATTTCACCAGCTTTACTGGATTCTCAAAGCATGAAATCTTTGAAAGAATATTATTAAATCTTCAAATTTTTATATATATTTATTATATGTATATGTACATATTTGAATAATATTTGAGACTTCTTCCACTTCTAGACCTTTCTATTGAACTCTTTAATAGCAAGTTTGTCTTTCTTTTGCATTCAATCATACCACTTACTTCAAGAGAAAGGAAAATGTTCCAACTGGATTTTGTAGAATGACCTCTGGTCGTGATAAATGTCTCACTGAGTACTTTTGTTTTTAGTGACTTATCACAAGTACCCTCATATAGGCAAATTTTATATATCATCCATTTTGCATTATCTAAACATATGTTTTATTATATGCATGTGAACCAAGTTCAATCCGTCTTCATTTTGTGTTATACATCTCAAGATTTTCCTATTTGCTATCTCCTTAGTAGTTTCAAATTTTCAAAATATTTGCATAACCATTCTTACCTTCCTTCCGGAATCAAGTGAGGACAAGTTTAAAACTTTGTTTCTTATAGATGTGTTGTTTAAAAATAAACTCTTTCACAACTCCAATATTACATTGGACTATAAAATTATGGTTCTTTGATAAACTCACTGTCGAAAGTCGTTTTCTTGTCTATAGGAAAGCCTTATAAGGTTGGTAGAAGATGTTTATATGGTTACCTTTTGGAGACTAGTAAAGATTGAAGTTTGTCTATGGTTTGGGTGTGTTATAGATGGTTTAGTCTTTGAATTGATAACAAGGCGGAATTGAAGTTCTTTAAGTTAATAGTTAGTTTCTTGAGGGTAAGGCGAATGTATAGATCGAGTAACTTTTGTGTAAGTCCTGAAACTTCTGTAAGGGTGATGAATGGACAAAGGACTGGAAGAATACTACATGTTAACCAGAGGATTGGCATGACTTTTGGGACAAAGTGTTATAGGAGGAGTTTAAGAAGTTAGGTTAGTAGAGTTGAGCATAAGGTAGATGAAAGGTGTGAATAAGATAGAATGGTGCTTGGAGTGCGAAGTGCAAGATTAGTTGTGTGGAAAGTCATCAAGTCTTGTCGATGAAATTACTAAGGTTCAAATCAGTTGGAGATAACATTGGTGTGTTTTTGAAAGTGAACTAGAAGGTACGCAAACCGGTATCTAAGTTGAGAGTGGTGTTGGTTCGGCAAGTTTCGAGGACGAAACTTCTTTAAGGGGAAGAATGTAACATCCCGACTTTTTTTTGAAAAGGGTAAAAGAGTCTTTTAACAAATTCAGTTTTTCGGGTTATTTAATTAAACGATTTGAAGTAGTATATATATATATATATATATATATATATATATATATATATATATATATATATATATATATTGTTATATAAGAGAGAAAAACCAGATTTTTGTTAAGCAAAGGGTGTTTTAGTAAAAGGGTTTATTTTGGAGGTGGGTATTTAAGGTTAACCTAACACTAATCTCCTAAACCTAATTAGAAATCGAGTTCTCACGTTTCCCCCTCCTCTCTCTGCGCAAATGAGAAAGAAAAGGGAGAGACTAGAAGAGTTCTTCAACCATCAAAGGAAGGGTTGATCGCTTTTTCCGAGCAAATTCAAGAGTTGGAATCGCCGTGTAGAGGAGCGCTTTTGCCTTCGGGTTTGTTGTGTGTTGCAAAGCAGACTTTCTCTCGAGTTTTGATCCGGTTGGTGGTGCATTTAGGTAAGGAGAACTACCCCTATGATCTCAATTGTCTTTTATAAGGTTTAGATGTTTTTGTAAAGTGTTTTGGTGCTAGAAAGATGAGTTGTTGGGTTGAGCATTGATCATAAGTGCTATGGTATGTCTAGATGTAGTTTTCGGTGTTTTTACGTGTTGTTCTTGCCGATGTTTGGTTTGGAAACGATCCGAAATCGCATGATGATGATTCTAGGGTTTGGGTCGAACCAGGTGGGACGGGCGTCTGGTTCACCTGGACAGCGTCTCGCTCGAGTACATTTCGACGAGCGCCTGGCCTCTCTACGGACGGGCGCCTGAAGTGTTGTTTTACATTCGAGATTGAAGCTGTTTTAGGTGGACGGGGGCTGCAGGTATAGTGGACGGGCCAAGTAAGGTTCAGACGGGCGCCCAGGGTCTTAAACGGGCGTCTAGCTTGTTTTTGTCCTTCTTTCTTTGTTGGTTGTCGTTCAAACCTTATAAGCATGATTTATCTTTATGAAACCTTTATATATGATAGGTTAATATTGTATAAACCCAAACAAGCCTGAATTGAGCTTCTGATTCGTTCAGTTAAAACACCGAATGTACTCTTAAAGGGAGTTGAAGTTCGGATCCGTCGGAAGAGCATGATAGGCTTGTGCTTTGATGAATTAGCATTCATCAATGTCTCGTGTAATTGCTAGGACTTGTCCGTGTCTAAAGTGGTCAGGAAGAGAGTAGGAGATGTGAGGAGCTTGTTTGAAGACATTTAGGTGGCTAGTTAATAACTTAATAAACAACGTACTTGACTAGTAAAAGATTAAACAACCTCTCTCTCTTGGCTAGGCACCAGGCTAAATCGCGATGCATGTGCTACCTCTGAAGGTGGAAGAACTTTGTAGGTCAAAAGACCCTAAGTACGGAGGGACTCTGCTTTGAGGTGTGCGTGCTATCGAGTCTACCTTTCTAGACTTCGTGGATATTGGTGTGATCCACTAATATGTTGCAAAAGAGTGTCCCCAAGGTAGAAGAACTCAGAGAGTCAAAGACCCTAAGTACTGGAGGAGGGACTCTTTGAGGTGGATGCGCGTAGTGCCCTGAGTGCGGTTGTAACATATATAGGTTAAGTTAGAAACAGTTAGTCACGACATGTTGATGAGCATGAAGTGAACCCTAGATTGAGTCGGTCTCACTTAAATAACTAATTAAATAATTATCTTTTCTTTATAAACTATAGTTGTTATCATAGCTTCTCTTTTTCATCGAAAGACGTTGTACTTTTACCTCGAATGCATATTTTTCTATGTGTTTGGGGTGAGAAGACGAACAGTTGATCGAGTTAGCCTTGAGCTCGTCGAGGAGTTCAATGACGTTTTGATGGCGTTGAAGTCACTCTGATGTTTTCCTTCACTTTTCTTTTAAAGGTTATGACGGTTTATCTTGTAGATTCTCTTATATGCATTTGTTGTACTTTTATTTCAAGTTTGTGAGACTAGTTTGGTATCGTTCTTTGAGGCGATCGTGACGTCGTTGTAAGTTTTATATCGTTGTTGTAGCTTTCCTTTTTTTTTTACCCTAGATGGTTTGTATTCTATTCTAAGAAGATTTATGTTTTATACCCAGTCTTTTTGTGCCTCAGTGCTTTATTTTTGATACGACGACGTAGAAATTTTGGCGTATAATTTTAGATTTATTTAACGTTATACGCGCCGAACGTTCTCTCCTAGGATAAAGCGCCAGTATCTGGGATGCGGGCATAAACGAGAGGTGTCCTTTAATACAATATTATATTTGATTTTTGTGTTTTATAATTACAACGTTAACGTCAAGGATTGCGTGGAAAGAAATTCCACGGTCATATTAATTACTGGACCCACAAATAAAAGTTTATGGATACTGTATATTGAGAGATTTTGAACAATGATGATGAACAGTGATTTTAGGACTAAATAAATATTTATCTTCAGTAGTATAATTGTAATTAGCTAGGTGATATGTCTTACGTGTTTTAACCTGCTAGCTATAGGTTGCATTCGGAGCGGGTTTTTTTGCACCGGAAATTCTAGTGGGTATACTCGACATCGGGTATTTCTTATTTATTGTTATCCAATCCAATAGGTACAATTCTAATTCTAAATAGTAATAAAATGCCAGCTTCTGGCCATTGATCGACTTGAAATTTTTTCGCTTTCGTTCATAATTACACGTTAAAAACACTTATATTCTGCAGTGTAAATAAACGAAAAACTTAAAAACACGAATATTTCGAAAGAGTAAAGTGATGTCTCGATACGGTGTGGAGACACCACAGAAAAATTCTCAGCATTGTTGACAACACAGTGTTAAAAATGACCAATTAAGTAGAAACACTTTTTTTCAATAAGTCGTTGAAAGTTATTTGTAGTAGTGGTTGTATGTTATATGTTGAAAATCATTAAGTAGAAACACATTGTCCGTTAAAAGATAGTTATAGACTTATAGTAGCAGTTATGCTGTTAGGAATAATTGTATCGGTTTAGATATAGTATCTGTATAAGCGTAATTTAACTCCTTTAAGCTCAATTTAGAAATTAATCATTCAATTCTAAGCTGATTTGATAGTGTAACTATGATTTTCCCGTCACTATTGCTCTGAATAGCCCGTCATTATTGACTGTTTCTCTCTTTTTCTTTATTTTCGAACTTTGATTCAATGTCTTCCACAAATAAAACTATTCGTCTATTCTAAAATACTCTATCCGTTTCAAAATGATTGAAGCAGTTGTCAAAAAATTTTGTTTCAAAATAACTGAGGCAGAACATTTTTCAAAGCAGTATTTATTGCTAGTTTTCCTACTTTACTCTTATTTAATACTAGATAATAAGTTAAAAAGAATACTTCATTAATTGTATCATAGAGATTTTTTAATCATTGCATCATTAAAGTTATAGCATTAAATCACATCCTTAATAAGCGTATTTTTTGGCAACTGTCTCAGTTATTTTAGAACAGAGGGAGTAACTGATTAAGTTGCTAAAAATATTTGTTGCACTTTATTTGATACAAAACATTTTCTAAAGCTGTATTTATTGCTCATTTTCTTGCTTTACCTTTATTTATTACAAGATAAGAAGTTAAAAGGAAATCTACATTAATTATATTATAGGGATTTTTTAGTCATTGTATCTTTAAACTCATAGCATTAAATCATATTCGTAATACCCGAGTACATCGTTTCAACACAAAAAAAAAATATTTTTCGGATTTCAGTGAAGACATTGTCTCCCTCCTCTCTTGTTTCGAGTCCGCCCCTGGACACCCTATGTATTTATTGTCTCTACCATGACAGTGTTGAATCCCGCCGGGTATCACATCCGGGCTTAAATCAATCTAGAGACAATTACCGAGACTCAAGGATCAAGAATTATGTATGTGCGAGAGTATTGGTGTATTAAGTTTAGACTGAGTCTGAGAGTTTGCTCTCAAGTTGCCTACGTATCCAATGAATGTATTGGAATCATGTCCTTCGTAATTCCTTAGAGATTGTTTATATAGGGGGTGTCTCACCCGTCTACTTGTCCTGCAAGTATTAGGATTCTTAATTCCTAAGGATTAATTCACGCCTATCCCGATTTTTTGGGATAATCACGGGTATATCCGTTTATTCAATCTAGAGTCTTAATGACCGAAGATTCTTTCCATAATTTTATGATTTGGCTGCTTCGTATCTTAAGGAAAGCTCCGTCCGACATGCGTCGAGCTCTTCAGACCTGTTCTGCCCGTACTTACCTACCTTGGGGCCGGGCCTCGACATGACCGACCTGCGGTGGTCGGCTAAGATTCCTAGGCCGGATTGTTCGCCTGGAACTCCGACCCGTATATTACATGAGTGACACGTGGCGTGTCCTACTCCGGACATCGTCAGTGCACAATGTATAGTTTCATTTTATATGTATGATACTCATTTCAACTCACACTATTTTATTCAATTAAAACTTAACATATAAAAACAAAAATCTATACTCATAATAAAAGTGTGATGAGGTGTTTCCCCCAGAAAATGTTTCCTACCCTCGGTTTTTCCCCTAAAAAGTGTTTCCTACCCTTAGTGTTTCCCCCATCCATTATTATTTTATTTTAAATAATAAAAATTAATGGTTTTTGTTATTTTAATTATATAATGAAAAAATACTAAAAAACTATTTCGATCATATCATATAGTGCGTGCTACTGTTACCAAAGTTATCCAAAATCACTATGAGATGAACTTCAACTTGTTTTTTTATGGTTATCTTCTTCGTAAATTAACTAATTATCTAATATAATTAAAATTAATTCATAAAGTTAAATAAATATTGTATGGCTAAATATTGTATGGTTAATTCATAACACTAAGATAACGAGCAATGTGTTTGGGAGGTGTACTTTTATTATTATATTAGTTTTATAATACACAAAATTAAATGTAAAACATTTTTAAATAATTTTGAGCTATATGTTATATTATATTATATTAGCAATGCTAATGTCTTATTCGTAGCCCGTTAGTATTTGAGAATGTTAATGCCAAAGACAACGAATCTATTTTGGGGCACCGATGATGTTCGACCTATGAAAAGTCGAATGCAAGCTTAATATTCGACTTTGCAAAAGTCGAATGTCCATTTTAAAACTAATTCAACCTGGAGTGTGGTGTCATGGTATTTTCTTCATGGTTCCATTAACAACGCTGTTAGTAGTTTAATTCTGTTATGAGGTGAAAAAAGTTTTTAATATGATTATATTTTTAGTTATTTCTCATGTGTTTCTCCTTCATTTATCGATTACATCCCACTTTATCTTTGTAAATAACTTCTTAATCAACAATATATGTTGATTTACACCCATCACTTCGGTAAATAACAAACCTTCTTAAATATTCAAAAAAAAAAAAAAAAATAGTACGTAACACTTTATCTTTGTAAATAAGTTCTTAATCAACAATATATGTTGATCTCTACCCATCACTTCCGTAAATAACAAACCTTCTTAAATATTAAAAAAAAGTATTTAAAAATATACACCTTAATCCTTATACAAATTGTAATTAGTATATAACTATTTCATTTATACTATAACTATAAACTACATAATCAAACGTATTTATGTTTCTATCAAATGACAAATATACAAACTGACTTTGGCGAGAGGTCACGAAGTTAGGTTAGATAGTAAGAACATAGGAAAGCATAGCAACTTTTCCACCCTAACTAAGAAATTTATTTTTCCAATTATTCCTACATTTTTTGAATAACAAAATAATAGACTCCCTTTTATGTAATAATGACATTTTTGCTAAAGAATAATGCAGACTTAGAGATGTTAATAGCATGTCTAGAGACATATTCATAGTTAGAAAGAGTTTCCAACATAGAGACTGCAGACTCTTTAAGAGCATTTGTAAAAATGTGAGAGGATCATCTATAAAGAAAAGTTGATTAATAGCTGGACTCCTAAGAGAGATTATGATATGCTTCCATCTAAATCAGAAACCTTTAGGTTTTGTTTGGTTTGAAGGAAACAAAAGGAAAAGAAAAGAAATGGGATGGAAGGATTTATGTATAGTGTTTGGTATTCTGTGTTGAAAAAGAAAAGAAAGGGAAAATGTGGAAACCAATGAAAATAATACAATGTAATTAATTAAAAAAATAAAGGAACTTTGATATTTCCTTTCATTTTCTCTGTTCAATCCAAACACTATAAAGGGAATTTGAAATCACCCATTCCCCCTCCTTTATCTGGAGTCACAATCTTCTCTTTTATTTTCCATTTGTTTCTTTCAAACCAAACAAATCAACTTTTAATACCTGAGATGTTTCCATCTAAATCAGAAGCCTTTAGCTATTGATAAATAAAGAATCTCCTTACCTGACACCTCTTGAAGTATTATAAACAAAACCAATTTTGTCACCGTCAATGATGAAAGAGTAGGATACAAAAGAAACGCATTTCAAAATCATGCCAGTCCACTTAAGAGAGAAACCCAATTTTTCCGGGTTCACAACTGTAACCTCAAAACCCTAAACGGCCATGAAACCCTAAACGGCGTCCATCTTATTTTCGCCGGCGCAATTCCTCAATTGCTGGCTTGGGCTTTGTTGATGTTTTCTCCTCTTGCCCGCCACTCAAACTCAGGAGGACCTTCTTTTTTGCTGCTCCGACACAGTGAAGGCTCACCGGGGCTGATTTCGGGCTATTTAGCGCACATGTTTCAGGATCTATATGGCTGACCCACCATTAAAGGAGGCTCCCCCACCACCAGATGGTAGCCGCACCGCCACCAAATCCTACGCGGCTGCTACAGGCAGTGCTAAAGCTACCCTTCCAGACTTCGGCGTCTTTGGTACTTGCAAGGGTGAACCCGCCTTCTTCGTATCCGAGTGAGCTAGAGATTCTTGCCCGGCCTTTCGAGAATGCTTTGGTTGCCGATTCACGACTATCGGCCAAGAATCGACGAAATCCGTAAGTTTTTTACTCGCTTAGATTTAAAGGCAGAATGTAAGGTTGGTCTACTTGATGCGAAAAATGTTCTTGTCCATCCGGGTTGTCTAGAAGACTATAATCGTCTGTTTACGCGTCGAGAATGGAACATAGGTTCAAATCGCTTTGTTCTCTCTAAATGGACAGTAGACTTCCGTTGTAATGAGGATTGCTCCACGGTCCCACTTTGGTTTGAAATTCTGGCCTGGCCGCTACCTTTTTAATCTATGTACGTGGCTAAAATTGGGAATCTTATTGGGAGACCGTTATGACACGAGATGTGCGACCAACGACATGAGAAGACCGTCAGTGGCTAGGGTCCTAGTAGAGGTAGACATTCAAAAACCACGATGTACTAGGGTCTGGTTAGGAGAGGATGTACATAAAGGGCAATGGCAAGAAATTCACGCTGAATATTGGCCCGAATACTGCAACTTTTGTAAGAGGATTGGTCATTCGAAACTACTTGTCGTAAGAAGAATCCACCCTCTAAAGCGGCGCAAAACCCCAAACACTACAAGAGGGCCGAAACCCCAATTGGAAAAGGGCTACAAATCTTGGTTTGAGTAAGCCAAAACAAGTTTATCAAAGTTAAACAGACCAGAACTCACCGACATTTGCGAGCAACGCTACGGAGACTAGCAATGTGCCATCAACTTCCACCGCGCCGCCAACTAGCAAAGCCAATCGTAACTCCTTCCAGGTGTTGCAAGAATCGATGGTAATGAGGACTCGAGCAAAGAACACCCACATCTGCCGATGAGCATATGGTCAAGAATGCACTGATCGATCGTGGTTGAGAAACCTCGATGCGTGAGTGAGGGGCAATGAAAAAAGACCACGACATTGGATCGATGCTAAATCTTTTGAATATCCGAAGAGCAAGGTACAACCTCGAGATAGAAAGGGACAACAGAGTGCTCCGATCTTGAAGAATACTGGGACTGGGGCCTGGATCTCGCCTGACAGCTTACGAGCTTTCCATTCCACCTTGCAGGCCCGTTTTGACGCTTCCGGGGTAATTCCTGATTCGACAATATCAGCCACCCCAGAGAAAGAATCCAAGACCCCTACCTATCTTGAATCAGCTATGAAGGGGGGGAGTGAACCTGATGTTGCTCAACAACAGAAAAGCCGAGGCAAAAAGAAAAACAAGACATCACCCAAGAGACGCTCGCGCCAACATGATAAACTCGCCTGCAGCTCAGACGTGGATAAAGTATTAGACCAACTCGATACCTCAGACAATGAGTCAAAGCAATACCTAAATTCTTTCTTTGAGAACTATGACGAATGGACAACGGCTTCTGAGACCGAAGGACTCTCGACAGCAGCACCTTATAAAGGGATGACGACAAGGGCAAGGAAGCAGAGTTACCGCAAATATGATGAAGACTACGATTACTATTAATGCTTACACTGTTTAAATGTCTTTTATTGCTTTGTGTTTTTGTGGAGTCGACCGCGAACTAAGGCGACAACCACATGTATTTTCTTTCTTTCCTCTTTTCATCAATAAAAGTTATGTTTTCTATAAATAAAAAAAAAGAAACCCAATTTTTCCTTGATAAAAGTTAAGAAATACCATTCAAATATGCAAAAGCCTATAGAGATATCCGGCTTTAAGGCCATATAAGCTTTCTTACCTTTCCACTTGTTAATCATATTATGCAAAGATTAATGAGCAATAATGTAAATATCCAAAATTTGTTTGCCAAGAGCAAAAGCGTTTTGATTGTCACTAATACAAAAATATATAACATTTTTCAGCCTGTTGGCAAAGGACTTTGGAGAAATTTTTATAAATAACATTGAAAAGACTAATTGGTCTATAATGGGCGACTTCAATTGAAGAAGAAACATTGAGAAGCAAGGCAATACATGAATGATGTATTTTTAAGAAGCTTCCCAGAATTAAAGAAATCTCTGAAAGCATTGACAACGTCATTGTCAATAATGTGATATCAATTTCTTAAAAAATGTTGAGAACATACCATCCGGTCCTGGGGCTGAATTTTGATTTCTATTGAAAAATAGTTTGCCTGATTTAGGCTTTTGAGACTTCTTTTATTATTGTTTTTATCCAAATCATTATCTGCAACAAAACGCTTGAAAGCAGAATAGGAATTGTCAGGCCTGAATGCACCTTCTTGTTTTTCTTTATGGTTAAGGATGTCGTTAACATCACCACCCCAAATGAAACGAGTACCCCTGAAAGCCATTATGTACTGCAGAAAGAACCACTGCTTCAGTCTGTGGGAATGTGAAAGGCTCTTGTAAACCCCAAAAAACTACCAATACTGACCAATGGAGTCATCTTTAATTTGATGCAGACTTCTATGGTAAAGCTGGTTGAGACAACTTATATAGTATTGGCATTTTCTTTCCACAAAAGAGGAAGCCCACCTATCATACCAAAGGGATGTGTAGACATGAACAAACTTCTTGCTATTGCTAATACTTACAAAACTACTTTCCTTCTTTTTAATTTCACCTAAAAAGACAATACTTGGGCAATAGAGTCTCTGTTTACATCCTCAAGATGGGATATCATCAAATAGCTCCCCACACCTTGATAATTCCACGCCATAATCCTCATTGTTCCTGTAGCAGCCACATAGGGTTGGCTTTCTTCACTCTGCAAAACTCAGCTAAAGATTTTGGTTCACCAATACATATTTAAATTCTGGTTCAACAAGACTAGGAGGTTGAAGATCCTTTGATTCAAGAGTTTTCCTATTGTCTATAAAACGACTCATTTAGAGTATCGAATCTAGAGGAACCTTACTTTCATTAGCCTTTTAGCAATAAAATTTGTCTTCCTTCTTGGTTTGAGAGTAACATCATCTTGTTAAATTTTAGCAGCAATCAGATTTGATTCAGGTAGAAGTTGACTCCTTGAAGATTCTGCAACATCTTCCTTCTTTTTTCCTTCTTCTGGGTACCATTCTAAGGGGAGAATACCCAGAAGAAACTGGCAGCTTCCTTAGGAACCACTTTATTATTCACTTTTTAGTTCTTCATTAACATTATCAAAACATGACATATTATACTTTCCACTTTCTTGCTAGCTAAAAGCAGACCTATTAACCCATTTGGACAAATTATCCAAGACCTTCTATTACTAGGCCGACTGGAAAAACTATCTCTATGAGGATTATCACGCAAGCATTTTATTGGCAGAGCACATAAATCAGGCCTAAATAAATCATATTTATGATTTCTATTTCTTTGGTCTAGCACTTTAGAGTGACAACCTCTAGACGCATGTCTAACTTTTACACAATAAGAACAAAATAAGAAATATTTTCATACTTAAAAGTAGCCCATCTTTCTACATTGTCTTGGCATCGTCATATCGAATTAGAGGTTTAGAGAAATGAAGGTCTACGAGACATCGAACAAACTTACCATGCTTACTTCCCCTAAAACCACGTATGCTTTGCATGCATGCCTAATATGTCCACAAATATAATTTTTACATCCCCGCACGCCCAATTCAATTGGAATATTACGGACTTGGGCCCAGATTGGCACTATGTTGAAAGATTCATCATCAATTTTAATACCCTCCTCCACTTTTGATTTCCATTATATAAGAGCCAAAGTATTCAAGCACATCCCACAAGCACCCGATCTGCGTCATCTTTAGAATTGAACTATGCCACTAAACACGCCATTAATTCTTTGAGAAAACCTCTTCTGTTCAAAACTATGGATTCTAAGCACATGTGCCACTAAACATCGAACTCATGAGCATTTGAAAGAAAACCTCGTATTATGTCACCCTTATTAAGACACTAACAACATGTGCCCAAATTATAAGAAATGCTAGATTAAGTGAAATAATTGAAGTACAAAATTAATATGAATTATGCAGTCGTAAAAGTTCATGTTCAAATTTATTTTAAATGACAAAAAAAAAGCAGTGAGATCTTTACATTAAACATGTTCTTCCTTTTTGTGGGTAACAAAAAAGATAAAGAGGTTGTCTCAATGATCCATAGATTTACCAAAGCATTGAGACCACTTTATTTATCAATACAAGTAAAAAAAATGTGAATGTAAATTAAGAAAGTTAATCGTTTTTAGAGTAATTCTAGGTGTATCGAGTCGTATTAAAAGAGAAACAAAATGCTCTCACCAATTTAAAAAACATACACCAACAAAAAAAATCTAGATCAATTTTTAATAATTATTAATTTACAAGTATTAATATCCTTTAGATTTATCATATACCTAATAATATATTATTAATTTATCAAATTTAATCAAAACACGTGCGAATGCACGGACATTTTGCTAGTAACTTTTAAAGTACTATAAAGTTACAAATTAAAAGAATCGAATAAAGGAAATTCATTTAAATAAATAAATCGAATCTTCTACATAGAGATTAGCATTCAAGCGCTTTACCTCCGTAAAGAAAATTAAATCATTACTCGTGCACCGACAAATATATATAATATAAGACCACATTCTTTTAATTATTAATAATTGGAGATGGTATTTACAAAAGTATTCAAAGAATCACTTGCATAAAAGTCAAAGAATCGACCCCTTAATTACCAAGCATTTTACTATAGAGTAATGATAGAGGCACGATAAAAATTACACAACGGATGCCACAACATAATCTCTCACCCTTGATTTTGATGGGTCAAGAGTGAAAGATCATGTTGTGGCATCCGTTGTGTAATTTTTGTTGTGCCTCTATCATTATCTTTATTAAAGAAACATCATTTCATTACTCAAGGTCATACAAATATTTATAATTCCTGAAACAACTATATTTTACTCAATTGTATCCGCTAAATAGACGGAACGGACATCGTTCGGGCCAGAGTTGAATAACTTAAGAAATCATACCAAGAAAATAAAGATTATGTCTACATAACAAATGCATTGGGACACTTCCTGTGTGCCTAAGAAAAGAAAACCGAACTAAAGGAAACTTGGATGATTTCAAGAGTCAATCATGCACCACACAACCAAAACGAGAGAGCTCCTCCTCATAGCGAGACATACGACGAACACAAGGCAAACAATCACTTTTCACCAATTCCTTTATACCCATATGTTTACCCTCCACTAGTGCTAGCGAAATTCTCCTTCATCACCAACAACACTACCAAGGACATATATAGCCATACGAAGGCTGATGGGCTAAGTCCACCTAGTTTTTATTTTTTTTATATTAATCAAGTGAAACAGAGTCTATCATGTTAATTCAGCCTACCTAACCATACAAATATGATCCATTAGTCCACCCAAACAGAAATTCTTGGCTCCGTCATTGAACACTACCTCAATACTAGGTTCTAATTAAGTGGAAAGAGTAGGATGCTAAAATGGGAATGGGAGAGCCCTCCCTCTAGTCCCCATATATGTTCCCCAATCCACGATACAAAGCACCAGTTTTATCTCTCATGATACTCGATTCAAACATTCATCTATTTCTGTTTACTTAGAGCCCACAATATACAAGACCGACTAACCAACCAATCCAGAGTTCGGTCCTGATGATGTCAGTAAAAGCTGTCTCTTTCTTAATGGTAAAAGTCACGTAAAGCTTTTTAACATCGATCATCAGGCATTATAGGAAAATCGATCATGTGACCTCCATTAAAAGTCAGTAACCATTTGTGTGAAAAATGTTGGGTTAAAATGTACTACCTCCGTCCCAAAATATAAGTCTATTTTGAGTTTTTCATACATATTAAGAAAGTTTGTTAAATTGTCATGTGTCATTGATTTAAATGGAAAGTCTAAAATGACATTTAGCTATTATTAGCGCAGAATAGTAAAAAGTTATGGGTAGATAATAAATGATGAGTAAAAGGAGAAAAATGTAATAAAAATGCTTCATTTGTTATTTAAATGAAGTTAAATAAAAAAAAGCTAAACGGTCTTACATTTTGGGACGGCGATAGTACACATTATAAAGAATAAAAATAAATATGAATTAAATCATTTTTAATCAACCCTAAGCAAGTTAGAATTATTATACTATTTACAATGAAGGATGGAAACATATAAGTAGTTTGTTGCGTACACACAAAAGTTATTTGGTGGAATCGTGTTTAGCGAGACGATTAAAATAATAACCGTCCTATAGATGTTTTTTCTTTAACGGCAATTGTCTTAAAGAATAAAGGTTAAATGTCGTAAATGACAGGTTTTAATCTAAAATGGTTGAGAAGGACAAATACGTAGTAACACATGTATAAAAATGTAGTAACACATGTAGCGATTGTCCTTCTCAACCATTTAAGTTTAAAACATGTCCATATGGACTCTGACCCCAAAGAATAATACTTTAGGATATCATTATGCAATAGAGTGTATCATTTAGATTTGTTTATTTCTTGTATTATTTTTATTGTAATAATTTGCATCATTTACGTTTGTTTATCTCATGTTTTCTTTATATATATTGTGATAGGGTATATCATTTATATATTTTATTGTTTCATGTATAGTCTATTATGTAGCGTTTCACGAGTCTTGCGACGTAGAGAGCATCGGTTTAGGAAAAGATTATGTAAACAAGGCCTATTCAAGATAAATTAATATGACATTGTATTTCAACTGGAACGTATTCAGTCAATTAAGTCGGGATATCATAATGGTTATTCCATTTGACATGAGTTTGGTAACGTGGCCGAATCATCATCTTCCTTCGACGGTCTCATCTTTCTTAAATAATCAATGGTCCCTCAAAATTCAACCTAAAGTTATAACTAAAACACGCACATGCACGCGAGCGCACACTTACACAGTCTAAAATTCGGTACCCATCACCAATCACGGTTTTGTTCATTTCATCACATCAAAGCTTTTAGTGTTATTAAATGAACAAAGCTGTTCGTGAACAATCTCATGTTCCGTTCGTTGGTTAAGATTAACGAACCGAGCTCAAACATGATTGTAGACTTGTCTTCTAAACGAATGAACACAAGTTTAGATCGCGAACGTTCGACTATATTCATGAACCTACCTTTATAAATAAAACAATGTACAACATAACCCTAACTCAACACATGAAAAATTTATTATTCATATAATAGAGACTATAGAGTGATTTTATATAATATTTACATCATTTTCTACTACATTTTGCATTTGCACTTCATATTTCATACCTTAACGAGCTGAACTAGAGTTTGAAGACAAAAATGTGTTTAATAAGCCGAACTCAAACACGAGCTCGAACAATTCATCGTTTAATCGAGCCTAGTTCAAACATCTTCAAACTGGAATGCATTCTATTAATTACGTTACTTTTGGTCGTTTATTTTGTCGTTTTCCTGTCCAAAAACTCACCGTTGCTAACAGCCAATGCATTCCTTTTTTTCCCACTGAACCGTTGAAAAACCCACCGCCGCCTGTGTTTCTCCTACTTTGTGTGTATAAAAGCATTTATTCTCCAAATGGCAAAGGTTGTGCGTTATTTCTTTGGCGGTCAGGTGAATTGCTGCAAGTTTCGCTCTGTTCTTCAGGTAATTGCTTGGTTTTTGGGTGTTTTCTTAATTCTTCCATCCGCGTTTCTCCTTGGTGGGTTTGACTTTCCAGGTTGTTTTTTATCGTTGTTATTGCATGGTGGATTGTAATCTGTTTTTTGGGCTTTGGTCGATCGTAATGAGTTTTTTTGTTTGCTTTCTCTTCTGCGATGCTTTTCGGTTTTATCTGTGTTTGTATTTGTGTTCTTGGCCTGTGGTTCATTTTATCTTCTATGCATGTTCAAACGTGCGCACTGCAGGCTTTGATTCATCACAATGAATCGTTATGCTTTCGTTTTTGATCGAGTTTGTTAATGGTCAAAAAGAGTCTTTTTGTTTGCTTTTCACCCGATGATGATTTTCGGTTTTATCTGTGTTTGTATTTGGGTTCTTGGCCTGTGGTTCATTTTATCTTCTATGCATGTTCAAACGTACTCTGTTTTCAGGCTTTGATTCATCATGAATGAATCCTTATCTGCCGTCGCTTTTCTTGAGTTTGTTAATGGTCAAATAAAAGTGCCTTTTTTTTTTGGATTTGCTCTTTTTCTTTGTAATTTTATTACTTTTTATGAATTTTGTATTTGATTGGAATTTGGGTTTCTATTGAATTTTTTCCTTCAAAGGTTTGGTGGTTTGGGTGTACATCGAAGAAAGTCCGTTTGTATTGTTTTCATTCTTATGTTCTCTTCTAATAATAATCATGCGTGTCATGTGTTGGAGTTTTACACGCTTTTTTTTTTTCAGTGCTCTGTATTGCTATTTACCTTACTGAAATTTTTTGTGCTGTTGATTTGTGGCTGTTCCTCTCTTGCATTTGAATTTGGATTTCTGATGAATTGATGTCTAGAAATGTTTGGCAGGTTGAGTGTAGATGGAAGAAAGAGGTCTTCGTAGTTATGTGGACCTTACATTTGTGCTATTTTTGTTTGTTTTGTCCTAACCATGTGTTTTCAATCTCACTCTTGCTGCAGTATTTGTTTCGTTGTGGTGTGCGCTGCTCGCTTTTGGTTTCAGGCTTTGGGTTTCAGGATCTTTTGTAGCCAGGTATTCTCTTGGTGTGCGCTGCTCGCTTTCGGTTTCAGGATCTTTTGTAACCAGGTATTCTCTTGGTTTTTTTTATAAATGCAATGTTGTACGCTATTATGTGCTCTCCTCAAAGTCTGTCACTCTTATGTGCTTCGCTCCTTATGTGCTTCTGAAATTTATCTCTGGTATACCTTACCCTCCTTTATACACTGGTTTTATAAAAATTCAATTCGTATGCATTTTCAGTAATGCTTTTTTGATTTCAGTATAAAACCAAAGAACTGGTGCCTGCTGGTAAGTTTGGTTAAATTTAGGAGGATTTCGGCATTTTTTTGATAGGTTTTTTAATGCACGTGTACCTCGCTTAATTGGCCTGCGTTATATGTATGTTACCAGTGCCTTTCCCTGTTACTTTGTTCACTACAAAGGATCGAAGCTTAACAATTATTCATTTGTTGACCTCAATGAGGCTAGGGTGGCGTAGTTTTACATTTACGTTGTAGCCTGGGAAACCAAATTCGACATTTGGTGCGCTTTGCTTCTCTGGGAGTGAATTGCTCGTGATCTTTTGCCCACGCTTTGTGTTGTATTGTTCTTTGGATGTGCGTTGCGATATATTTGCTTTTTAGTAGCCCCGTTGAACATGCGGTTTTGTAGGGGAAATGGATGCTGATGGATCAGCATCAAGAAATGAGAGGAGGAGGGCATCTTATGCTAGAATGCCTCCTGGAAGAAAGGAGGAATTGCTTAGACGCAGACGTATGCGCTATGCTATTAATCGGTCTGCTAGGCTTACTGGTAGTGCTCAGCGGCAACCAGGCAGCAATTCATCCTTGTCATGTGTTGGAGACACAGCCTCTTCCTCGGGTGCTGAATATTTTATAGGGGAATCCTCAGGCCCCTTGCATGCGGATATTTTGGATGCTTCTTTTAGGGAAAGAACTGCCGCTTCTTCTGATTTTGACCAATCTGCTGGGCAACATAATACCAGTTCTTGCACTGGTAGTCAACCTGGCCCTTATTCTCTGTTACCTGAGTCAACCCAGATTGTTACGCCAATGGACTCGGTGTCCCAAAGTAAATCGACTCGTAGGTCGGATCATCTTCGCTTGAGATTGATCCGCCCGGTGTTTCCACGAAGAAGAAATCAAGCGGCGTGGAGCGCAGATTTCACACAGCCCGAGTGTTTCGTTCAAGTAACGGATTCTAGCCAACCAGAAAGGATCACGCCACTCGGACGGAGGAAGTGGAATAGCGTCACCCAAAAATAAGCTTTAAGGTTGAGAGCCGCACAACACATATTTGGAAGTCGAGAGGCCCATACTACTACCGCCTAACCTTCGCTCTTTAGAGGTGGAATGGGTTGCATCCACCACCGTCCTCCCTGGCCTCTCATAGCTCTCCTTCTCCATCGAACCCACCACCGCTTCAAAGACATAGGTGTTAGTTTGTAGTGGAGGCTCCCCATTATCGTTACATCATCACTCTAACTTCTCTTTCTTTATTTCATTCGGTTTTCTTGCGGATATAGCGGAAGAATCAACAATAGGAGTTGAAGAATCGCCAAAGAATTCTCTTGTTTTTGCTTATTATGTTACCGGCCATGTATTTGGCCATACCACTCGCGTTGTTGAGGTAAAGCTCATTCGTTCTTTCATTTTCGCTCTCTCATTTTCATCGCTTTCAATCGGTTAGTCGGTGGGTCATATGTTTGAAGAAGAAAAGAAAGGTTCGAGTCGAGTAATTGCTCTTCTTCATGTTTTTATGTTTCCTTGCGATTCATGATTATTGGCTTTGTTGGTTTATGTTCGGTATTCTTGGGTTTTTGGGTTACGAATTATTGTTCCTTCATCATTGATTACGTGATTCGCTAGCCACACAGGTTTGATAGCATCCACATTCACGGTATTCATGCAAAGCTGCTTTGTGCTTTTACTGATCACACAAAAAGCGATCACCTGGTTCACCTAAATCGTTGTTTATCCAAATAAAGCAGGCCTTGACCTAAAGAACCACTCCGAAACCATGATAGCAATTAACCCTAATGTTACCTGGACATCCGAGTTCCAAAAGTGGTAAGTAGCCATCCCTGTTTCTATACTAATGCTTGCTTTGCATTTGAAACCTCTAAATTAATACAAAACCTATTTAGCCAAATGGATGAAAAAAATAACACTCAAAAAATGCGGAACTAAAGCTTATCAAATTAAAATGCAGGGTTAGTGACCATACGATTCGTAATCAAGAATACGAACGGACTCCAACCCGTGAGGCGTTTCAAAGCCTCGCTAGCTTACTCCCCAAATGAACCAATAGTCCGCCTTGCTGAGATAAATCCCAACGGAAAGGTAAAATAGCCGTTTCAGTCTGCAAGAATTACACAAACAATATACATTGGATATACGTATAGTAAATAAAAGTATGTCAACTAAAACCTTTCACAAAAAAATTAGCAGAATCCATGGGTGAAGATACGACTCACAATTGATAGAAACGCACCGCTGACTTACATACGATTGCTTGCCCCAAATGCCTGTATTTAATCACAGCTGATCCTGGGGAAACATATTACTGCTTCAACTGCTGTGGAAATCGAATTGCGCAAATAAGGTAACACACACAGAACATTAAAACTATACCGCAAAGCAATATTAACCAACTCTATGCGTTCTTGGATTTATCCACAAGTGCAAGCTAAATGCAACTATAACTGATGAATCAGATTCAATTAAGGTCACTATGTTTGACAAAGTCACCGAAGAACTACTTGGTAAAACGACAAAGGAACTAGCAGCACTAAACACAGAGGTACGCAGCACAAATCTCCAAATTAAATAACATACACATGCTATGCCAGACATCTGAAAAAGGCATAATACAAACAGGAAATGCATTTGCTACTGAAAGAGACCAACAAGCGCTACGAGGACCTTGAATTCCACGTCCAATTACGGCCACAACACAAGGTCACATCTGACAATGCTAACAAATACACAAATCCAGCGAGATACACTTCAACTTTGAGTGAAGCATCAAACAGTGGGAAGAAATTACAAGACACAGACATAACAAAACAAGGTCAAGCAAAAGGTAATGGAAATAGGTTGTGCACAAAAACACCTATCACACACCCTAAAATAGAACACAATACATTCAAGCATTAATACTAAACATAAAGCGATCTTTTTGCCACCTGATTCGAACCCATAACTTTGGTCGCCAACAATGCAGAGGAAAATGCCAGCCCAAATACAAAGAAGATTGATGAGACATATTCAGAAACAAACACACAGATCAAGTCTTCGGCAGCAGATGAAACACCAATCAGCCCGTTGAAAAGGATGAAGGTCAATGAGGCTAAAAACAGTATCAACTAGATGGAAGTCACTTAAGGTCAAACTCAACTTTTGCTACAATGCCATTTTTCGATCAAGATTAAAAACAAGTGACCCAGTTGTTACAGATTAGTCTCAAACCTCGGTGATGCTTCGCGGCATTGTCATTTTGATATGCAAACATTTTGTAACCAAAGACAAGTACTGAAAATGTAACCAAAAAAAAAAAAAACTCTTCCTAACGATATTATTAGCAGCAAATCAACAAACTCTTTCAAAGAACAAATAAACACCTTTGGGAATGCAACTCCCCGACATCGCAACAAAAAATAGCAGCTCAAGGGCCCGCACCATGCATCGCATGGTTCAGTCCGCTAGTATTTTTTTATTCGTCTAATAAACGAACGATTACGAACGAGCTCGAGTTCAAACTACCGGTACTCGCTCGGCTCGAACATAATAGTCAAAAGTTTGGATCATTAAGCCCAATCAAAATGAATATGACCCTAAAAGCAATTTACCCTAGAACAAGACCATTATCTTCGGCCCAGCCCATAAGCGAAGTGTCCTTTTTTTAATGGAAAACCCTATTAGTACTTATCAAATGCAAAAGTAGGGTTTCAAATCAGAAGACGAGCAGCAGCAGCCACTGGAGTAATTCTGCAGTCGGAGGAAATGGGTAGGTTCATCGTCCATCAGTTACTTTATCGGTTTTCATTTCCGATTTTTTATTGAATTGGATTGAGAATTTGTGAAGAAATTAATTAACCGGAGTTTTGCTTGTTTGGTTGATTGGTGTAGCGAGAATCAAGGTTCATGAGTTGCGGAACAAATCGAAGGCTGAGTTGCTGGCGCAGCTGAAGGATCTGAAGGCAGAGCTTGCTCTTCTTCGCGTCGCTAAGGTCACCGGCGGCGCTCCTAACAAGCTTTCCAAAATGTATTTTCATTTCCTATGTGAATTTACTTCTTTTTTTATATCTATGTTTTCTGGCATGTTTTTGTTTGGTTGATTGAGCAACGCTTGTCAAATAATTCACAAATGTATAGGACATTGATGTTAAGTTGCAGCTTCTGTGTGCAATTCTGGGAATTGAATCGAGTCGAGTATTTGCTTGTTAGATTGTTCAGCTGGGTGTTAATTGGTGGTTTTAGTGTTTGTTAAGGGGAAAGGTTGTGGGTGCTCATGATGGTAATTTATGGTAACTTTTTCTTCTTGATCAATTTTCTAAGACGTTTTGAAGGAATTGGGATCTTTCCTGTTTAAAACTGTGGTGTTATCACTGTTCAACGTTAAAACACGTGTTTAAGATGATTGTGTTTAAGGTTGAAATAAGGTCTATGAACAGATTGCTACACCGTTTTCAGAGTAGGGGACCTGTGTTTTGTGAAGATATAAGACCTTAATTTGGTTTTAGTCCTAAATTAGCTCCCTCAATTCATCAAAAGGAATAGTTTTCTTTACATGCAACATCCTTGCAGCATTGCTTTGTATATAGCATAGAAATAAGTTATGGAAGTTATGAATCTGCAGCATCTGGCTTATTTTGATTTTACTTCACCGGCATGTCTTTTCATTGCTATTAAGCTATAATGGTTCAATTGTTTGTGCGTTGTAATGAGCCCTTGTGTTGAATGTTTGCTACTGTTGAATTTGCTTTCTACTTTGATATTTAGTTCGGGTTTTGGTGTCTCATACAGCCATATAGCTTAATATTTATGTGTTTGTAAATGCAGCAAGGTAGTCAGGCTATCCATTGCCCAGGTATTGACTGTCATTTCCCAGAAGCAAAAGTCTGCTCTTAGGGAGGTCTACAAGAACAAGAAATATTTGCCCCTGGACTTGCGTCCTAAGAAAACCAGAGCCATCCGCAGACGTCTGACCAAACATCAGGTAGTTTTTGGCTGACCGTTTTTCGTACTTTGTCATTGTTTGATGTTCGGTCCTGCATACACCCTGATACTAAATCTGCTGGTACTTAAGCCTACTTAATTGGCATTTTAAAGTTTCTCACTCCCCAATTCCCGGCATTTTCTTGATCTGATTTGAAAGGACTCACGGTTGGATTTTGACTTTATCTTTGTAGGCCTCTTTGAAGACTGAAAGGCAGAAGAAAAAAGAGATGTACTTTCCCTTGAGGAAGTTTGCCATCAAAGTCTAGGGTTTTGCATGACGCCCTGTTTTGTTTGTTTGAAATATTTGTGTTTCGTTTTAGAAACCCCTTTTGCAGTTCAGGTTTTTTGTATTACGCAACTCTTGGCGTCTTCTTCTTCGAATGTTGTTCAAGATATTAAATTTATGATGAAATCTTTTTTATCTGCAAAACTTTTCCAGTTTATTTATCGTTTTATCTGTGCAATTTTATGATACGGTTTTGAAGTGTTGTCTTTTACACCTATGTTGATGATTCATAAATATCATCATGTGATATGAATTATGAAAGAGAAGATTTGTAGCATACTGTGGTTATATCATCGATATTCCTCTGACTGGCCAAATTTTAGTAAGAAAAATGTTGGAAACAAATACGCAGGTGATAAAAGAGTTATTTGATTTTGGTAAGAAAGCTAAAGCATTGCACCGTGTATGTTGGGATTGTATGTATGACCACTTTTATTAGAGTTTCCTCCAATAAAAGCAAAAAAAAATTCAAGGCAATTACAGGGTGATATAATTTTAGCAAGAGAAAAATTAATAACAAATACACGGGTGACAGTAAGAGGAAAATTAAAAACAAATGCAGGGGTAACGGGGTGATAAGATTTCGGCAATAAAAAAAAATTAAGAATGAATAACGCTAGAAGGAGGGTTCAAACCTCCGACCTTGTGGTTAACAGCCACACGCTCTAACCAGCTGAGCTACTCCAGCTATGTTAGCTTATTGATATCTTCCAAAAAAAGTTAACATAACATTTTACACAATCAACATAACATATACTTTCCACCCCAAAGGGAGTTGAAGATGATATGTTTAACAAAAACATTTTGCATTCTCAATGAACATCAACATCCATTTCTAGTCCTGTGTATTCAAAGAAAAAAACGAAATAAAGCAAGAGTAAAAACGTCATTACAAAGATATAAGTGAGATCATATGATTAGCTATTTAAGTTGCTTATGGTGCTTTGTTCATATGGCAAGGAAATAGACTGACAACCGGTGCATATCTGCAGTATTGCTTTGAGTGAGTCCGAAGCAGATTCCATCGTCCAACTTTGATAATATTCGCTTGGATGAAACACGAGATCCCCTTCCTCTCCAGCTCGTAAGTTCGGTTGAGCTCCGTTTAAGAAAATATCTCCTTCTGACCTCACCAATCCGGACCTTGCCACGTCCTTATCTGCTGCCTGTATGTATAATAATTATTACCCGGTTGAACAACTGGACTACTCGTGAATAGCTCAAGTTTAGGCTCGAGTTAGTCATCGATTCGAGTCAGCTTAGATCAACTCGAACTTGAACTTGATTCGGCTTGAACATTACACAAGCCACACACAAGCTATTGAATAACTCAAGAGCAAGCTCGAAGACATCAAAACAAAGTGTTTAGAAATACCTTCTCAGTGTAATACTCGAAAACCTTTTTCTTCTGCCCAGCTTCATATATGTTGCATTGAGAATATATCTGTACATATAAAGGAAGATACAACTGGCTGTAGTTAAAATGATGCAATTTTTTAAGGTCTAAAATATGCCCAAACAAAATAAAAAAATTTCTACCTGTGATTCAACACTGGCACAAACTGCATAGATGCCCCAGTTCCTAGTGTAATTGTTGTACAAGTGAACTTTCCCGAATCTCACGCGGGGATGCCTTTGTCTTGTCCCGTCGAAAAAACAGTGATGAATGGTCACTCTAATACATCTATCGCCAACATGGGTAGGGTCTGCACCAATAAGCATCGTCTTGTCGTGCTGCCCAAAGTAACATCTTTAAAAGAAAAAGTTCATCAGATTCAGCAAAAGTTGCCAATAAGTTAGGTTGTACAAGTACATGGATATGGTATTTTTCGAGAAATATAGGATGCAGGTGCCAGGATAGTAGGATACACGTAAATACTAGAAATATAGGGACCAAGTTGTACATAACAAAACTATAAGGAATATACACATCCCAATCTCGTATCAAACTATTGAACATTGTAAATTCGCCCCAAATGGGTATCCTAGCGTATGTGATACGAATCTCTGTCAGATATGTATCGAATACTAGACACGCTACCAAAAAGGAGCCTTCGTGCATCGTGTGCAATAACGAAGTCATATTGGAGCACCCAAAGCAAGGAACTCACCTTGAAATAGTGATATCTGTACTCTGTCTTGTTATATCGATAAGACCATCATCATAATCACGAAGGGTACATCGATCGATCCATATGTGCCTAGAGTTTGGCTTAATCTGAATACCATCAATATCGTGTCCTCTGCCACCTTCAAACTCCAAGTTGCATATAATTATATGCTCACATTCCTTCAGCCTTAGACCCTTGCCTGTGAATTTTATCCTTTGGCCACGACCATCAACCGTTTTATAAGATGAAACACTCAAGTATGACGATAGATTAACGGTTCCAGAAACTGTAAAAACAATCCAAAGTGGCTCCTTTTTACGACATCCTTCACGGAGTGATCCTGGACCATCATCTACAAGCCAAAAAACGACATATAAAATTATAAGTCTAATTGCATTTGTGAATACCACATATAGTACACCAACCTCATTGCAAAGACATCATACAAAAACAATATCCAAAACTTCACATTCTCCATATGACCACCAACATCATTTTCATTCAGGCACAACAGGGAAGAAACTTTGTATCTATAGTTTAGTGGAAGATGATACATACACAACTCTAAAGACAACTATTATTAGCAGCCAGCGATCAATTAGTGGAAACCATTGACAAATAGCAGTGGATATGATAGTGTAAAAGTTGTGTATCTGAGTTGTGCATATATCATTTTCATCGTTAAGTTTGTGTCTTATATCATCTGTCAGAGGTATTTTGTGTTCATTCTCGAGATGGCAGAAAGTACCTCATTCTCCTCCTAAGTCTACAAGTTAGCTTTCTGTGACTGTGTATTACTTAATATACCAAAGAATAATTTCTTCCGATAATGACAGAGATCAATGCACCAAGTGACATAAATCTTATAAATTTTTCGAAAGTTAGGTATACTTAATGTGCAGCTGCCTACAGATGTATTCATGGAGTGTAGATATAACATTCATTGTTAGAGGTTTTAAACATAAAAGCCACCAGAAATCAGAACAGCAGCCAACATCAAAGAAACACTCAAATCATCCAAAGCTCTTTTACACAGCTATAAGTACCAGATTTGTCATGAAAAACCATATTACCAGCAAAATTAAATTCATTTTCAATTGAAAACGTTCAAATCAAAATATTGATTGTTTTGCACAAAACTTTTGTAAGATAACCATGATCGATATGTAAACATGCATCAATCAATAGGCAATTTTCTATGGTGAAGAAATGAACATTTCAGCTCAAATTTTCTTTTTTTATGTGTTTACGACCAGATTTGTCACCTTAAGAAAAACACTGGATCTCTGCCGGATATATTAACAAATAGTGGTGATGATATTAAATTGGTAACAAATCAACATACAAACCTCAATAATGATATCAATAACAATAATAATATCATAAACCGAGTTCCATGAATACGAAGAAATCAAAAATATGGATCGTGAAATGAACAAAAAGGCATATTGATTATGAAAAATGAACCTGCCAAAGTGGTGACATAATAGATTGCACCATGAAGGCCGCCGATCGCAGACCGACCGAAGCCTTCTGCCCGACCAGCCAATGCTCTGAGGCTAGAATCCACATCGCCGTATGGTAATGACGTCATGATACTTTCTGTCTCAACCAATAATTACAGAGCAGAATGAGAGAAACTGCGTAGAGCTTTTGAGGTGATATGCTACGCCGGCAACTGGCAAAAGGTTTTCCGGAGAGATCACCGTCGACGTTCGGAAGATGAATTGGAAAGAATGTAAAGGTCAAAATAATGAATAGATTGATACTCCTCCTGCATATTTAAGTGTGTCACTTGTCAAAAATAAAAACGTTCATATTTAACTGTGTTAGATGTGATGGCAAATTTTATGGTTGTCCTGGATCAAGTATGACTTAGTGAAGAAATTCAAAATAACACATGGGGCACAACCGTGTAAAATATAAATATTATGTATTTACGAATTTGTCCCTTTTTTAAGAATTCCTATTGGATAGTATTACATGGTGGTCTTGGACCACCAGAAAACTAATGAGATGTCAAAAATACAAAATTTTGTTTATCTATGGCAATTACATTATTAGAGCATTATGTATTATATTTTTACGGATTTTTCCAATGTATAAACTAGAAATTCCAATGGCTTTGGCTACTATAACCTTCCTAACCACGATTTTTTTATTTCAATGCGAAATAAGAAATAAATTTTATTTTTTTTAGAGGTGTAAAAAATATAGCAAATAAAAAATATAAAATGGATAAAGAAATAGTGTAGTGGGTTCCATCGTTTCTATAGTAACTTCTTAAACGGTGAGGTCTTCTCTATACACCGGAGCCTTCACTTCATCTAATCCAGGTTATTGGTAACTTGTATAGTTCATCCTCTTTTGCTCTACCCATGAATTATCCAAGTAATAGTCCTTTCTGCTGTGAAACCCATCTATACAGTAACAATATTTAATTAGGAAAGTTAATTTGGGTAGTAATGACCCTTTATAGTCCATTCTTGACAGAGTAAGTCGTAATCTTTATGCTTAAAAAATTCCTCCGCTTAATGGATAATCATTTTATACCAATGGAGAATTGCTTCTCATCTTACATTGCGGTAATTTGATTTGCACCAATGGAAGCCATAAAATTCATACACAATGCAGGAATATGAAAGGGTTTTTGTTTCTTTGTTTTTCGATAAATAATAAATAGAAAAAAAAAAAAAAAAAAAAAAAAAAAAAAAGGCCCCCTCCTCGATTCTATCCTATTTACCTTACCAAGTCACTCATCATTGATATTGATGGCTTGCTTTTTTTTTTTTTTTGTACCAGCTCATTATATGATCGAAACGAGTCGCGCATACACCCGAGTACATGTTCCTCGTCGTGGAGGACATCCCCTAAGAGCGGGGGATATTCTTATTTAGTAAACAGCGCGAGAACATTGCATTAATTATATTCAAAAGTTGTTATTGTCATTTTGATGTTAAGTCAAAGAATTAACTACTCTTCTTAATATATGTGTTTTTGGCAACTGTGACAGATAAATAAAAACGGAAGAAGCAGATAAATAAAGTACGCGAGTTCTATTGGCACAACCATTTTACTATTGACACCCTTATTATTATTATTTTTCATTTGTTTTTTCATACCACCAAATCAATTTTTGGCACCACATTATGCGCGTCAGAGCCACTGACGTTTGTTTCACTCACAACGTCAGTGAGTCTGACGTTTTACACCAATTACACATTTATAACTGTAAAATCAGTGTCACTAACGTTTGGATTGAAAACCAACGTCACTCGTACCGCCGATGGGTGTCAGTTCCAATGACGTTATGCTTCAAAATAATAAAAATATTTAATGTGGGTCATGAGTGATTTATAGGGTGCCGAAAGTACTCGTGGTACCATGAATATATTCGTGATGCCGATAAAAGACACCTTAAAGTATAAAGAAGATCAGAAGATGTCACGAGGTGTGAGGGGTTGGAATCACCTGTCCAATATTAGTGTCTAATTTCTTCAACAACAAAAAAAACAATAATGTGTCCAAGTAAAAAACGTCGTTTCACGTGTTTTATTTTTGGGTTTTGTTCTTCTTAAATTTTCTCTAAAACATAAAACACAAATGAAACGACATGGTTTTTACTTGGACATCGAAATTAGACACCAATATTGGACATGTGATCTCAACCCAGCTGTGAGAGAGTAAAATAAGTTTTTATTTATTTATTATTACAATGAAAGAAACAACACTATAACTATTTACCATCATATTAATGAAAAAACACACAACATAACTATTTACCACCTTCCTCAAAAACAAAAAAAAATTTACCACCATATTAGTGGACAAATACACTACATAATATGTGTATAACTTTCTTATAGAGGAAACTTTGCTGGTGGACTAATTTGCCTCCAGAGGGATTCGAACTCTAGAAAACTATGTTGGAAGACTAATTTGCCTCTAGAGGAGTTCGAACCTGAAACTTTCTGGTCTTAGGACCTCAGCTCTAGCCATTTGAGCTAGGCTTCATCGGCGGTTTATTTATTTATTTACAATTCAATAAAATTAAGCATGGACAAAGTAACGAAGTCGGCTAAAACGACCTATAACAACTTACTTACATCTCCTGGCGCGCAAGTGTTGAAGAAGCTCTTGGCGGGCACCTTACCCCGAGTAAGAGTCGACTTTGCGCAGGCACGATCCGGCCGAACTCCGAATTAGTCGGACCAGGTGGGTTCCGGATACTGAGGCGGTAAGCAAAAAAAAAAAAAAAAAAAAAAAAAAAAGACCTATAACAACTTACTTACATCTTAAGTAATTTATTTTTTTTCACCACCACAGGGTACCAATACTACTTATGCACCACATTAAAAATGACTGTACTAGAAGTGTTTTATTTTTCTATATTTTTTTAAAGGTTTTTACATACGCACTTTTTACCCCTAACATGGCCTGAACCTTGTTGGTTATTTTTTCTCTGTGCTTACTACTAATGTGATACCTTGTTGATTATTTTTTTCTATTTTTAGATAAAGATCTTTGTATTGATCAATGTCAAATGAGGCGAACAAAACAAAAGAAAGTACTCCATCTGTTTCAAAATAACTGATAAAGTTGACGAGAACACGTATATTTAAGAATGTGAATTAATAATTTAATTTGAATGTTAAAATGAAAAGACTCTAATCTATAATTAATACAATGATGATTTTATTCTCTCACTCCTTATAAATAAGGGGAGAAGTAGTAAAAACTAAATAAATAATGCATTGAAAATACAATTGTCTCACATAAAATGAAATAAATGATTTTGACAACTGCATCAATTATTTTGGAACGAATGGAGTATAAAGCATCAAACAAAAGAGCAAAACAAGCATTTACAAAAGCATCATAATCATCTATTCTATCTTTTTTTTCTTTCTTAAAGCACCGGTATATCAATTGGCCTGACCAATCCGGAATTCGACTTGAGTCATTTCTGCAGAATCTAACTCTTACTTAGAGGTAAGACCTAGCAGATGGCTATTTTAACATGATGCCACATAGTCTCCTATTCGCCAAGCTACGCGATGTACTGATGGTTTCAATTTGCCAAGCTAGTCTTTTATTTGCCAAGCTACGCGATGGACTGATGGATTCAACTCAACCCGAAACCAAATGGGGCATTGACTATATATATAAGGCATAGAACTTAGAGACTATATGTTTATGACGGTGCTGGAAATCGTCTAAGAATTAATACGGGTCAATCTCCTATGTGATAAAGATCATTAACCCTAAGAACCCTAATTTAAAGTAGAATGGATTTCGTTATGTGTTTAGACTGAGCTCTCAAGTTATTTCTGAAAGTTGCCTATGTATCCAATAGTTGAATTGAAATCAAGTCCTTCGTAATTCCTTAAGGTTGTTTATATAGGTAGCATCTCGCCCCTATTACTTGCAATGGAAGTATTATAATTTATTATTATTCCCTAAGGATATACAAGCATTAATCCCTATAATTTAGAGATAATTGTGGACATATTAAATGTTAGGATTGGATTCTTAATAACTTAAGATTCTTTCCTCATTTATCTTTAGTTATCCCTCACGTGTAATAACAGCCGGGTTGTGCGGAGCGTCTGCGCTTTCGACCCAGAAGGTCGCATGACCTGGCAATTCCTCTTCGCCAGACCTTGGCCGACTTGCGGTGGCTGGAGGAGGAATTTATGCCGATCACCGACCTGGGGCTGACGACTTGCCCTCTGTTCGGTTTCTGGGGCCCCTGACCCTTAATGCCCTAAGGTTAAGGCCTAATCATTCATTATCTTGCACCAAAGGGTGGCATTAAGCATCTTCGGGTCGGATATCATCAGTTTACATACTACTAATATGCGAAGTGTTATAATATAGTCAACAAGGCATAAAACTTAGAGACTATATGTATACACACTACCAATATGCAGTGTTATAATATGTTTATTAATAATTTAGCATGACCGTACATTCTTACATAGTTTGTGCTAATGACATGAAAAAATAGACCTGAATTTCGCCGGAACGGCCTTCATATCTCACGGTGACATACATTGTTGAAACATATAAAATGTTAATTATCTATTTTCTTCTATCAGTTTCAAGATTTTAGAAAAATAATCATTCAACATGATATATATGAACGAGTGGCCACGAAAAGAAACTATATAAAATGCTAATTATTTTCCTCGTATTAACTTTAGATTTTGAAAGAGATAGAAGTTCACCACAACAACAACGTAAAATCACACTAAACTCCAAAAATTTCCCAACCTAAATAGATATGTTCAAAATTTCTTTTTTTCCACCAGCTACTTCACTGCAACTTCCTGCTACATGTCGTGTAGTCTTTTGTTTTGTTTTCTTTTCTTTTTCTTACCTTTCTTTTATCATCAGTCAAACATTTCGACCACTCCAATTCACTTTAATTAATCACAAGGCTCGAAAAGTTTGAATTTCAACTATTTTTAACTCAAATTCTCTTTCATTCATTTGCTCTTCCTCTTCTCAATCATGGCTTCTTCAGCCATCCAAGAAGGTACTTTTACTTTCTATTCTAGCTACTATTGTATTTTCTTTAACAATTGCATGACAATTAACCTGGAGTATAAACGTTTTATGGCAATTATGGGCTGGTTGATTTTTTTTTTTTTTTTTTTTTTTTTTTGAACTTTGGCATTATGAATATATTCAAGTTATTTGCTTCTTGATTGAATCCTTTCGATTTTTTATTTTTTTTTGAACTTTGGCATTATGGATATATTCAAGTTATTTGCTTTCTTGATTGAATCCTTTGGATATTCAAGTGATTCACAAATACTTTACTTTGATAGCATGTTTCGTATCCAACACAATTATGTATTAAAGACTTAGGGCATTCACAGATCGATGCACCATTTTTTAAAATAATATATATCCCTATTTTATAATATCTCAAAGCATTCATATTCTTATCCCTATAACATTTCAAATACTATTAAATAATTAAATAATATATATTCTACCTCACAACCCTATATATTTATACACATTAAATATTTATTATTTCACTCCAGCAGCATCCATATCTTTATCCCTATAATTTTTTATAATTAAATATGTTTAGAGACGTGAATAGTGTATCCTCAAATGTATCTCTAAAAATAAATAGGGATAGAGACTCTGATGTGAGAGCTATTTAGGCTAAACTCTATTTTTATCTTTATTTTAGGGATAGTGCATCATATAGAGGTTCTGCCACAAATGCCTTCGATAAACACTTTGAGGTGAATTTGTAATTTTTAAAAGTTGAATACATGATTCAGATATGCATTTGTAGTAATAAGTTGGATATGTGAAATGAATAATCATGTTTGAGTAAAATCAGTTGGGTAGTAAATGTATAACTATCCAAAATGTTAGACAAACTACCGGAAACAAAGAAAACCACTAAAATAACTTGGATAACTTAGATAAAAGGGAAGAAAACAACTAAAATTTGTTTTATATTTATTATATATCTGGTCTTCATGATTTTCTTATTTACAGTTTGGTCCCTATACAAGGACAGAGGTAAGTGGAGGGCTGAGGGGGCTAAGCCCGTCGTCAGAAAAAAATTCTACACCAAAAAATTTATATAATACTATTTAACTAATCAAAACATCTTATATAAGCCCATCCCGGTTGTCTAGATAGAGTGTACTAGCCCACCCGAACTTTAATTCCTGGCTTCGTCATTGTCCCTATATCTTTAATATATACGTATACTTCCTTCATACCCGTATTCTATGTTTCTCAATAATCTCACACTCACGTATCCCGTATGCACGTTTTCATAGCCACATATACGGGCGGACGCATGATCTCGGGTAAGAGGGCAGTAAAATTTTTAAAGCCAAATAAAAAAATTAAGGAGGGCAAACAATATGCATAGCACAAATTTTACTTTATTTTTTTTTTTGGATTAAGGGGGGTAGTTGGCCCCTTGGCTGTATGTAGTTCCGTCAAGAGCCACATATGTCCCCTTATAACAGAGGTTTCCAGTATAGTGCCTTGAAATTTTGTTGAGAAATATATGGCTGTTATAAATGATCATTGTCTAGCTTATGCATCTCATTTCTTGTTAGTTGATTTGAATGCCAAAATCTTACGACAGGTGATAGAGAATTAGAACTAGAGATGATCAGTCCATCACCATCTCCTTCACCATCCTCTGCTACAACACCAGCTCTTGTACTCTCGAATTCCGGGAAACGAATACTAGACCAACAAGCCGGAAAAAAGAAGTACGTAAAGCAAGTGACGGGCCGTCACAACGACACTGACCTGCATTTAGCTGCTCAAAAGGGTGATCTTGTAGCTGTGAAGCAGATTCTTGATAG
This sequence comes from Gentiana macrophylla, assembly GCA_026214975.1. Lineage (NCBI taxonomy): Eukaryota > Viridiplantae > Streptophyta > Magnoliopsida > Gentianales > Gentianaceae > Gentiana > Gentiana macrophylla. Next base: position 8,497,116 of record CM047816.1, on the reverse strand, counting down.
TATTGATGTTCAGATTATTACGGGGCATCGGCATTCGATCGACGGTGCAGAATTGGATCAAGAAGTTGCGGAGATTCGAGGGAGTGTAGTGAATGAAGTGAATCAGATTGGGGAAACTCCTTTGTATATAGCAGCAGATAGAGGGCATTTTGATGTTGTGAAGGAGTTGTTGAAGTATTCTAATACAGATACACTTACAAGAAAGAAGGAGGGGTCTAACTTTGATCCTCTGCATATTGCTGCTAGTCAAGGACACAATGGTAATTTCCTTAATTACCACTTTTTATTGTTTTTGCCATTTCTTGTTAATTCTTTCTTTGTGTCCGTTGTTGATCACTGAGAGTACTGTTTGTTGTATCAATGCAGAGATCGTGAAACTATTGCTCGAGCACGACCGGGACTCATAAAAACCATTGGAACATCAAATGCAACTCCTCTAATTACAGCAGCAATAAAAGGCCATGTTGCTGTTGTAAACGAGCTTCTAACGAAGGACCGTACCTTACTCGAAATCAGTAAGAAAAATGATAAGAACGCGCTACATCTAGCAGCTCGTCGCGGGCATGTGGAGACGGTGAATGCGTTGCTCGAAAGAGATTCACAACTGGCAAGGAGAAATGACAAAAAAGGACAGACTGCTTTGCATATGGCGGCCAAAGGGACGAGTAGTGAGGTGGTTAGATTGCTTCTTGATGCTGATGCAGCTATTGTTATGCTCCCTGATAAAAATGGAAACACAGCACTACATGTAGCCACCAGGAAAAAGAGACCTGAGGTACAACCATATTTTTATCTGTAAAATACGGACTCTGTAAAAAATTGATATTTATAGAGATTCTAACAGTTATCGATCTGCAGATCGTGAACGAATTGATACGACTACCCGATACAAATGTGAATGCTTTAACAAGAGATCACAAAACAGCTCTTGACATAGCAGAAGATCTTCCCCAATCTGAAGAATCTTCAGAAATAAAGACTTATCTTCATAGTTGTGGTGCAGTCAGAGCCAATGAACTAAACCAACCACGAGAACTACGAAAAACCGTGAGTCAAATAAAGAAAGACGTCCATACGCAGCTCGAACAAACTAAACGAACCAACAAAAACGTTCATGGGATCGCTAAGGAGCTCAGAAAGCTCCATCGTGAAGGAATCAACAACGCTACGAACTCGGTCACGGTCGTGGCGGTTTTATTCGCGACGGTTGCTTTCGCGGCGATTTTCACGGTCCCGGGGGGTAACGATAATAACGGACTGGCTGTGGTCGTGAACCGAGTCTCGTTCAAGATCTTCTTCGTTTTCAACGCGTTCGCGTTGTTTACTTCGCTTGCGGTTGTGGTGGTTCAGATAACACTGGTCAGAGGCGAGACGAAGGCAGAGACGAAAGTTGTGGAGATAATCAATAAGTTGATGTGGTTGGCTTCCGTGTGTACATCCGTGGCGTTTATGTCGGCTTCGTATATCGTCGTTGGAAGAAGGTACGAGTGGGCGGCGATTTTGGTTACGTCTGTTGGTGGGGTGATAATGGGGGGCGTTTTAGGGACGATGACGTATTACGTCGTGAAATCAAAGAGGTCGAGATCGATGAGGAAGAAGGTGAAGAGTGGTAGGACTAGGAGTACTGGGTCTAACTCAGGGTACCATTCTGAGTTCTCTAATTCAGACATTGATAGGATATTTGCTCTCTAATTTTAAGGTTCGTTTCGACATGAATTATTTCACGTTTATTCTTATTTGGTGAAGAAATTTTGGTTGTTACGTTATTTGGATTGCACCGGGTATCATGTCGAGAAAAATTATGATAAAATCGCTTTATTCAAATAGGATACTCATGTGAATTAACTCGTGCATAAACGTATTGTGATGTTATCAATCAATGCGGTATGCCTCGCAGCCTCGAGCAAAGACGGGACTAATGAAATAAAGGACAAGATGTTTAGAAAACAGGACACTGGAAAAAAAAAAATTAAACGATAATGACACATCATTATAATTAGGTGGGAAAAAATGTTTAGAAAAAGAATAGGCAAAAGTCCACTGTTTTCTAACCGAATCCACTGGAGAAAAATCTTTGATCAGGCACGGTCCTACATCGCAATGTGAAGAAAATCTTCACCGTGGTAGTTTCAATCCGGGTTGGTTTGGTTGCAACATTTTTATGCACATGTATCTATGTATGTATGTGCAATGAAAGAAAACATCATATGATATATAACATGAGAAAGAGAATGAATACTCAAAAGGTGGTTTGGTTTTTACATTAATTTTATTCAGATGAAACTAAAGAGCCAAGAAAACACAAATAACTAATTTTTCTTGCTTATTTTTGCATTGCCCCTGTTTTTGTTTTTGTTCTTTCCCTTTCCCTTTCCCTTTCCCTTTCCCCTTGTTGTCTTCTATAGCCTTCGAACGATCCTCCTCTCCGATCTTCTTGCTTCCTGAACCTGAGCTGCATATGCAGCAGGTGCAGGTGCAGGTCCGTCTATGCTAAGCTTCAATTATATCGACATTTCCTGGAGTGCACAGATCATCGTCTAGAGATGCGTCCACCTCCTCCTCCTCCTCCCCTTTATTTTCATTCGTTGGAAGTGGACCGTACAGATTAGGTGTCTTTTCGTTTATATTGGGAATTTGACGGTGTTCATAGCATTTGTCTTTTGGAAATAAGATTCCCAGTATGTCGTCTCTCTGTGTCGTGACACCGACGTCTACAATAATTGCATCGGGGCAAGCAATCGTTGTGCTGTTTCCCTTTAAAGAAACTATGACAAGTGGAATCCCGACTCCCTTGAAAGCTTCTGCAACCATATTGATATCTACATTATTTGCATAGTTGTTGTTGCGGCTTATTCCACGACGAAGTGGTTCAATGAAATTTCCTGGAAGTTGCAAATAGTCTATCCGCCCGATAATGTCAAAAAGAAGGCTAAAGTACTTCCCGGTGTTCAAGCAAATCAAGCATAATATAATCACCATTCTTTGTACCACCAGCAAGTAGTAATCAACAGGATGAACGTTTTTCCTGCAGGCCCACTCTCGAGTATCCTGGCTCGTGACGAGAAACTGTTCGATCATCATGCTAAGAGAATCATAAATGATGTCAACAAGTGATGTTTTGTGTATATCTTCAGCAACTGAACCGGCAACAGTAGGGTAAGCACCTGATGGCAGGTATATAATCCATTCCGTGAAAGAGCATATTGTAGTATAGAAGAAATCCCGAGAATGGCTAACCATAATTAGTAGACGCTCGACTAGATACAAGAAACAATGAGGCGATATATAGTCCTCGACTCTCCAGTTGGCTTCATACGTGTCTCTGAGAGCATTATGGAAGTCTTCAACCAGAGAAACCTTCCCTTGAAATTCATCACCCGAAGAAGGTGACGTTTCTAAACTAGTAAGGAATCTTTTCCATGGAAAGTTCACATCCAATCGTTCTGAATTAATCTTCTTGCCATACGCTTTACTTGTCGGTTTTGTACCTATACCGAGAAGAACCATGGCAACTCTCCCTAACTGGCCATAGGTGAGCTCAGTACTCTTTCCACTGATATTCTGATCAATTACCTCTTTTAGAAGATTTCGGGAAGCATCGGTTTCCCTCAGTGAGATCATATTCTTCACTAACGAATCACAACAATCCAAGGGGAAGACAGTTTCAAAGTAGTTATTGGTTGATAGCTGCAGAAACCAAAGCAACTTCCTTCTTTCATGGTCATTGCATTTGAATTTGAAGGAATCCATTAATAAAATCGTCGTCACCTGGTAGATATCAGTGAGACACATGCCTTGAGAAAATGAAGAGAGAGAATTCGTCTTTGAAAAGCCATAAAGGGATTTTAGAGTTTCTAAAACCCTTAAACCAACTGCAATGATTTCTGCATGGCAATGACTTTTTGCATCCAACGAAAATTGGTAAGCGTCAATCCGCACAATTTTCTTTCTCTTCCCAATAATAAATTTGGAATCAGCCTTTTTTACCACCCATTGAGCATCTGGGTTTAACAAGCCATAAGTCGTATGATCCAAATCGAGGCATAGCCTCCTCACGCCAAAATAGTTCAAGCAGAATTCATCAATGCTAGTGTGTTTGATAATATGCTGTGTTTTTATGCATTCAAGATGGTTGATAACATTCAGCATGCTCTCAATCCACAGATTCCAAAAGTAAATCAGTGTCCTGCCAGAGACTTGATTCTGTGATATCCGACCTTCAGAATATCTTTCGAGATCGTCTGGTAATTCATTATCCCATACAAAAAAATTCGCTTCAGTACAAAGATGAGCGTCCAAGATCTTCATCACAGACAGAGATTCAAGTCTGAGACTTCCATGGTTCCTTGAGTAGCAGAGGCACTGATGCATGACAGGCAGTGTAAGGCGCTCACTCGACAAAACCATGACCTCTTTGCAAACAAGTTCATATAGTTGATCTGAATCCTGTTTTGCAAATGATAGAGCTTTCTTCAATATTTTTTTCTTGCCTGTAAAATGCTTCGGTGGCCAGCCTCTGCTTCCATTCTCCCATATGCAATTTGACATCACATAAGCAATGATAACAAGTGATGCGTCTTTAGGACAACCTGCCTTACCGAGCAGATCAGCCTCCAATAAAACATCTCCTATCTGACTGGCAATGACTGATGCCTCCTTGAAGTTGCCCGATTCTTCTTCCACCAACAAAAGCTCATTAATGCAACCCTTCGACTTTAGAAAGTTACGTCTAGAGTCAATAGAGCAGAAAGCCCTGACGAATTTCATCATCAAGTTCCTGTCTTTGGCCTCATAGTAACTCCTGGCACAACTCTCAAGAAACTCCTGTTTGATTGTTTCACACCCCTTTTGGCTTTGCTCCCTCCAGGACTCTATATATTGAAAACCAAGGTCAAAAAGTTTACCAACTTTACAAACTGAAAGGCAATCTGACATTTGGTTGCCCTTTGCGTATGCCTCTGCAGCCTGCTTATAGCATTTAGCAAGTGTGAAACATTCCCCGGCTTTCATCACCTGAGAGTTCTCTAAATAAACTCGTCCTGCAAGCAGAATTTTGTATTGTGAAATTCAGTAATCAAGTGTATATCGAATTTCTTTTCCTTGAATGCACTAAACAACACGAAAAAAACAGGTGACTAACAAATAACATAGTGTGTTTACAAGTTCATCTCGTACCAGCTCTTTCAAAATCTCCCAAGTCACAGAAACATTCAGCAGCAGACTCAGCTTGGCCAATGGAATGAAAAATCTCAGCCGCCTCACGGAGAATAGAGCAAGCGTCTTTAGTGTTTGAAGCATGCATATACTTTGCAGTTGCTCGAAGTGCAGATGCCTTGGCCTTTTTTTCCCAATAGGTGTCTCCTGCTCTTTCAAAGCACATAGTTGCCATCTCATAATTTTCCTCCCAATACAACTGCATAAGCATAAGATAATTGAATCAAGGATTACGAAGCAACTAAGTATATGACTAAACGGTAAAAAAAGAAAACGAGAACTTCCCCTGAAAATGTAAAGCAAGAAATCCAACCTTTATGCCCCTAGATTTCCACTCTTCTCGACTGCTTGCAGTTTGCATAGCTTGTGTTAGTGAATCATCGACCTTCTTAACTTGCACAAGGCACAACTTTTTCCAGTAGTCAAACATAGGTTTCGAAAGCTCCTCTTCGTTTTCACAAATCCATAACCTCTGTCTTGTACGCGTAATTGCAACATATAGCTCTTTCAATTCAGAACGCATTATACAATGTCTACCATGACTGAAACTGGGAAAACACTCTGAAGAATCAGGATCAAGCAAATCCTTCTCTTTCATATATTCATATATCACCCTCCATTGGTTCTTCATAGGTGATGCAGAAAAGAAATTATAAAGCAGAACGTCCTGCAAAAACGTACGTTATCATAGTCAAGGGTAATGAATATAGTTTCCAAAAAGAAAAGGGTTCTTATATTCTGCAGATTCTTGACAAAAATAAATGTACCAATGATTAATCACCTGAAATTCTAGGCCCTTGCATTCCAATATGGTCAGAACGAGAGCATTCCTTCCCACGTAACCGGAAATTTCTTGTCTAGCAGAATCATCGCGTACAAGTATTACTTGTTCAGCGCCAAAACCCACAAATTTCCCACCAGAATTTTCAGCATTCCCAAATATTTTCACTATAGCATTTTCAACACTTTCAGGTTCAAGTAGAACAGGAGCATCCCCATATATAAGACTACTTTCTGGTCTTAAAAAGTCCACAGATTGACTGAAAAAATGGCACAGCAAGTCAATAACACTCTGCGCAAGTCTAAGAACACCTGCATGTGTGCGGAAATTTTGGTACAGATTAAACATCTCTGACACATGCCCTTTCTCTTTTCTAGATTGATGATTATCATCCTTTGTTTGTGTTAGAAACTCTCTGTAGAATAGGGATCGTATATCTTCAAACCTAAAATCAATTCCTCTTGCAATAGTCTGTGCTGTATCACCAGAAAACACAAAACCTTCATCAACGTTTTGACAAATGTATTTGAAAAGTGATATTTGTCTCATGGTAAGATCTTGCACTTCATCGATATATACAAAATCCATTTTAGCACAGTACTTGAGACCTCCCCTCTTCAGCCTAAGATGAAGATCCGTCACAAAATCAGCTAAATCGAATTCTCCACGCTTTTTTTTCATTTTCTCATAATCTTGGTAAATGTTGTACACACGTCCTCTCTCCTCCGCACTCAAGGTCGATGCCCTAGTGGCTGACATCGAAATATAGATTTCCCTGCTCAATTTACAATCAGGGGCATCACCTGCTTGCAATCCACCCTTTATATGAGAAATTATCTCAGTGAACACTCTTGAAGGGTCAAGATTCTTGGTCATTTGTACATTGAAATGAGTCCAATAAACCAAATAAAATCTATCAAAGTTCACCTCCTTCGTCCGTATGAATTTTTGCAAAGCAACTGATTTGTATCTTGTGTTGTATTCTGAACAAACCCTGATCTCATCAAATCGTTCAAAATATGAATCACCTAGAGTCTCGTCAAGCATCATCAGAAATTTTTGAAAGGTAATGACTAGAGGATACTTTTCTGCTGGAATGTTCATAAATGAATCAGGCAGGTCTTTGAATTGGTCCATTTCAGCCATATCTTCAGCATCAAAAGAACTGGGACCTGATAGGTTTTTGCCACCACATGCAAAGCTGCACAAATCCAGGCACTAGAGTTAGACCAAATCCATGAATTCGATTCTGTTTCATAATTATATCTGATATAAAAAAACCCATTATGACTTGCATTTGCATAACTAAACTATCACAGAACGAAAATAAAAAGCATCAATCAGACAAGAAAGAAACGAAAACATAGAAAACACAGTTTTCTACAAGGTGCACCTTTTGAGCCGGGACACGTGTTGCTTCACTGCGTAACATAGCTTTGAACTCACAGTTACAAAAAGCTGGCGCAAGACAGTTTCCTCAGCCTCATCATCTCTGGAGTGATCGAGTTCTTTACTCGTTATTACAGCATCTGAGGGCGGGTCTTTACCTTTCACAGCTGTGGCATATCCTTCGATAGCTAGACGATGCATTTGCTCCTTTTGGACTAATTTCATTGTCAACACGGTAGTTTTACCAGTGCCAGATCGGCCCAGTACGAAGCTGCTTTTGGGAAATTGAATTACTTCATGTTCCTCGTCAGTAACTTCAAAAGGTAGATCCAGTTCACCTGCAGCGTCGGATGTAAGAAGATGGTTGACTACGCCACTTGATAATGAGTAAAACTTCATCAACAACAGGCTTTCATTGACTCTTGAGTCCTCAATGTAGCTTCTCCCATTTACAGTATCACCCGAATCACTACCAAAGCTGGTGTTTTTGTCCTTATATCCAATTAAATTCAATGAGGCAGGCCAAGTCTTTGGCACTTCCAGGTCCCTTCAAGTAGGAGGGGAGAAAGAAAAATTAGTAAAAGCAAATAATAACATGAATTAAGAAAGTATATAAGAAAAAACAGTACCCTTCAAGACATTTCTCCTTGCAAAGATTGATAAAATCATATGTATACATGCAAAATATGCTATCAAGACGCCTCATCAACTTTGATATCTCGTCAAGAGACAAAAGGTCCCACACTTTTAATACTTGCTTGTACTTTCCTTCTTCCTTCACTATGTCAATTGAGCAGATGACATAGCGTCCCTCGACCTTAAACATTTTCACAATCTGTGTAGAGCTTTCGCAAACCGAATCCACGCTTTTTCTCTTTGGTCTCCATCCACTAGCAAGCTTAAGTAATAGGTTTATAACCAATATTTTCTTACGAACCGACATCCGATTTGCAAATGACCTCAGAAAAAAGTCACTGAATGTGACCTGTTGTAGACAGCACGAGACGAGAACACTCAGACAATGGAAGCCAGTCATAAGTAGTGAATATTAATGATGATGGCACACAAGAATACAGTACCTTCCATTTTCCTGTTTCAAAAAGTTTGCTATCCCCTCTGACTAAATCATCTAGTTCATCAATCTCTTTTTTCACATCCAAAATGGTTTTCGATAGCTCAGAGTCTTCATGAGCATCGAAAAACATTGACGATCCTTAGCATCCAAGATTATCGTTTCCCAAATAGACCGCCTTTTTGATAGTGTTCTTTCATTTCCCAAAATCCAGAGAGAGTACCTGTATATATAAAAAGGAACAACAAAATGAAAATCCTTTCACCAACAAAATACGGGAACTTAAACTAATGCATTAACCCACCTAGCCCTTGTTAGAGCAACATTTGTTCTCTGCTGACTAGACAGGAAACCGATCGACCCGCCATTATTTGCTCTCACAGCAGAAAAAATTATTATATCTTCTTTCGCCTCCCTGAAATCCATCTATGGATTTCACCTTCACAGAAAACCTGTCGATGTTTTCATATTTTGGACAAACTTTTCGCTGTAGCGTAGCAACTTGAGCGGCATAAGGAGATATCAGTCCAATGCTAAGTGTTGTGTCTGAGCCATTCCAAGCTGTGTATACAAAATATTCCAAGTAGTCAAATAGCATATAAATGCCTTGTCAAATATGATGAATCTCTTAAACAAAAATAGCATGCAATGCATTGAATTAAGTTATCAACACGTGCCTTTGTAAAGTTTCTGAAGTAACTTCATTGCAACAGCCACCTCCACCATGTTTCTTAGGCTGTTGCCTTCATAAATCAACCTTTTCCTCTTTTCCTTCAGCAACATTGATGAAGGAGTAAGGTCCGTACATCTTCCCTAAAAGATACCGTCTTTTCGTAGCCTTTCGTCTTGACTAATGGTGCATCATGGATCATGTTATTATAGAAATTTGAATTTGAAACCGGCTGATTTCGGATGCATCCTGTACTGAATGTTGAGCAATTTCTTAGAATGACCACCGTGGGAACTCAGTCTTTCAAATAAGCTTCTTCCAAATCCAACATCTTCTGATACCTACCATACCATGTAAGCAAACATATATTAGTCATTTTGACAACAATGCAGCAGAAACCAGATATCAGGCAGATAAACACCGAACTTCAGCGAAAAAAGCGAATATCAATGTTTGAAACCAACCTTGCTATTGACGGTTGCTGGTAACTGGCACTCGCCGCCAACAAGAATAGCATGCTTTAGGCCTTCAAGTTGAAAGGGTATAATTGACTCACACTCCTTCAACTGTGCTGCCTCGTCAATGACTAACAAGTCAATCGGCTCCATATCTACATGGTGCAACTTGAATGAACTTGAAGCAGTGCAAAAATCAAGCAGGCATTTCGGTAACAGAAATCAATTAATGAAGCGTGTGAATTTTTAGCTAAGATTCTTGGAAAGCTAAGCTTTGCAAGTGATTTCTCGAGATTATTCAGAGTCTGAAGGCATTGCTTTCTCATATTTTTTAGAGAAGATGCTCTATAATCGACTTTGTTAACAGAATCCTCAGAGATTGCTTGTTGCTGATGAGAAAACAGATCCTCTAATTCAACAGAGGTCAAAGCATCTTCAAAAAGAAATTCTTCCAGAGACTCGAGCAAGAAAATCAAATGTACCATGTTCTGGAAATTGTGCTCGAGAATAAAACTTCTAGGAACATGAGTGCAGAGTATAATCATACACCTTCTAAGGGGAGGCAAAAGAGCAACGAATTTGTCTCTGCAAAATTGAAGAAATGATTTATGATTGTTTTCTTGTTTGATTTTGATCCTTTCATTCTCAACAAATACTTGATAATGAGCGAGCCAATTATCTTCCATAAAATCAATCATAGCAGTAACACACGGCTTCCAACCTTGAAACGGATCTAAACACTCTTCAAGCTTCTTCACACGATACTTGAGATATATCTCCTCAACATCATCTGTGCCTACTACTTTCAGTTTATCCTTGCTACCGAATAACAGAATCTCTCCCAAGGGACACATGGCTGCATCACCAACATTATTTAAAGAATGTGTTTTTTCAAATGATTTCTTCACCAGTTTCACCACTCGAGCAGCCACTTCTTTTACTGCTACATTTGTAGGAGCACACAATAGAGTCCTGTGATTCAACCTTAAGAGGGTAAACAGAATCACACTGATTGTCCTTGTTTTTCCTGTTCCTGGCGGACCCCAAATAAGTTCAACATGGGAATTTTGGTCACATTTCGCCCGAAAAATTGAAGTCAATATTGCTTCTGTTTGTGAATCATTTAGCCCAAACTCTGAAGATATTTGCATTCTTTTATCCATCAGGATCTCTTCATGTTCCAAACAGAAACTACAAGAACCAGCAGCCTAAAATTGTAAAAATGGAGGAAAAATCACATTTAGTTAACAAAGTATCCATCACATTAACTTGTAGATAATATCACGTAAAACGCAACATCAATAAAACTACAAATCGAACAACTTCAGATACGAAGGAAAGAAAATTTGAGATTTAAAACATATATACCAAAGTATCAATCCCGCCAAGAACTTGTTGGATTATGTTAAGGTTTTTCAGCATATGCAGTGAATTCCATGTCCGCTTATACGTAGTGATATTCATCAGGAAAACCACATATGATGGCTTCCCCCAAACTTTGTAGCAAGATCACTATATGACTTGATTCTGAATGCCGTAGATGATGAACTACTATCATCTTCGAACTCGTTAATATCTGAGAGTGGACCAATGACTAATGCGAAATCCCATGTCCAGTGCATTCTTTGTAGATCAGAAGCAGTTTCGGGCTTTGATTCCGAAATAACAAGAACGTCACCAGGTAGCAACTTATAGACCTCCCTGCCATTGTTAATTAATCTGTTTCTCCAAGGGTCAACTTTAACATTATATATAGACATTCCACTGGACTTTGATTCATCAAGAGTTATGACCTCTGCAAAAGGTGCACAATTCATGACCTCCATACTTGAGCATAGTCCTGTCCTTGCTTCTTCCAGTAAGGGGTAAATAAATGATCCAAGATAATCCTCTGCAGATTCAAAAGACTCTGGAATCGGCCTCACCTGATGCAAATGTAATAATTAACATTATATATATTTAACATATCAAAATCCTGACTCCCAACCACTGAAAGACCATTTCATCGTTTGTCCAACAATTTTTGAGAAAGTTTGTCCAACAATTCTATGAACAATTAATATCCATTGCAATAGCAGTCGATGAAATTAAAAGGAGCTATTATTTGCACGCCACCCGTTCTACCAAACCGTTTATTACAGAATCAAGAAAGTCGGTACTGAGGCAAAAAAAAAAAAAGACTCCCACAAAGTCGAATCTACTAGGTGCAGCGTGGTGCACTGAATCGAGTCTGCGGAAGTCGGATCTTGGCTCCAGAACCGACTTCCACAAGGTCGGTTCTACTATGTGTGCTGGTAGAGTGGTGCACTGAATCGACTCAGCGTGAAATCGGTTTTTAGCTCCAAAACCAACTTACACCAGGTCGATTTTACCGTGGCGTGTGGTGCATCGGTGGTAAAGTGGGTGCGGTGCAAATAAAGACCCGTTTAGAAAAGAGAAAAGAAAAAATAGAGAATCGTAGGCGGGAAAAACCTGATCTTTGAATAGATTTTCATCAAAAATGTCATCCACAGACCATGAAAACATGACATCAGTGAAGTCATTTGCAGAAAAATGTTTCTTATTTCTCTTGCTCCCGACTTCTCCTCCTTCCATTGCAACTTCCTACTAATTAGCAACAACAAACTTCAAAACTTACTACTACTACTAGTACTAGTACTATTAATTAACGGATTTAAAGCAGAAGCTCTTCAACTTCAAAAGACGATTGTAAATTTGTACTGTAAGCAGTAGCGCATCACATATTTCAAAACGGAAAAGCAAGAGATCCTGTTCGTTTCATTCCCCAATGCATGCAGTTGCTATACTCCCACCGGTCTTTTCATTTTCATTTTCACTTTAGTCTCTTTTTTTTCACGGTAATTTTAAAAAAAAAAAAAATTCCTACTTGAAACGTTAATGTAACCGCATGCATGGGGGAAACTAGGATATATCCATATTAATATTTCTGGGTAAAAAACTGTCAATTAACCTGTTTTTCCTAATTGAACCGACCTAAACCCGGTTTATCCCATCCAAAAAAAAAAAAAACAATTAACTACCCATTATCCATTATCAATTTACCTCATCCGAAAAATAAATTAACTACCCCTTCAAAAAATTTGTAACCACGTTTATTAAAAAAAAAAATAATTAAAAAAATTAAACATACCCACATCGTCCATCAGTCAAAAAGAAAAAAAGAAAAAAAATTATTATTTATTCAAATTATTAAGACCCACGTTTATGCAAAAAAAATAAATAAACAAACTACCCACGTCCTCCATCATTCAAATAGAAAAAAAGAAAATAAAAGTTTCAAATAAAAACAGTTATTCACTGCACAAATTAGTGAACAAATTGACCAACCCACTATCCCCAATTACAGTCCCACTATTCCCAACTTCTGTGATATGCACTATAAACACACACCACTGTTGTATTTATACTACAACTAAACTCCCATTAACCATTACACAATCGAGTACTACAGACAAATTTACAGAATCACTTTCTAATTCCTCACTGCAGATTACAACACTACTAATTACATTATCATTTTCTGCGCATTCTAATTACACAGTAAATTGCTTCAAATCTTCATAGCAGATTACACCAGTCCATACCATCTTCAGGTAAGCAGTTAATCTTGCATTGCGCGTTGGTTTTCCTATTCTTCATATTCGATTGCTAAACAAAACTTAACGAGTCATTACTCATTCCTCGCTAGAATAAGGACAACAGCCATTACCGACATTCGTTTGAGGCTATTTTCTAAATGTAAGTTTCTGCTATTATTCAATCACGTTTCTTACATTTTTTCATTATGCATTACCAGCAAGTTGTCAAAAAACCAAATAATATTACTATTGTTTTATATAAAGAAGAGTGAACAACAGCCATTAACCACACTCATTTGAGGCTACTGTCTCCATGTAAGTGTTCTGCTATTACCAGCAACTATCTGATTATGTATGTAAACATCTGAAAGTACAACAGCCAATATTGAAAACCTATAAACAAACTACAAAATCGACAATCAACATTGTATAACATAACTTATATCCACATTTCAAGTGTTAACACAGTGTTAAATTTATTGAGTTACCACATCATAGAACCAATTGGTTCTCACAGGTTGTTTCGACCGAATTTCATTTACATTACTTTATTTTTCAATCGAATAACACTTTAACAGATCAACATTTGTAGAGTATATCACTTCAAATACATCAATACTCTTTATGTTTGAATCATCAATAAGAAGGATTTCATCAAACTTAAAAGCCTAACGGGACATGCAGGTACATATAGTATCATTTATAATCTAAGAAAACATTATATCAACTATCTGTTATGCTTGAGTCATTAATTGACAAAAATATAGAATGCATTTCAATTTCGTCAAGCATGATGATTTTGTAGAGAACATTTTTGTTGAATAATAATATTTTGATATTTAATCATTAAAAAAAAAAAGCAATGTTCTAAAGTCGGTAGGCGCTAGTCGGGCGGCCGGGTGGGGAGTTGGGACTAGTCGGGGACTAGGCGGCTTTGAGATTTTTAATTAATAGTGATAATAATGGAATTGACTAAAACAAAAATAACAAAATACTACTAAAAACCCCAAAAATAATGATACTACTACTCTTGTAATACTAAGTACTAACATAACATACGTGATACGTCCAAAATAAACACATAAAAACATACGTGGTACGTCCAAAATAAACACATAAAAACATACGTGATACGTCCAAAATAAACACATTCAAAGTCAAGCACTCAAGTTTAAAAACAAAATCATAATACAGACCACCTAGGCCGAGTTGCCCGAGTTGAGCCCGACTATCCCGCCTTGAACCCGACTTTCCCGCCTAGAGGCCAACTAGGGACCGACTAGAGACCAGCCCGCCCAGACTGGTCCGACTAGTGTCTACTCGGGTCGGTGGAGGGCCGACTAGCGCCTAGGCGGCGCCTAGTCGGCCGACTTGGCCGACTTTTAGAACACTGAAAAAAAGCTCTCTGATTTTTAATTGAATCATAAATCAAAAACCTATTTCGATTTCATCAATTACATGACTCGATAAATGAGGGAATAAGAGCAGAGATTCCAGCTAATTCCCTGAGCCAGATTCAAGTGAATCTGGACTATACCTGAGACTAGATCGACAGCTGAGGGCCATTAAAACATTAAAGACATCATTTTTTTTGTCTGAGTCTCGAAGCTAGCATCGTCCAGTCAGTTCACCATGAAGGAAAGACCTTTTACCTGTGAGAGACCGGAACGCAGCATCAACAAGTTGACCGGATAAGTCAAATATTTTATCTTATCAATAAATCAAACAAAAGCCTCTCCATTTAGTCATTATTGACTGAGAGTGTCGAGCTTTTCGAGTCAAAGTCTCATTGAAGCAACAATCAACAATCAAAGCTTGAAGCTTTCGGTTATTAAAAAAGAGGCAAGAGTTGAAGATTCATCGGAAAAGCGCCACTGCGAGCAAGATCGAGGATGAATGATTATTGAAACATGTATCGATTTATTGGGCCTATATTCGAGAGTAAAACGGTTCAACTTTCATGGAAGGAGTTGATGGTTCAGTGTTTGAGGAACAAGGGAGAAGGAAGCCGTTCTTGACATGGAGGTTTCAAGGGTGTGGAAAGGTTGACTAGGAGGAGAAAATGGGGCAGTTTGTTTTCTGAAGTTTTGATGACGATGAAACGGCTGGGAGGGTAATGAAGTGGAGGAGACTGCCGAAATTAGGTTTGGGTTATTGTATGTAGTATGAATATATAGCATTACCACATTCATACAGCAAACAATTGCAACCAGATAGAGCAGAAAATTATCCACAATAATATATATTGCGTAGATTGCATAAGAGACATATTGTCTTATACATTTGAACAACATATACATCAAATACATATACAAAAATTACAGATTAAAATTTATATAACATAACCAAGTGTATATATGCATATATATTTCGGATTCTGATGAGGCTAGGCAGGTGATGAGCGAAAAATTCACCCACTAAAAATACATTTATAAAGACTCAGAATCGTGGGTAAACTAACTCTCTGGCAGCGAGTACTGAGGTCGATTGTTAGGATAGCTACTGAGGAGTACGAGGTCGTCCCAAGAGAAATGTGGTTGTGAGTACCAAAGCGAACGTAAAACTTAGTCTAAGCGATCAAAGTTGTGGTGATGTTTGTTATAGCTAAAACAGAAAATAAATATTATTCTAACGAGTTTAACTAAGTGCTAAAAAGCATAGCCGAGCCATGATCCAACAAAGTTATCTCCCCACAGGAAAAACTTGATAAGAGTGTGTTTTAACCAACCTACCTTTCCACAATAATTTTAACGACATCCACGGGTGCCAACTCCTAATTGCGGTGTTAAGATCTCGAACAACTCTCACTCAACACCCTATGTGAAGTTAATTAATTTTCCCTTGTAAACTCCGATTAACCTAACATGATTACGCTCTTTGAGTCGCTCGAACAACGATGACAAACCTCAGTATTGGAAACGGTCCTAACAACTAGGCCGAATCTACATAACGATCCCAAAACCCCTTTTCCCACATCTCACCATGAGAATACATTTATAGGTTCGATGTGTGTGACGATGAACTAAATGATCAATTTAATTCAAAGACGTTCGTAATAAGTTTTAGGACGTGGATTACCCGTTAAAACATTATATTACGTGTTAGACAACTCCCATCTCGTCTAATGAGGATTGATTTCACCCGTTTTCACATATTTCATTTATGTTGAGTTTAAATTTACTCATATTTACAGAAAAGAAAATATACTATATATATATATATATATATATATATATATATATATATATATATATATATATATATATATATATATATATATATATATAAATACATAAGCATAAATATAGATATATATATATATAGGTAGATAGATATATATATATAGATAGTTATGTATGTATAAATATATATATTCTACATGCTATGAAAAAATTAAAAGAAAGCTAGGGGAATAAAGACAAGGGGAATAAGAATAAAACAAGAGGTATATGAAGGGGACAAAGGAATATATTCTAGATATGTATATATGTATATATATTCTTATATATATAGATATATAATTAGATAGATATATATATATATATATATATATATATATATATATATATATATATATATATATATATATATATATATATATTTAGATACTTAGATATATAGATATATATATATACTACAAATAAAATTAAGAAAACAATAAAAGATGCGAAAGAAGAAGAGAAAATTGATAGTTATATATATATATATATATATGTTACTACAAGAAAGAAAGAAAACAAAAACAATACAAGAAAGAAAGAAATGGCCCAAAAGGCAAGGGGCGGCTCTTCTATGAAGGGAATGGGGAGGTATATATAGGGAAGAAAGGGAGGTAGTATCTAGGGAATATATATATATATATATATATATATATATAAGAGTTTTAGCATGTGGGAGTTTTAGCATGTGGTTCCATCATTGCTAATATTCTCAATAATAACATCCCATGTGAAGCAAACTAGCTACAAAAATATGCAATTTGTTTTGCACCGGTTCGAATCGGGATTTATCCAGGTTCGGAAGGGATTTCAAATTGTTCGATAAAACGCTTCATAACTTGAGTTGTAGACATCCGATTGACGTGTTTCAAAATGCGTTGGAAAGCTCATTTAAATATCTAAAACTTTCATCAAGAACTCTTCCCTTAAAATGCCTCTAAGTTGGGTCAAATTTCCATCGAGGCTCGGTTACGGTAGAAAGCACGTAGAACAATTTGATCCGTTTTGAACTCGTAAAGCATGGCATCTTCTTCTATCCTCAAAATACCTCTTTTAGACTCAAAACATGTCGTTACGTGGAATCTTGGTCAATGAATAATCCCGCAATAAACCACCAAAATACCAAACATTAATCCGACACGACACTCCGGTTCATTAAACCAGAAGTAAAAACTAGTAAAAACACATAAAAACACGATATTTTACAAAATAGTCACGACTTATATATTTTATGAAATTTAGGAATTAAAGACTCAAAATGATATAAAAGTGCTCAAAATGATATCGAAGCGGGGTGAAATGTTATGAAAATAATAAATGAATTTTTCCGTCATCAGTGACAAAAGCAGACGTAAATACCACATTAAAGATCGAAGCATGCAGATAACATTTAATTAAAGATTAAAAACAGGTTAAGCATTTTATCCGCTGTAAAAGTCAATTTGGCATGCAATTACCAGATAAATATTCAGATCAAAACAGTTAACCATTTAACATCATATCTTTACGGATTATTTGAGATCTGAGCATGCATTAAGAGAAAAGAGTCGATTTTTTTGTTCATTTGCAGCTTAAACCCGATTTAAGCTTATTTGAGCAGTAAATATTTTAGCTTTAATAATATTTATAGGCATGAGCACAGATTTCACAGAAAGGGGAATAAAAAGGTTGCAAAATTGAAAAGGATGAGGAGAACTTCCCTGAGATAGCAGATAAACGGGTTGATAGTTTGATTTGGACATCATAGGCCTCAGAACAAGCATCATATGCCTCAGCTTGCAGAATTCGTCAGATAAAAAGGACTTCTACCTTCACGGACCGAAGCTGCAGAGATATGGCATCTTGAAGAGATAGGCGAGTTGTAGAGCACATCTTTCGATCTGAGCAAAAGTCTAGGTGATGCAGAGAGCTTTTCATCAGAAGCTATTTCGGGTGAAAAAGGAGGAAAGAAACCGGATCGCTTTCTTCAAAATAGAAAGAGATTCATGGAGATGGAAAGGGTGCAGAAGAAAGGACATGTTTGAGAGCATTGTTGAAAATGTGATTGCAAGGGGAAAAGTGAATAGATAAAGATGGGGGATTTCCTAGAAATTTCTAGGAGAGTGGGTAGGAGAAAAATCTTCTAGAATAAGTAAAAGAGGTGGGGCGGTAGTAGTAGAATAGTGGAGGAGTAGGTTTTGATAAAAAGAAAATAGGCTTATGTGTTTTGGGCTAAAAGGGCCGAGGGTTAGTCAAAAGAGTAGGCCAAAAATATTAAGTAAAACATATATGAAATATTTAATAGTAGAAATAATGTCAAAAATAAAATAATAATAATAATAGATAGTATAATAAAATGTTTATGTCACGTTATAAGATAAAGTTATGTCATGATAAACATCATTAGACATACTTATTAAATTTGAGCTCTTATTGTGGCATATGCAAATACTTAGATAGAGTAAGTAGAAAATCATAAAACATTTTAGTCAACATATGAAAATAGTGACTTGATTTTTTTCAAACACATGTCACTTAAGATAAAGACATTTAGTGACATATTTAATTGTAGAGTAATTACGAGATATATCCCAAAATAAATATATTTTGAAATACATCATCACAAAATACTCAACAACGCTTAGTGGGTATGTATATTTACAATGAATATTGATATAACAATGTCAGAAAATAATATAAACTTACACTATAATATTGATATTCGTAGTTTGGTGGTTTCTGCTTCTTCCTGCCAGTACACCAAATTCGGCCAGAGAACGCGTGAATTGTTGGTTGTGGACAACACGTATGTTTGAATTTTACCATTAACTCATTCGCAATTTTACACTTGCCCACATGTTAGTTTCTTTAAACACGATCTTTTTTCATAACATATTATTTTTCTTTGATTTTTTCTTTTTAAATTTAACGTTCTCTGTGCATCGCATGGGTTTCCTACTTATATATATATATATATATATATATATATATATATATATATGTGTGTGTGTGTGTGTGTGTGTGTGTGTGTGTGTGTGTGTGAAACTAAGGGAACTTCTTGTGTGTTATCTCCATATGCACCAAAATGACCCGTGGATTGTTCAGAACCACACAGTTTCTATCATGGATGGAAACTGTGTGGCTTCGATCAACTCACGGGTCACATCGGATATATTCCCTTACCACACAAAAACTTCCCTGAAACTAGGATAACCGTTTTGGGAAGTTTTAAATTCCTATGATTACTTCAACTTAATGGCGAGACTTAAATTCTCAGTATTTATGTGACTCATTTCTATTTTATCTTTAAGGGTATTTAGGTCTATTAATAATTAAATTGTCATTTTTAATCGCCAGAAAATGAAATTGTCTTTTGATCCTGATTTGTTAACTTTTTTTTTTGCAAAACTAATTTGTTAACTTCGTTGTCCTTCTCGCCCATTTCCCCTGTTTTTTTATAATGTTACACATTACTCAGTTCTATTTATATTTTTTTTTTTTGAGAAATTCTATTTGTATTGAATAATGATCAATCGCATATAATTATTCTGATGATATTTTATTCTAAAAATCGATAAAAATGGATTAAAAAAATCAATTGTATCATGATGTAATGAGCCAAAAGTTCACTTTTTAATACAAAATGAATAAACATGACACACTTTTTTTAGTTGCAAAAAGAACAAAAAAAATTCAGACGGCATAAATACCCTTATATCACGCTGGACGGACACCTTCGCGCATATGTCTGGACGCTGTTTCATTGTTTTTTTTCATTTTTCTTGGTGCCTGCTTCTTTCCTTTTTTTCAAACAACCTAACTTTTGATTTAGAACTCCGATCATCAAAATTTATTCACCAAAATTCATATTTTTTTTCCTTCTTCATTTTGAGATCTCATACGATACCCTTCCGATGTAAATTTTGAAAGACGAAAAAACATTTGCATTAATCAGAGCGTTTTTCTTATAAACGACTTTAACTTTTGATTTAGAACACCGATCATCAAAATTCTTTCACCTAAGTTCATATTTTTTTTCTCTTCATTTTGAGATCTCATATGATACCCTTTCGACGTAGTTTTTGAAATCCTAATAATCACAATGTTTACACTAACACAATAACAGTATCGGTATCACAGTATCGGTATCACAGTATCAGTATCACTGTAACAATATCACAATAACAGTATCACATTAACACGTTTTATTAACAAACACAATGACACTATTATCATTACCATTACCATTAATAGTATACGATCAGCCAAAAATCATAGACTCGGTAAGCTTTACAACAACACCGACAACCTATATTCCTTTAGAGAACGGAAACAACCCGTAAACTAAAAATCATTTGGACAATAATGTAATCACATTAACACCAAAAAAACTTGTGTATTTTGAAATAACACATTCAATCACAATGAAAAAAAATTACAACATATATGATAAACAACTTTAACATCAACATATATGATAATTAAGTTACATCAATGAAATGATTATCTAAGCACCTAAAAATCTCGACAATGTCGATTGCTACCATCATCTTCTTCTCCAACTCTACACCAAATGGTTTAACATTTTCTAAATAAAACTTCTACACCAAATGATTTAACATTTGTACTCTATCTCAATCCACAGATCATTACCAAGGAGCATTAGCCTCTTCTTGGAACATTAGCTTGTAGATCTCCACTTTCAGTTTCAATGCATCGACCTCAGCACCATAACATAATAACAGTATCAGTAACACAGTATCACTAACAGTAGTAACTTGAGATTCAGAATCAAGCTTTTATTTCATAATTAGAAGAGCCCTTATGATACTCTTTACATTAAGAACAACACTAAATGAAGCAAATTGATCAAATGAAAAGGCACCTTAAGGGGATTCGAAAAAAAATACAAGTAAAAGTTTGCCATATGCATCAAAGTTGAAGTCTTAAAAAAAGCATCATATGTGGTGTAGACACAGCCCTCAAACACAAGAACACACTAACAACATCACAATGCGTGAGCTTGCTAATGTTTAATCCTTATGACATAAACAACTTTTATAACAAAGTGGATATATAATCATGTCATGTGCCAAGAATACAAAAAAAGAAGTAATTAAGACTGTCATTTTACAAATTCCCCAAAAAACTTGTGTTACCGTAATCACATTAACAATGCACAGCCAACAACAATATTCTTTCAGATCATAAAACCATTTTCAAATGCTCATTTCAAGAGTTCAACGTTAACACAACATTTGAAATCCAAAAAAACATTTGCATTAATCGGAGCATTTTTCTTATAAACGACCGTAACTTTTGATTTAGAACACCGATCATCAAAATTCTTTCACCAAAGTTTATATTTTTTTTCTCTTCATTTTGAGATCTCATACGATACTCTTTCAACGTGGTTTTTGAAAGCTGAATTTAATCGCAGCGTTTTACACAAACACAATAAGAGTATCACAGTATCAGTATCACAGTATCAGTATCACAATATCAGTATCAGAATCACATTATCATTATCAGTATCACAGTATCAGTAACAAATGTAGTTCAAGGTTCAATAGCATCACGTCTGATCTAAAACATTTAAATATAATACTAGTTGTTTCCAAAATGCAAAATATGGTTATAATGAACATGTAGTACTTGTCTCATCTACTACAAAAAAAACCACCAACATGTGGGATGAAGCATCAGCAAAGCTCCGAAAATAACTAAAGAACCAAGAAATAGTCTATTAGCTGCAACAACATCAAGTACAACATTCCCCAAGATCTTTGCACTCCCTCAAAGAGAAAGCTCTGATGGGGAACGCGCTACCCATTCTTATATATCAACTGGCTAAGAACTTTGCAAAAGTCCATTGAACTTGTTGCCTTTCTTCATAAACTCAAACAATGGAGTTTCATTTTCTCCATTTACTTCAATTGCCTCCACATTGAACTGCATTTTGAATTAAAAATGAGAGGAGGAGCTTACAATATCAGTAACACAATATCAGTATCATAGTATCACAGTATCAGTATCAGTAACACCCCCCAAAACTAGTGTATTAGAAAGCTTAATGATATGAACCAAGTGAACAACACACTTAAGGCATTACTCCATTAGGTACATCATCCGAAGACCGACTCAAGACAGCCTCAAAATAGATCAATATTTGGCTCATATAAGGCTCATTTAAAGCTCAATTCAAGAGACTACTTCAAGGCACACATATGTCACAAATTCAGCCAAGTATCTCAATATATAGCATTAAAATCAGCCGTATAAACTCACAATTCAGCTCAATCACAAAGCATCTTAGTTCATCAATTTTCAGCTCAACTTGATTCGTTTATCAATCATATAAGCGTGCTTGAATCATGACAAGAAATCAAAGATATATTAAGAGTGAGTACATAGCATTATAAGATGATTTCTTGTTCATTTAATAGCATTGATCTCATCCCATTTTCTCAGTTCAGCTCGTTCACATCCCCAGCTCGTTTAATAACCAAACTACAATATTTTCACATGCGTGTTAAAGGCATCAAGGTACTTTGAAGGTTAAATTCAAGTAAAATGTCATGCAAACAGAAAATTCTAGTGTAACCAGCTCTCCTAAAATTTCCTTTATAGACATGATGTTGCCAATTTTAAGGCTTCAAACTGAAAAACTCTTTAGTCCACCCAGATTTTTATTCTTCAATTTCAAGAAAAGTAAAGTTCCATAAAAGAGATTTGTATGTAGAAACTGATGCTTTATAACGTTTAATTAGGGGTGAACATGGTCCGGTTCGGCCGGTTTTTTCCGTTTTTTAAAACCAAACCATTTTATACGGTTTTCAATTTTCGAAACCAAACTAGAACGGTTTTCAGACGTAAACCATTTGATCGGTCCGGTTTGGTTCAGCTTGGTTCCGGTTTTTTACGGTTTTTCTTTAACAATTAAAATTATTGATAGGAAATCACAAATTGCCTCGTAACAACAAATGATAATATATGTAATACATTAGTACTATTATGCTAGTAAATCCAATGAGATGATTTAACAAATGTTTTATATTTAACTAACATCTACCCATGCGAATCTTAAAGATCCAAAAACCAATTATATTTCAACACCATCCAACACAACGAAATCGACACCTACAATTGAATTCCAAAGTTTGGGACGAACAAGATAATGAAAGAGTCCTCTCTTATTCATTTCAATTCATCAATGAATCATCGATTTCAAAAAATACTAATAATGAACTAATCGTTACATTATTGAATATCATTTATAAATCTCAAAATCCATTTGATAAAGTAATATTTTGAGTATGGTCAAGGAAGAAAGAGGAATGCATTTGTTCCATAAGTAAGCGAGAGATAATTAAAGATAGCTAACTTTCATACATTTCAAACGAAAAAAACATGTGATATAGTTTTGGACTTTATTTAGTTAGAACATATTCGTCATTTTATTTTCTCCAAAACACCAACTCGTATTTTGATTATCTCAACAATGTTATTGTCCTACATAATCTAATTATAAGCAAATAAAAGACAAAATTATATAAAACTAATGTATATAAATGCATTTATTTATATAAGATGTCAAACCTAACAAATGAACAAATCGAAAAATGTCCATGATTAAGTTCATCAACATCATTAGAAGAAGTAAGTCATACAAATAAGCATTCACATAATTCAAATATTGATGCCGAGGAAGTAGAAAGAGAAGAAAGAGTTAGCGGTGGTGAGTTGTGAACTGACATGTACTCGAGAATCTCTTAAATGATTGGAAATTAAAGACAAGTCTGTGAAATGATCAACAAAATATGAATCTTTAGGATATGAGATTAGTAATTGATCATTAATGCATTACAATTACAAAGTTTAAACAAGTTGATTTGGACCGAAAAAAAGCATATTGATGTTTTAAAGTATTAATAGATGTAGGTATGTGTGTGTGTGTATATATACATGTATGTGTGTATACATATAAAATCCGGTTTGGTCCGGTTTTAAACGGTTTTCATTTTTTTAAATTGGAACCAAATTGTTTTTTACGGTTTGGTTTTTTACAATACAAAAACCGACCAAAAAACCACGGTTTATACCTTTCCGGTTTGGTTCGATTTGGTTCGGCCGGTTGGTTTGGTTTCTGATTTTTTTGTTCACCCCTACGTTTAATGATCTTACTCAAAATTTGAAGAGAAATCAAGATGACATGTAAGTTGATTAGAAAGGTTGTATCAGATTGGTGTGAAAAAAGGGTCTTTAAGACCAATGCAACAACCTAGACAAAGATGAGAGAAACACCGGATTGCTATATTATAATAAACGAACAAAGAAACTAATCATATATACTATCAAAGATTGTTGAATTTGCAATAGAGCAAAGTTACTACATGAATATTACTAATCGCATACACCAAGACAAGTAATTTTAATCAATGCTCATGGATGACAAAAAAATGATAATAAAACCAAAAAGTGCTAAGCAGCTACTTGTAGGAGTACAATAGCCATATAATTGTTACCTTGGTCTGATGGTAATTGCTTTCCATCTATTTGATGATATTCCTAACTAATTCTTCATTTCAAGAAATACCATGAACCATTCGTATAATACAGCATAAAGACAATCAATAATAGCCCCATGACTACAATTCTACAGCTGGCAGAACTCCAATCACCTAAAGGGATCAAAGATGATTTAAGATTATGGATCACAAAAACAGGGGGACCAAATACACCATTGAATAAATATTTCTGCGTAATTGTCACCTACAATTCAATTAGTTTTAATCTGAAAATTCAACTGAATATAGGTTATTGCATCATCTGATTGCGTACGTAGAGATGTGAACAAAATCTCTATGAGTGTAGATCAATGGCTGCAGCGTCCAAAGACTTTTCAAGTTCACTAGTTTGACAAAAGATTACAACATGTGTAGAATCAATTCTTGACTAGCTTGTTTGTGTTTACACTTCATGTGTTTGGCTATAAATAGCCTTCTTCACCATTGTCATTGTATCAACCAAATGAGAAGCTTAAGAACTGTTAGAAAAAGTGACTTGACCTCAACAGGGCAAGTCAGCTGAGTACTCAGCAGGGGGGCAATGTCAGCAGGGGCAATGCCAGCAGGGCAATGTCAGCAGGTTACGTCTGGTGGAGTCAGCTGAGCTGAGTTCACATCTGGGTATTTTAGTCAATCAGCTAGTAATTAATTATGGCAGCTAGGTCTAGGGTTTGATGACTATAAATACAAGTCTGTTGTAACCTAGAACAATTGCAGTTAATAGCAGAAGTTGTAGCAACAGTATCAGGAGAAATTGCGTATGCAATTGCAGAGTCTGTAAAATCTCCAGTGATAATATAATCTCCTCGTTTCTGCCCGTGGACTAGTGTGCATATTGTTGGAAACTACGTTAAATTATGTGTTATTGTTTCTTGAGTGATTTATGCATTCTCGTTTATTCTTGATTATTGCAATCCGTTTTTATCCCTGATGGACCTGTTATAACAAACTGGTATCAGAGTGTCGAGGTTATCATCAAGGAATCCAAGGTTCTGTTTGGGAACCATCTGTTTGAACAAAATTTTATCTTCACCAAGACCTTCACCGGTGCTAGGATTTTGTGATAAAAGTTCTGTTCTTTGGCGAGATCAAGATGTCTGGGTTAGATGTAGAGATTGGTAAATTCACAGGAAGGAACAATTTCAATCTGTGGCAAATCAAGATGCGTGCTCTGTTGAAGAAACTAAAGCTCTGGGCTCCATTGAAAAAATCGGTCGATGCAGGAAACGTTAAGATGGCCAATCTGGAGGAGAAAACACATTCAATGAGTTTGTTGTGCTTGTCTGATGATGTTATCACTGAAGTTGCTGAAGAGGATTTAGCAGCAGGGCTGTGGCGGAAGCTTGAGAGTCTGTATATGAAAAAGTCGTTGAGCAACAAGTTGCTGATGAAGCAACGTCTGTTCATTTTAAATATGCATGAAGGAATGCCTCTCAGAGATCATCTGGACAAGCTGAACACAATATGCTTGATTTAAGGAGTATTGGTGTTAAGATCGAAGATGCGGATGCAACTCTAATTTTGTTGGTATCACTGGCAACACCATATGAGAATTTTGTGCAGTCTTTTATTGTTGGAAGAAACAAAGTGTCATTGGAGGATGTTAGGGCATCTCTCCATAATCAAGAGCTAAGGCATAATGGCGAGGCACATGTCTGAGACAATCAATTCTTTGGTTTGGTTGCTAGCTTGATTGCAAAGGGAATGGGAAAAAAAAAAAAAAAAAAAAAAAAAACATTCAAGAAGAATGATTCCAAAGACCTTAATGCAAATCTGGCCTGAATCTGAATCTGGAGTGTTGACAAGCAGGTGGAGCTTCAAGTCCATACTCAGCTGAGTCTGCAGAACTCAGCTGAGAACAATCAACACTAATCTGGCACTTGGTTGTGCATCTAAACTTGAAGAATCAAGAGTTGAATCTGGTGGAACCAAAATCCGGGGTCAGCTTAGTGAACGTCTGTCGATTTAGTACCAGCCGAGTGAAGGTCAGGTGAGTAAAGGAATGTTCGAGTCTGGGAAGTCTGCTGAGTGAAAGTCAGCTAAGTCCATCTGTCAGCAGAGTGGCATATGCTGAATCTGTTAAACATGTCTGTGTTGGTTCTGCATCGTAATCGGAAGCCTCGGTGAGTGAAGTCGGTGAGCATCCGTGAACATGTCTGAGGTGGAGTTCTAATCTGGAGTTAAGTCTCATCTGGAGGAGTCTAACCTAAAGTTTGTTTTGTTCACATCTGGTCAGCTAAGAATTTGAATTTGAATTTGAATCTGCAATCTGTTTGGTTGAAGTTGAATCTGAAGAACTCAGCTGAGTGTCCTTAGCTGAGGTGATTACATATGAGTCTGGTAATCACATCTTGTCTGGTGATCAAGTCTGAATCTGTTGATCACGTCTGTTCAACTCAATCAAGTCTCGAATCATAATGCAGTGAGGATCTCATCCGACGAATCAGGAAGTTCTCATCTGAAGTTGGTTTTTCATCTGGAGTTAACTCTCATCTGGAGGAATCACATCTGAAGCTGTTAAGTCTAAAGAAAGAGGAGGGATCTGGTACAGTACATCTGGCATTGATGAATGCATCTGGTACAGTACATCTGGTTATACATATGTTTGAACGAGAGTTCAAGTCAAGGTGGAGATTGTTAGAAAAAAAAAGTGACTTGACCTCTTGTTCAGGGTCAAATTGTATGATTTATAACGATATATTTTATATAAAATTCCCCCATATTCGTATTATTTTCATAGGAATCGAGCCTTATATTCAAATATTGAGTAAATGATATTTTTAATGAGTTAATTTCAAAATGTAATGAATTTTGTGCTTAATTGATGATTTATTGTTAATTTGGAATTGTATTACATTTTGGTGTTATTCATTGATTAATTAGGAGCTCACAAGTGTTGAAGTTTGGAATTGACAAGTGGCAAAAGGATAAGATCAAGGAGAGCAAGTCATGAATCATCTAGAATATCCAAGAGATAAGGTTTGTTACAAAAGGATAAGGATGGTTTGTTAGAGACATTGGATAAGATCAAATTCGTTCAGCTCAGAGCAGGTGGGCGGAGTTCGGCCTGAAGCTGGCGTTCCACAGACAAACTGGCGTTCAGGGTCAAAAGCGAGATTGAGAGCTCGAAGATATTTGGGCCGGCGTTCCACGAATGTGAATCGGCGTTTACATGCTCAACCGGAGTTCAAACTCTGGCTGGCGTTCAAGATCTCTGCCACTAATTCCCTATAAATACAGCAGCTCCCAATTCATTCGGATGGACAATTATAGATCAGATTTTTCTTCCACATACCAAAAACACAGAGCAGCCGCTCCTTCTTGGCTTCCAAGGCCGATCACCCAAGCCTTGTGCTTGGGTGATCCGGGTTAGATTAAGTTTTACTTCTTTTGTTTTCCTTTTCTTGTTCGATCACCATGATGATCTCTCGAAGCTTTGAACTTGGAGCGATCATGTAATACTTTTAATGACTTATTTCTTGTCCATGGATGATCTTGTGAGTTTAATTTTAAAGTTGTTTTCTTTCCTTTGATTATGTGTTATGCAATCGATACTTGAAAGTTGTATTGCTATTGATGTTTACCGTATGACGAAAGTCGGTGTAAACCTTAGATCACCATAGGAAAGATGAGATTTTTAACCTTGACATAACGAAAGTTGATAGGTTGAATCTACAGGTTGTTAGATTGAGAGATCTTGCACCTCGTTTTATGATGTGTTAATCTTTAAAATCGAGAGATAGAAGATTACTTAAGAGAGGTGAACCACAACTTGAATTAAATCATCATAAGATAATCTAGGAAGAATTAAGGGTTGCGGGATGGTGGATCATGTTTGTTCTATGTTATATTGCTTTAGTCGTTATCATGGGTTCGTTAGTTTTCTTGTTTTTCGTAGTTGTAGTTTTATTTATGTTGGTTCGCAATTATTGTTTCTGGCTTTGGATTAATAGTCCCTCATGTCGGATTTACTTGTCTGTTTTAGTTTTAGTAATAATTAGTAGTAACAATTGAGAGAGTTAATGAAATTAGATTTCAACATCCCAATTCCCTGTGGATCGACCCCTTACTTATCTCGCTATACTATCAACTACCCGGTGTTTGGCCGGTTAGGAGTTAGTTTTGCATCTAAGTTAGGGTTTATAAATTTTCTTTTGTTTAAATGATGCAAAATCCTTCTCAACAAAAGTGGCGCCGTTGCCGGGGAATCGGTGTTTTGTTGAATCTACTTGAATTAATTCTTCGATTTTGTTACAATTTACTGTGTTCAATAAAAGTAGCGTTAACTAAATTGAGAGTTTTTTATTTTTGCCGTGTTTCGATGACCGTTTGGTTAAGAATGTGCAAAAAGTTTTTTTTACTCAATTTGTTCAACGTGAATTATATGTTTAGGTGTAATCTAACCCTCTGTGCTAATTTGATGGGGTTGCGGTGCTGTGATATATGATGTATGTTTAGAGTTTTTGGGACTTACTGTTATTTTCCTGCATATCTGTTGCATATCTGGTGTGGGACGAGCGTTCAAGGTAAGTGAACGCCCGTCCAGGTTATAATCTACAGGTGGAACGCCCGGTGGAGTTCTGAAACGCCCGTTCAGTGCTAAATTTTCAGATGAACGCTCGTCCAGCTGCATGAACGTCCGTTTGGTCTGAGAAATGCAGTTCAGGTTCTGAATTTTCCTTGATCTGATTTTTAATGCTTTTGTTTGACATGGATAATTTTATACTAACCACGTGGCTTTTTATTTTTACGTAGATGTTACGAACTTGCATATTCATATCTTTCCATCTACGAATCCATGTTAAATAATTGATTTACTTTAATATACTTGATTCATCTATGCAAGTTATAGTGATTATCGGTTCTCGTAAGCTATAAGCGGTCTTATTGTTATTTAGTAGCTAATGTCGGTTTCCGTATGCTACATACATTACCGTGATGAATCTTTTAAGCTTTGAGACTTATGTGCTTTCTTGTTGTTTTTATAACTCATATGGGTAGCTACCGTCGGTTTTCCGTATGCTACCATCGCGTCTTATGAGTTATATCATTTTAGTATAGCTAATCGTTGGTTTCCATAATGCTATCACTTTTGATGAGTCTTAAAAGCGCGCGTCTACACTTTGCATTGTAATGGGCAAAGATCATCGTTTATCGTAACTGTCATTATTTGGTAGAGCGTTTATTTTATACATGTCATGTTGCAAATGAGTGGGCTAGTTCTCTTTCTTTTATTTTCTTTTATTTCGCATCTCATTTAGTTGCATGTCATCTAGTTGCATTCTTTTCTTTTCTTTAAGGGCCGTAGTCTTTGTAGGGTTGTCTTCACAACTTTGCTCGGCTGAGCTGTTTGCGTTTTCTTTTATTAGGATTACATATCATGTAGTTTGCATTGTAATGTAGTTGCACCTAGCCTACTATTTTGCAATGTCCATGTATATTTTCCATCCTTATCTGAGCTTAATCTGAAACATCTCTATGATTTATTCCCCTTGTGTTTTCAATGTATAATTCTTTTTCCCGTAGACTCTTTTGCAATCGATCAAGTATGCAGGACACTTTTGATAGCTGTTGTGCGTTTTCACGTCGATGTCAGTATTCCTGTGATGCTCCACAAGTCTACTGATCTATTCAAGCTTACTTGGATCTGTGATGCTCCACATTTCCAAGGATAGTCAAGCAATTTTGGTTCTTGAGGGTTCTTTCCGAAGTGCCGACTTGGAAATACAATCGGCTAAGTTCTAAACTTTTATTTACGCACAACTTGAGGACAAGTTGCAATCTAAGTGTGGGGAAGGATTAGTATCTACATTCTTTTGCCATATTAGTCATATTTCTATGAAAAATGCTAAATTTTTCAAAATTTTTGTCCCGAGTAATGTCATTTCACTTGCATGCTAGTTTTATAATCGGCACCTTTAGTTGTTTTCGATGAGTCGTGTCATGTTCTAAGAATAGATTTAGTAGATCGACACTCACTTGAATTTCATTTCACGAACCTATTAGATGAAGAACCAAATATAAAATAGTCTCCGGTTAGTTAAAGGATAGCCAACTCTCGATCTGAGATAACACTTATTTAGCATTGATGAAAGTTAAGAATTCGTACTATACTCAGTTAGAATCTCGGTACCTTAGTGTTCTTGAGAACCTTAAAAGTCTTGAATGTGTTAGAAAAAGATACGATCAAGAGTTTCCAAAGAGTTTGGGCGAGAATATAATATCTTATATATATATATGATAAATTTCACCTCGAGTCCATTTGGATCACGCCCCAATTGGGAGTGTGGTTTACCTTGGACCGAGACGGGTTTGAGTGATCTCGGGGTGATTTGCCTCTAAAGTAGGGAGAGTGTTATACTTTTGAGACGCGAGAAGTTTGTGTTTTTAGAACTCGAGTCGAGTTGATCTAAACCAGTAGAGACACGAAAGGTATTTTCTTGACACCAAGTAAAAGAATTTAATTGTGAGTTAGTTACTTTATTCTTGACAAGTAATTTTTGTAGGGTAAGTGATGTAGACAGAATAAAACTTTCGTTTATTTAACCGGATGACTGTTAGTGCTTGATTTAATACATCAAGAGAGGATCGGTGGAAGTTTAGTAGGTTCGCACACACAATCACCGAGTGACTTGATTTCTTTGAATACTAGCTTGTCGTGAGCACAACTACATCTAGTGTCGAGGTTATGTGGATTCTTGATAGTATGATTTTTGTTTTGTTTTGCTCGGGACGAGCAAAAAGCTAAGTGTGGGGGAGTTGTTCAGGGTCAAATTGTATGATTTATAACGATATATTTTATATAAAATTCCCCCATATTCGTATTATTTTCATAGGAATCGAGCCTTATATTCAAATATTGAGTAAATGATATTTTTAATGAGTTAATTTCAAAATGTAATGAATTTTGTGCTTAATTGATGATTTATTGTTAATTTGGAATTGTATTACATTTTGGTGTTATTCATTGATTAATTAGGAGCTCACAAGTGTTGAAGTTTGGAATTGACAAGTGGCAAAAGGATAAGATCAAGGAGAGCAAGTCATGAATCATCTAGAATATCCAAGAGATAAGGTTTGTTACAAAAGGATAAGGATGGTTTGTTAGAGACATTGGATAAGATCAAATTCGTTCGGCTCGAGAGCAGGTGGGGCGGAGTTCAAAGCCTGAAGCCGGCGTTCCACAGATAAACCTGGCGTTCGAGGGTAAAAGCGAGATCGAGAGCTCGAAGCATAGTGGGCTGGCGTTCCACAGCCCGAATCGGCGTTACATGCTCGAACGGAGTTCAAACTCTGGGCGGCGTTCAAGATCTCGCCACTAATTCCCTATAAATCAAAGCAGACTCCCAATTCATTCGGATGGACAATTATAGATCGATTTTTCTTCCACATACCAAAAACACAGCGACCGCTCATTGCCTGGCTTAAGGCCGATCACCCAAGCCTTGTGCTTGGGTGATCCGGGTTAGATTAGGTTTTACTTCTTTTGTTTTCCTTTTCTTGTTCGATCACCATGATGATCTCTCGAAGCTTTGAACTTGGAGCGATCATGTAATACTTTTCAAAGCAGCCTTCTTATTTCTTGTCCATGGATGATCTTGTGAGTTTAATTTTAAAGTTGTTTTCTTTCCTTTGATTATGTGTTATGCAATCGATAACGAAAGTTGTATTGCTATTGATGTTTACCGTATGATGAAAAAGTCGGTGTAAACCTTAGATCACCATAGGAAAGATGAGATTTTTAACCTTGACATAACGAAAGTTGATAGGTTGAATCTACAGGTTGTTAGATTGAGAGATCTTGCACCTCGTTTTATGATGTGTTAATCTTTAAAATCGAGAGATAGAAGATTACTTAAGAGAGGTGAACCACAACTTGAATTAAATCATCATAAGATAATCTAGGGAAGAATTAAGGGTTGCGGGATGGTGGATCATGTTTGTTCTATGTTATATTGCTTTAGTCGTTATCATGGGTTCGTTAGTTTTTCTTGTTTTTCGTAGTTGTAGTTTTATTTATGTTGGTTCGCAATTATTGTTTCACGGCTTTGGATTAATAGTCCTCTGTCCAGGTTTACTTATCTGTTTTAGTTTTAGTAATAATTAGTAGTAACAATTGAGAGAGTTAATGAAATTAGATTTCAACATCCCGATTCACTGTGGATCGACCACTTACTTATCTCATTATACTATCAACTACCCGGTGTTTGGCCGGTTAGGAGTTAGTTTTGCATCTAAGTTAGGGTTTATAAATTTTCTTTTGTTTAAATGATGCAAAATCCTTCTCAACACCTCTTAACAGGGCAAGTTAGTTGAGCAAGTCAGCTGAGTACTCAGCAGGGGCAAAGTGAGCAGGGCAATGTCAGCATGTTACGTCTGGTGGAGTCAACTGAGCTGAGTTCACATCTGGGGTATTTTAGTCAATAAGCTAGTATTTAATTATGGCGGCTAGGTCTAGGGATTGATGACTATAAATACAAGTCTGTTGTAACCTAGAACAATTGCAGTTAACAGCAGAAGCTGTAGCAACAATATCATGAGCAATTGCGTATGCAATTGCAGAGTCTGTAAAATCTCCAGTGATAATATAATCTCCTCGTTTCTGCCCGTGGACTAGTCGGCATATTGCCGGAAACCACGTTAAATTATGTGTTATTGTTTCTTGTGTGATTTATGTTTTCTCGTTTATTTTTTATTATTGTAATCCGTTTTTATCCCTGACGGTCCTGTTATAACAAGAACAAAGCTTTCTATAATGCAAAGTGTTTCTTTGTGTGTGTTAAATATATTGAAATATTGTGTTGTGTTTCTACAATTGGTATCGGAGCTAGGTTGAGCCATTACCTCCGACCGAGATTGTTTTTCCTGTGAGGTTTCTCAAAAAAGTTGCAGACAAATTTTTTTTGGAGCTTGCATTCCATTCAAGCTTGCTTCGTGTTTTCCGGCCGCCGGTTTTGTTCAAACTTGGCGGTTCTCTTCTTCAGATTGTGAGTCGTTTAAGCTAGTAATAGCTTCAACGTTGTTGCTGCTCCTCTATTCTTCCAAAAAAAAAAAAGGTTCACCATTGAAGTGGTGAAGTAGCTCTTTAAACTTCACCATTGAAAAGTTGCAGTCTTCTTCCTGCATTTTTTTTCCCACTTGTGAGGAAGAAAGCTCCTGCTTGATGGAGAGGAGGTGGAGCCGTGGAGTAGATAAAGGAGTTGAAGGACTTGGAGCAACTTGAGTGGAAGGAATTTAGCCAAGTATAGTTGATGCAAAAAAAAGCTTTGACTATAGGCTCCAAGTTGATGCTCGTAAGGAAATAATAAGCATTTAAGTTGAATACTGTTTGGGTGAGACCTGCATTGAATAATTCAACTGCAATTTTTTTGTAATTTGGCACACAATTCAAAAAATATATTATTATATAATTTATGGAAGAAAAAATTATACAATCTTGTCCCGTTTATATCTTCGATGGTAAAAATAATTTTGATCAATGAAGTGGAAAAATGAGTGATTTTTTCGAGGTCATTGATATTTGGGACGTCGTTGAAAACGGTTTCGACATTCCCGATGCCACTGCAAATTTAAATGAGGTACAGATAAAAGCGTTGGAGAAGAACAAAAGGAATGATCGTTTGGCTCGTCATTATCTCACTAATGCAATTGAGTTAATCGTTTATAATAAATTTATGAACGCCAAGTCAGCAAAAGAGACGCGGATGATCCTCGTAAATTCCAACCGAGGTAAAATTGAAGTTAAAAAGGTTCGTTTGCAGGATTTGTGGAGGCAGTTCGAGTTGGCTCAGGTGTGAACAACTGAGTCAGTTGGTGATTTTATTGCAAAAGTACGAGATATCGCCAGCAAAATGGGTGCAAATGGCGAGAGTCTGACGGAGGCACAGATAGTGCAGAAAATCCTCAGATCACCGACGCAGAAATTTCATACGAAGAAAACGGTCATTGAAGCGACCAGAAATCTTGATGAAATGACTATAGATCAATTGGAATGTGAGTTATTATCATATGAAATTTCTCTTGATCATCAATCTATTGCTATTGTTGAGGAAGCGTTGCACGCACAACAAAATGTGTCAAATCAAAAGGCAGAATCATCGAATCATGTTGAATTCAGTCAACGTGGTCAAAATTTTCGTGGTAAGAGCTGTGGTCGAGGCCGAGGCAGAGGCAGAGGTAATTTCAATTAATTACCAAAGAAATAATAGTGATTATGGTCATAATGAACAAAGTAATGATTTTTCGAAAAAAGACAAATCGAAAATTCATTGTTATAATTGTAAGAAGTTTGGGCATTATCAAAATCATTGTTGTTACAAGAATAATCAAGAAACTCATGCTAAGATTGCATAAAATAATGATAATAGTCTGGAAACTTCATTGTTAGCAAATTTTGGAACTGATGAGAACATGAAAAATGATTGGATTTTGGATTCAGGTTGTAGTAATCACATGTGTGGGAACAAATAATTGTTCTCTGATTTGGATACTTCTATACGGTCAACTGCTAAATTTGGAGATAATACTGAGGTTCCAGTTCTTGGAAAAGGGAGAATCGCTTACACTCTAAAAGATGGTTCTTCTAATGCTATTTCTGATGTATTCTATGTGCCTAGTTACGTCATAATTTGTTGAGCATTGGACAGTTGTCACAGAAAGGCTATAACATAGTCTTCAAACAAGGAACATGCACAGTAAGTGATCCAAAAAAAGGACTCATTGCAAAGGTAAACATGAGTAATAACCATTTGTTTCCACTGAAAATTAATTGTGGCAGTTTACCTTCTTTTAGTTCTGTGAGTTTTGATGATACATTGTTATGGCATCTAAGATTTGGCCATTTGAACTTTGCGAGTTTGAAGTTTCTTGCCAGGAATAAGTCAGTATTGGGATTTCCAGATATTGAATTTCCTCATAAAGTTTGTACTTTGGGGAATCATCACAGAGATCCGTTTCCAAAGAATAAGGCATGGAGAGCAAGCACACCATTGCAGCTGATTCATTCAGATTTGTGTTATGTTGAAGAACCTTTCAACAGAGGTAGTAAGTATTTTATATCTTTCATTGATGACTTCATTCGAAAAGCATGGGTGTATTTTCTGAGAAATAAATCTGATGCCTGTGATATTTTTAAAAGTTTTAAAAAGTACATTGAAAAAAAAAGTGGATATGAGATTAAAACTTAGAGAACAGACAGAGGAACTGAGTATATTGTCTGTGATGATTTTCTTGAAAATAATGGTATCAAACATCAGATGACAGCAAGATATACTCCTCAACAGAATGGAGTGGCAGAGAGGAAAAATAGAACGGTCATGGACATGGTAAGGTCTATGATGCATTCTAAGAAATTGCCTAAATCTTTTTGGGCAGAGGCCGTTGCTTGTGCCTTTTATGTCTTAAACAGGTGTCCTACCAGAAGTGTACTAGGTGGAAAACACCATATGAGGTATGGACAGGGAGAAAACCAAATATTGGACATTTAAAAGTATTTGGTTGTATTGCTTATGCCCATGTTCCTGATGTTTTGAGAAAGAAATTGGATGATAAATCCGAAAAGTGTGTTTTTATAGGATATTCTCATCAAACAAAAGGTTTTAGGTTGTTTAATCCGGTAACAGGAAAAGTTGTAGTCTAGGGGTGTTATATTTGAAGAACATGAAGCTTGGGATTGGTCACCTAAGCAAGTTGAAAAACCGAGCATTGTTTCTATTCCAGTTGTTGGAGATTCGTCAAATGGATAGTGAAATCTTCATTTCACAAAAGAAATATGCAGGTGATTGCTCTGTCAACAGCAGAAGCAGAATTTATGGCAGTCACCTTCCAATTTCTTAGTCACCTTCCAATTGATCTATAGTCATTTCATCAAGATTTCTGGTTGCTTCAATGACCGTTTTCTTGGTATGAAATTTCTGCGTCAAAGATCTGAGGATTTTCTGCACTACCTATGCCCCCGTCCGACTCTCGCCATTTGCGCCCATTTTGCTGGCGATATCTCATACTTTCTGCACTGACTCGGTTGTTCTCATCTGAGCCAACTCGAACTGCCTCCGCAATTCCTGCAAACGAACATTTTTAACTTCAATGTTACCTTGGTTGGCGTTGACTAGGATCCTCCACGTCTCTTTTGCTGACTTGGCGTTCATGAATTTATTGTTAAAAGTGATATAAGGAAATTAATATTATCATTGGTTTTAGTACAACGGTAAGCTCTTGATCTTAACATTTATTATAAACGCTTAAGTCGACCGCATTATTGAGATAATAACGAGCCAAACGATCATTCCTCCGATTCTTCTCCAACACTTTTGTCTGTGCCTCATTTAAATTTTCAGTGGCATCGGGAATGTCGAAACCGTTTCAACGACGTCCCAAATACCGATAACCTCGAAAAATCTCTCATTTTTCCACTCCATTGATCAAAATTATTTTTACCGTCAAAAGTAAATTGTATAATTCTTTCTCCCTCCATAAAAATAATGATAAATCCGAAAGTGTGTTTTCATTGGATATTCTCATCAAACAACAGGTTTTAGGTTGTTTAATCCAGTAACAGGAAAAGTTGTAGTCAGCAAGGATGTTATATTTGAAGAACAGGAAGCTTGGGATTGGTCACCTAAGCAAGTTGAAAAACCGAGGAGTGTTTCTATTCCAGTTGTTGGTTCTAGTATACAACAAACAGAACCACCAAGGTAGGATATTGTTACTGAATCTTCGTCTAGTCGTCCACAATGACAAAGACAGTTACCAGCACGATTACAGGATTATATCATTGGAAATGATAATGACATGTCTGATGAAGAAATTGTTAATTTCGCTTTGTTTGCAGATTGTGATCCAGTTAGCTTTGATGAAGCTTCAAGAAACGATTACTGGATACAAGCCGTGAATGATGAGATTCATTCAATTGAGAGGAATGATACTTGGGAGCTGACAAACCTTCCACCAGGCAAGAAACCTATTGGGGTAAAATGGGTGTACAAAACGAAGTACAAAGCCAATGAAGAGGTGGATCGCTATAAAGCCAGACTTGTAGCAAAATGATACAAGCAGAAGGCAGGTATTGATTATTTTGAGGTGTTCGCTCCTGTTGCAAGACTTGATACAGTTCGTATGATTATTTCACTTGCTGCACAAAGTTCATGGAAAATTTATCAGTTGGATGTGAAATCTGCTTTTCTCAACGGTGTTCTTGAGGAAGAAGTTTATGTGGATCAACCAGCAGGATATATTTTTTAAGGACAAGAAACAAAAGTTTGTCGCGTTAAAAAGGCGTTGTATTGACTCAAACAAGCCCCGAGAGCATGGTATACTCGTATTGACTCTTATTTTATCGATCATACCTTATCTGTCAAATACTCTGGTGGAGGTGATATCATTGTTGTGTGCTTATACGTTGATGATCTTATGTTTACTGGTAATAATGCACAGATGATTTCAGAATTCAGAGAGGCTATGACTAGTCATTTTGAAATGACAGATCTTGGTTTGATGTCTTACTTTCTTGGTTTGGAGATTCAACAAATGGATAGTGGAATCTTCATTTCACAAAAGAAATATGCAGGTGATATTTTGAAGAAGTTTAAGATGGATTGTGCTAAACCAATCTTAACTCCGGTGGAAGAAAAACTAAAAAGTTGATAAAAGATGGCACCGGTGAATTTGTTGATCCTATATATTTTCGAAGACTTTTTTGGAAACTTGAGATACCTGACTTCGACTAGGCCGGATATAACCCATGGTGTTGGACTTATAAGTCGTTTCATGGAGTCTCCGCGTCAATCCCATTTACAAGCAGCTAAGCGCATATTAAGATATATCAGAGGTACACAGAGTCATGGAATATTTATTCGTGTGCTAATGATATTTGTCCTGTTGGATACACAGATAGTGATTGGGCCGGCGACACGGTTCAAAGGAAAAGCACATCAGGTTATGTATTTTTCTTGGGATCCGGCGTTTTCTCATGGTCATCGAAGAAACAACAGGTGATTGCTCTGTCAACAGCAGAAGCAGATATATGGCAGCCACAAGCAGTGCTACAAGCAGTGTGGTTGAGGCGCATTCTTGATTTTCTACATCATCAACAATCTGAACCGACGAAGATTTATTGTGAAATACATCAGCTATTGAACAATCGAAGAATCCAGTCTTTCATGGTCGTAGCAAGCACATTGATATCAAATATCATTTTATAAGAGAGTTGGTTCGTGAAAAAGAGATTGTTATTGATTATTGTCCAACTGAAGAACAAGTTTCAGATATCATCACAAAACCATTGAAGATGGAGTCATTTACAAAATTGGTGAAGATGCTCGGTATGATCAAGTTTGAAGATTTTTGTTCAAGGGAGGCAATGTAGAGATGTGAACAGAAATCTCTATGAGTGTAGATCAATAGTTGCACCGTCTGTTGGGGAGATTTTGCATCATTAAAACAAAAGAAAATTTATAAACCTATACTACCATGCAAAACTACCTCCTAACCGGCCGAATACCGGGTAGTTGCTAGTAAAGTTGGATAAATACGGGTATCGATCCTCGAGGAAAAGGATGTTGAATCTAATCTAATTAATTCTTCTTTATTAACTAAACCTAAACCTAAACTAAAACAGAAAAGTAACTGGACAGAGGATTGTCAGTCCAAAGCCAGGAAAGATAATTGCGAACAAACAGAAAATAAAACTATATCTATGAAAGCAATAAAACTAACTATCATTGAACAAACATGAACAAACCAAGATCAACCAATTTCCAACAACCATCACCCCCACGAAAGAAATAAGGCAGACAAACATTTATTCACAAGTTATCTTGGATTGTTATCTTATCTAAAGAAGCGTTTCCTCTTCCGATTTATCACGCCATTAATTAGTTTACCTCTCGGTCTTTACTAATATCGATACAAATCAAAGATATGGATGAAATCCTAATCTAACAACATTATCCCTCAACTTCCGTTTGTTGGAATAATAATTGTTAATCTCTCTCACGGCAATCTAACGAATCTATTAACTTCCGTTATCTAAATTCGATTAACATAAAGCATAAAAACATGGAAGAGAACAAGAACAACATAATGAATTAAACACATGAAAAATCCTATCTTTCCGGTAACGGTGATATCCCTCAATTCCAATCTAAGATAATCTTGCATCGAATTAATTAAATTGTGGTTCTCTCGTAAACCTAGATATTTAACCTACGAACTTCCGTTATGTATAGATTAAAGATCTAAACTTTCCTACGGTGATCTAAACTACACCGACTTCCGTCATACGGTAGCATCAAATCACACAATCATCTTTCGATATAAAATTGCATGATACAATTAAACATAGGAAAGGAACAATTTAAATAAAAACTTACAAAACATCCATCGAAAGAGAAATTGAGTTGCAGCTGGAAAATAATCTCACAAAGCTTGCTTCATGCTCACAGCTTCATCATCAATGGAAGAAACGAAAAAAAAAAAAAACGAAAAGAAGATCCTATCTAGACTAACCACCGGCCGGCCAAGCATGGAGCTCAGCCGGCCGGCTGCTGCTCTCAAAACTCGACTTTAGGGTTTAAGAGAAAAGCTGCTGCGTGTATATTATTCTTAGGGTTCAACAATGTGGCTGCTTAAATAGAAATTTGAGGCGGCTGTCTCAATGGCGGTGGCGGACGGACGTCCTGAATCATGGACGCACGTTCAACTGGAGTGGACGGAGGGTGAACGCTGGTTCACTTGGAGTCTGCCAATCTTGTACATGATTTTCATGGCTGGACGCTCGTTTCAGAATGATGCATGGCAAACGCTGGTTCACTGATTCTGGACTCAAACTTCTAAAATTCATATCTTGAGTTGTAGACCTCCAAAAATTATGATCTGAATGTCATAATTAAGCTCTCGGAAAACTCTACAACTTTCATTAAGGACTCTTCTTCAGAAAACGCCTTTTTGATTAGCCCGTCGTATTCCGAGTATATTTCGGGATTTTCTACTAGTTTCAGCAACAGCATCCAAACTTGTAACGCTCATATCTCGGGCCTCATAATTCAGAATGGAGTGATTAAAAATCCTGTAGAATCCTCTCTTCAAGCCCTACAAATATTCTCTTGAGGTCGAGAGTCAAATCAGTGTATATCATATCAAGAACTGCATCGGAAGTTCGGCTGCTTGAAAGCTTCATTCCAAGCTTTATCTCCATCTTCCTTCCATTTCACTTCTCTTCCATGCAAAACCTCATCATTTAATCCTCTTGCATGCCAAAATATGTATCTATAACATAGGAGAATATACCAAAGCGTAACACAATCCCAAAATAACATAAAATCACAATTTAAGCACATAAATCGTTACATTTTGCAATTAACCTATTAAAAACACTATTTACTCAATTAATCGATTATAAGCTCGAATTATACGAAAAACATCCATATATGGGGAATATTGATATAAAATATATCCTTATAAAACGTATAAAATCACCCTTAACAACTCCCCCACACTTAAACCTTGCTCGTCCCGAGCAAGACAAAACAAAGTCAAGCTCGAGACAAATAAACATCCATACACATATGAAGTATATTCAATAACTTAGAAGTTCACCCGTGTAGTGTGTGCATAGCCATAATAAACTTCCACTAAGTTCCACAATTTGAAAGTTATTCAAACCAAAACTAGCCAGGTTTCCCATCTAAGTTAGAAATATTCAAAAACTATAATGTGCACTTTACAAAACATACATATCCCAAAAAGGAATAGTAGAGAATATCTAAAACATTTACGACAAACTCGAGAGGATAATCCCTACAACATATCTTTCGGTTTATCTTTGGGATAAGATTAACGATAACTACGCCTTACTTATTCATAATAATATATTTCAATTTTTCCACTTTTTTCACATTTTTCTTACACACATCGAGAATAAGCTTTTGCCTCATAAAGAGAATAGGACATTTCAAGATAATCCCCTACCTACTCAAATCATAAGGCGACTATAAACCGATCGTCGTGAGCTATTGGTCATCATAGTGGAATAGGACATACGTGGTACACCCTACCTCACCCAAATCATAAACGACTTCCGACACACACAATTACAATTATGTTTACTTAGAGATTTCTCGGTTGGCAAAGTGGAAAAGATTATTTTCTAGTAGCATGAGACCATCGAGCATAACACCTCAAGTAAACAATTTATCACTATTGCAAAGACTTAATCACGTTTCACTTATCACATTCAAACTTACAGATATTCACAAGATGTCATACTTTAACTCTAAATACAAACTACTAAACTTTTCAAGAATTGTACATAAGCAAAGAAACATGCTATAATCATCAAAAATCTCCAACTAAAATGGGGTAGGCTTTCAACATTTAGCTCATCATTTACTATGGCATGTGAAAAGAGTGTCGGGTGAAACAACTAAAATTACTAAATATCTGAGAATATAGCAAAAATGATATAAACTCAAGCAAAGATATGCCTTTGTCTACTCGGGATATAACAAAAAAATTTGAAAATTAAGCACTTTTCATAGAAATACTAAAAATATGAGCAAACGAAAGTAGACACATAAATCATCTATCCCTTCCCCCACACTTAGATTGCAACTTGTCCTCAAGTTATACAGAAATAATAAATTAGAGAACTTAGGTGATTGGATCTCGACAATTGCGGAGGAACCAACAAGAACCAGGATTGCTTGCATAGCTCGATGAGCGTGGAGCATCACAGGACAAGCTGAATACATCTTTAAAGTGCACAATAGCTATAGAAAGTATCCCTGCAGACTTGATTAGTGCAAAAGAGTCTTCGGGAAAAAGAAAAGATTGCATATATAAAGCACATGAAGAAAAGGATCATAGAGATTTTTCAACTTAAGCTCAACTAAAGATTGAATACTATACATGAAATACTACAAAGTCGTAGGCTAGGTGCAACTATATGAAAATATACTACAATGCAATCTACATGATATGCAATCCTAAAAATAAAATAAATAAAAAAATAAATTCTGACAGGCTCAGGCTGAGCAAG
Source organism: Gentiana macrophylla (assembly GCA_026214975.1). Taxonomy (NCBI): domain Eukaryota; kingdom Viridiplantae; phylum Streptophyta; class Magnoliopsida; order Gentianales; family Gentianaceae; genus Gentiana; species Gentiana macrophylla. Next base: position 8,454,138 of record CM047816.1, on the reverse strand, counting down.
TTGACCCCTGACAACTCTACAGTGACTACGGCCAATGCAGAAACTAAAAAAAACGAGGTAGTATTACGGAAACCGACAGTTAACTACACTCAAGAAAAATAAAAGAAAAATAGAAAAACAATGCAACTAGATGACATGCAACTAAATGATATGCATCTATATGATATGCAAAAATAAAAGAAAATAAAAGAAAGAAAACCAGCCCACTCAATTGCAACACGACATGTATAAAATAAACGTCTACCAAATAATGACAGGTTACGATAAACGACAGTGCTGTTCATTACATGCAGTGTAGACGCGCTTTAAGACTCATTGAAGGTGATAGCATTATGAAAACCAACAGTTAGCTATAGTAAACAGATATAACTCATATGGCCTAAGACGTAGCATACAGAAACCGACAGTAGCTACCCATATGAACTACAAAAACAACAAGGAAGCACATAAGTCTTAAAAGCTAACAAGATTCATCATAACGATATGTAGCATACGGAAACCGACATTAGCTACTAATTAACAATCAGACCAGTTATAGCATACGAGAACCGACAGTAACTATAACATGCCTAGATGAATCATGTATAAGGAATTGATCAATTATCTAACATGGATTCATAGATGGAAAGGTAAAAACATATAAGTTCAGGACATCTATGTAAACATCAATTAGCCACAGGAGCTCGAATGAAAAATCCACATCAAATAAAAGCATTAAAAATAAAATCAAGAAAAACCAGAACCTGGACTGCATTCCGGACGAACGTTCAAAGGAAATCTCAAGATTGGGCGGGCGTTCCACTTTGCAGGCGGCACGCGTCTCGCTTGAAAACCGACCGACGGCCGTTTAGAATTACAGACGCCCGTCGATTCTTCAAATCGAGCGAGATTGAAACTTCTCGGACGAACGAGCGTCCATCCAACCAGGCGCTTCGGTTACTGCATGTTAGTAGTGCTGGGCGGGCGTTCACTTACGTGAACGCTCGTTCGATCATCGAATTTGTACTGAAACAAGCAGGAAAAACACGAAACCCTAATTATCCTAAACAAAATCATCACAATGACCTTATCACATTAAAGCACAAAGGTGGTCGATTAGATAACACAAACATGTAATTCACGCGTGTCATAAATCGAGTAAAAAAACTTTTGCACATTCTTAACCCAACGGTTATCGAAACACGGCAAAATAAAAAAACCTCAATTTATTCAACGCTACTTTTATTGAAAAACAAAAACAAAAACACGTAACGAAATAGAAAAATTAATTCAATTAGATTCAACAAAACACCGATTCCCGGCAACGGCGCCACTTTTGTTGGGAGATTTTGCATCATTAAAACAAAAGAAAATTTATAAACCTATACTACCATGCAAAACTACCTCCTAACCGGCCGAATACCGGGTAGTTGCTAGTAAAGTTGGATAAGTACGGGTATCGATCCTCAGGGAAAAGGGATGTTGAATCTAATCTAATTAATTCCTACCAATTGTTACTCAAGAAACGAAAGACAAAACGTAAAAACAGAAAAAGAACAATCAAATAAATCTAACCTAGAAAGCGAGAATAAAACAATCTAAACTAAAACATGGGGTCAAACATTGAACAAGCCTAGTGATCTCAATTCTAGTTATCTCATGGTTTTAATTAGGTTTTGTGGTTTCACCACTTTCACGAGACACAAATCCCTAATCTCTTAGTGAACTTATCTCTCAAGCTATGAACTCCTACTTTGAGCGAATTCAATTTATCTATCTCTCATCTCTCGAGTGTTGAGACCGATTTACCAAACAAAACGACGGGTGTAGATTCAAGTTACTCTCGTATAATCGAATCTAACAACCTAGGAATCTAACCAATTAATTTGTCACATAATCAACGGCTAAAAACCCTATCTTTCTATGATGATCTAAGGTTTATGCAACTTCCGTATTATAAACATCAATAGAAAGCAGATCTTTCAATCTATTCTCATGGCCTCATAAGCACAAAGAAAAGATACAAAAGAACCAAGATCATGAATAAAAACTGGAATTGAATAAATCAAGAAGAACTCACATAGTCTCATACATTGAAGGATCCATGAACAAACGAAAAAAAGCGAAAAAGAAACTCCTAATCTAACCTCGGTTCACCCGAGCACAAGGCTCGGGTGACCGGCCTTCAAAACTCCAAAAGGCGGCTGCTCTCTTGTGTTTGATGTGTATGAAATTCGGGATGAATTAGGGTTTGGGGCTCTTTGTGCTTTAAATAGAAAAGCGAGGCGGTTGCTTCTGATAACCTAAGTCGGTTTCAAAGAAAACGCGGCGGTGACGCCCGTTCACTCAACGGACGCCCGTCCAGGATGCCTGGACGGAGATCGGACGCTAGTTTGGACAAGCGTCTGAACTCTCTCGAATGTGAATTACGATTACGGGACGACGTTCAAATGACGCACGCCCGTCCATAGTGGACGCTGCATGGACGCCGTCGTCGCATTCTTTGGACTTCGATTTCTTGATCATTATCCTTTCTTTCCTCCATCTTTATCCTCTTGTATCATCTCTATCTCTTATCAACACTTCAAATTCGACTTTAGCCTCTTCCAAATCTCTTCCAAAGTTAAAGATATGTATCTACACACATCGAAAAACATACCAAAACGTAACACAATTCCAAAACAACATAAAATCACCAAATAAGCATATAAATCGATACGTTTTCATATTTAACTATTAAAAACCTCATTTACTCAATATTTACATATATAGCTCAAAATCTATGAAAATCATACGAATGTAGGGGAAATTGATATAGAAAATATATGTAAAAATCACTATAATTTAGCCTTTAACACCGTCCAAAGACTTTTCAAGTTCACTAGTTTGACAAAAGATTACAACATGTGTAAAATCAATTCTTTACTAGCTTGTTTGTGTTTACACTTTATATATTTGGCTATAAATAGCCTTCTTCACCATTGTGATTGTATCAACCAAGTGAGAAGCTTAAGAACAAAGCTTTCTATAATACAAAGTGTTTCTTTGTGTGTGTTAAATATATTGAAACATTGTGTTGTGTTTCTACACGTACATTCAAAGCAGACCCATTGGATTGAAAATTCACAAAGAAGGATGAAAATAAGAACATCTCCATCAGATAGCCCCAGGTCATCACCTGCCTCACAAATGATAAAACGAGTCTTGATATTCATATTGCTCTTGCAATTTTTGAGAACGACGGATAAGAGCATAGGTAGCAGATCAGACTCGGAGTCTTCAACTTTAGCCGGCCAAGCCTCATGAGACTTGTAAGCAAGAAAGAGATGACGATCGTAAGGGTCGACCGTAGCAGCAAGGTTGCCTTTCATGTTATATCGGGGGTAATTTAGTCCAAATGAAAATATTATGTCCTTATTGCAACTTAAAAAAGAGTGTGGATTAAAGCTTAAATAAGGAGGGAAAGTTGGATTTATACCTAATTTTTCCTTATATCATTGATAGAAACATAAATTCAGCAATCATGTAACAAAGTACATGGCGTAAACACAATCATTGTGTATATTTCAAGTACATTCCTTTTTATTCGCACATACTCATGTATATATTGCACTCTCGTGAATGAAAAAAATAGTCTTTTTTTCATTATCTCTTTACTCTATTATGGTATCAGAGCTTTGATTTATTCCACCTTCCCTCGTCGATCTCTCCCATATCCTTAAAATAAACGGCTGCAAATATGTTTTCCGCCTCCACTTTTCATATCACCTCCTCCTTGCTTGCGGACTTGCACAACCCTCTCACCATCACCAATTAGCGCCGCCTTGATTTAGATACATGACAACTTTGCGATGTCAAGGGAGATTCCGCCCAACGCTGTCACTCTTTAGCTTCTTATGTGTCTAATCCGCCTCATGTTTCTTAACAAGATTCTTCGCAATGGCGTCCCCGACCTCAAGCAAATACTATCTTCCACACATCCGAGCCATGGCTTTTAGACATTGGTGTCTCTTACCATGTTACTCAAGACTTGGCCAATCTCTCGCATCACTCTCCCAATAGTACCGGTTCTGCGGATATGATACTCGAATATGGCACCATGCTTCTTATAATGTTTTATGTGTCCCCGCAATACAAAATAACATTATTTGTGTTTCCCACTTTTGTGCTTCTAATAATTGTTCCGTTGAATTTTCACCCGATCGCTTCTTTAGGTAGGATCCCAAGACCAACCAATGCCTGCTTGAAGGGTACACTAAAGATGGGGTCTATGTTTGCCCACAAGCCTCACCTCTTGGCATTTGCTAGTACCACCACCTTGAAAAATAACTGGCATCGTCGCTTAGGTCACCCAGCTGATTCTATTTTTCATTATCTGATCATTACTCGTCATAATCTATATGTTTCCTCTTCCGAGTTTAGTTATTGTAAGCGGGTGAGGTGGTGTAGTGTCTTGCTATATCTAAAGCCGGAGGGTGGGAGTCGAGTCCCGTAAAGGGCCGGCCCCTTTCGGTAAGAGATATATAATGCAAAGCCTCATCCCTGAGCTACTAGGTCTCATGATTAACCTCTCCTCGCATTCCTGTGGGATCGGAGGCGAGGGGGCCCTCACGGTTAGAGTTTAACCGTTTTTTTAGTTATTGTGAGCCTTGTTATTACAATAAAAGTCATAAGCGTCCGCTTCACGCTTCTAGTTTACACGGTCTCAATAAGGTGCCTTGTAAGAACGGGCACGGAAAGAAAACGGTAATATATGTATACTTTATGTGGTCCTAGGTTCAAGTATATGTCTGGAATACCCTTAAAAGACACATATATCTAGTTTATTTGATAATTTCGTTTTGATGAAAAAGAGTATTATACGGGCACAATGGTAGTGACACAACGGTGATATGTATCGTTGATCATGTTAGACACATTATTATCAACGATGCAGATCATCATTGTGTCACTTGTTGTGGTACAACCGTTGTACCCGTATCAACAAAAGCTACGCACCAACCTCTCGTTGGTTCCCGGGTCACCCCGCCTAGCCATGACGATGAATGCACCTACCATCACAGGTACAACATTCATGTGGCATTGGAGGTGAGGGGCCCCACGATTATAGTTTAACCGTTTCTTTAGTTATTGTGAGCCTTGTTATTACAATAAAAGTCATAAGTGTCCGTTTCACGCTTCTATTTTACACGGTCTCAATAAGGTGCCTTGTAATAACAGGCACGGAAAGAATACGGTAATATATGTATACTTTATGAGGTCCTGGGTTCAAGTATATGTCTGGAATACCCTTAAAAAGACACATATATCTAGTTTATTTGGTAATTTCGTTTTGATGAAAAAAGAGTATTGATCACGCAGGATTGATGGAAGTATGACATGGCGGTGATCAGCACTGGTTGATCGTATATTAAACATTATTATCTACTGCAGTGACGGATCATCATTTGTGTTATTCGTTGTGATACAACCGTTATACCCGTATCCTACGCACCAACCTCTCGTAGGTCCCGGTTCACCCCGCCTAGCCATGACGATGGATGCACCTACCACCATCGCCTATAATTATAAATGCACTTCACATTATTGTATATTTGCCACCCACAAAACAAACTCTTTAATTCTCACTCCGTCGACAGCACAGCAGCAATCACATAACCATGGTTTCTTCTTCAGTCTCCTCCGTCACCGAAGTTCAAGTCGAGAGCTACGTTTTCCCGCCGTCCGTCAAGCCTCCTTCCTCCACCAAATCCTTCCTCCTCGGCGGCGCAGGTTATATACTATTTTCCACTAATTAATTACTTCCTGATCTCTCATATATGCCGATCCTCGTCAATTACAGTAGTTTTTTTTTTTTGGTTTTTTCTTTCGAAATTGATAGTGAGATCGAGCGACTCAGACATGTATTAATGTGACTGTACATGTGTCTTGTGTGTGGTGGACCTGGTGGTGCAGGGGTGAGGGGACTGGAAATTAACGGAAACTTCGTGAAGTTCACGGCGATCGGAGTTTACTTGGAAGAGAGTGGTGTTGCCGTACTTTCCGGCAAGTGGAAAGGCAAAACTGCTGAAGAGTTGTCGGATTCCGTTGAGTTCTTCACCGATATCATCACAGGTACCGGAAAGCTCCCTATATATATATATACATCTGTTTTTAGTTAATTTCTATATTAATATATACTTAATTGCTTGTATTGATGTTTATTTTCTGCACTAATTCCTAATTAATGTTTTTTTCAAAAAAAATATAATTCCTGATGTCTAAATCATATAATGAGAATCTTTATTTGGTGTACTATAAATAAAACAAAATTTATATATTTTATATTTTAAATATACGAATAAATAATATGTTGTAGATGATTTTTTAATGGATCAACATGATATGAATCTATATTTTATAATGTTAGTTGTCTTTTAGTATGTCTTTGCATGCTCTTACCTTACGGGATTTTGCATTATAAAATGGGTGATATACTTATTTTTATCACTTTGGTTACAATGATATAGATACGGATAAAAAACAATATTTTTTAAGGACTTTTTTTAAGACCTTTAGATTAGTTATTTCCATACAACTAGAAAAGATTAAACAACACTCAATGTTTTCTAAGTAAGTGAAAAAATCGTGTAGTCATCTAATATCCATTTCGACCGTTTTGAAAAACAATATTGATATATATCATTGTGATTAATGTCCTATATATATATATATATATATATATATATATATATATATATATATATATATGCATTAAAAATGTGCCTGTATATTTTTATGTTTCTATATTTTATTTGTTAAATAAGTTTAATATTCGTCAGATTAAGAGTTTAATCGACAATAGCAGAATAGTGTCAACCTCTTATTCTTCTATTTTTTTTGTCTTATTTTGTATGAATAATTTCCATTTGGATATGTAATATTTTAATTCAATCGAATAAATTAGTACAAATATGTTGTTTGATTAATTTAATTGTGAATGATATTCGTTACTAACACCCTTAATTAAATATGATGTTGTTGGTGTACGTACTTGTTCAGGTCCCTTTGAAAAGTTCACTCAGGTGACACTAATCCTGCCGTTGACCGGCCAACAATACTCTGCAAAGGTGGCGGAAAATTGCGCCGCCCAATGGAAAGCTGCCGGAATTTATACAGATGCAGATGGAATAGCAATTGAAAAGTTCCTTCAAGTTTTCCAAACTGAATCTTTTACTCCCGGTGATTCCATTCTTTTTACCCACTCTCATGAATCTTTAACGGTATGAAATCATTTTTTATAGTTTACATATATATTTTTTGGGAAATTAGGGATAAGAACAAAATCGAAATATTATTAAGCAATGAACAGACAACTACATATTTTTTATAGGAGAAGACAATTGTATAATTTTATAATGGGAAAGAACAAACAATGAATTAGAAAATCAGTGAATCTCATAGTGAATCCCGAAATCGGTGAATTTCGATAGTGAATTTTGATGATGAATCTAGAAAATCGGTGAATAAAACAATGAATTTTGAAAATTAGTGAATTTGGCGATGAATTTTATGATGAATTCGAACACAAGTGAATTTCGATAGTGGATAAATAGTTATTCTTTATCAAAAGTTTCAAAAGACTGTCCTTCTACTCAATTGATGAAATATTTTTGTCCTTCTCCCTCATTCCCCCTATATTTTTATGCTCTTATAATTATATCATGTCAAGGTTGGTACTAGGGGCGTTAACGAGTCGGATTACTCTTTGAAGTGTTTGTACTCGACTCGTAAATTAATTTAACTTAATTTGGATTTTTGATTCGATTGTGAGCTCGAGTTGAGCTACAACAATAATAAACCAAGTTAAACTTGAGTTTCAAAGTATAAGAATCAAGTAGCTTGTGAGTTAATTGAGTTTTATTTCATTATTAATTATTTATACCAAATCTATCATTATATAATATTTTATACAAGTTATAACATGTGTGTTGAGTCGAGTTTTTTTTTTCCCGAGGGTTAACCGAGTTGAATTTGATCTTGCCAATAACAAAAATTAAAAGAAGTCTAGAAAAAAATACTTGAGCTTACAACCCGAAGACTTATTAAACGAGTTTGAGTCGAGGTTTGAGTCTTTGTTTTCTAGTCAAGTCGAGCCGCCCTCATTGCCATTGGTTGATTGACGTACATATGTCGAGTTGAAATTCTACGAACATGACAATAAGGTCCATTTGGTATTTTTGATAAAATGCTCTATTTTGTAATGGGAAAGTTGTTGTGTGTTGTCTTCATACGGTGTGGAGACATCGTATGATACCATATAAACCAATCAGTTTTATTCTGTATTTATAAACCGTGTGATTCTGATCGTTTCATTCGTTATTTCATCTTAAATTTCTTCACCACACAATAACTTTCCTTTGTAATGTGTGTACGATCTTGGCCAATTGGCCTAGCTTAATCTCAGATTGACTTTTTACTACCAGAGACCTTTTTTAGGTTTGTTGAGTGGTTAAGCAGATGACACGACATGCAAACTCAAAACCTAAATTTTATTTCTGAAAAATACGTGGTTGAAATATGATCACACGGATATGTAATCTAGTTGTGTAGATTGTCTCGACATCCTGTTGTTGTCCTTTTACTATTTCTGAATCGGTAACGTGTTCTGCATCCGATATATATTCGAGATATATATATATATATCGGACATTTATGATACATATTTATAAACTTGAGTAAAGTCTGTCAGATAATGAATACAATCTTGGCCGAATGATGGAGTATGGATCCTCTGTTGTATCATTCTATTGTGTTTCACGCCGCGCGACAATGTGAAAAAAAGCGTTGTTTTGTCTGGAAAATTGAAGAAAACAAAGTGTTAAAAACATTAAAACAAAGTTGTTTTTGGTGTTTTAACATTTGCACAATCATGTGTTGTGACGGACGATATAGCAGAAGATTCTAATTCTAAATGATGATATAGATATATACTACCATTACCATAAATAAGAACGGAACCAGTCCACCCGCGTGTGTAAATTTCAACCCAGAATAAGGTTGTTGCAGTTAGCGCCACGGGCGGTTGAGGCGCGCGGCAGCAACATAAAGGAGAAAAATCCTTTGGGAGCTCTCACAGACGCATTTGGCAAGTTTGGCATGGCGCTATTCTTGGTTAGTCACCACTGTGATTACATCCTCCCACAACCCAGTGAGTGCAGGGGGTGGGGGGCGCCTGGGGTGGGCGATTCCACCTTTTGGTACAAAGAACGGAACCAGTCCATCATTATATTTATAATAATTACACAAATACCCACATACCCGTATCATATATTTTTCAAAAATCTTGCATTTGTGTATCTCGTATCTACGTATTCATTCTCATGTATCTGTATCCGTGCAAGCCGGCAAGCAAAAGTCAATTATGTTTTTTTTCTTAGTGTAAAGCCAGTCAAATTAACTCTCTTTTATACTAGTAAATAACTTCTGCATGTTGTAAATTTTCTTTAATAATTATTTTATCAAATTCAAAGATTCTAAATGTCTTGTTTGTTTTTCATGGGCAGATAAGTTTTGGAAAGGATGGAGCTATTCCTGAAGTAAGCAAAGCAGTAATAGAAAACAAGAAATTATCTGAAGCAGTGATAGAGTCTATTATTGGAGAGAAGGGTGTTTCACCAGCTGCAAAGAAGAGCTTGGCAACAAGAATTGCAGAAATTTTGAACCATTTTGATGCTTGATTTAATAATTATGTTTATGTAAGGAAAATAAATGGAATTAATATGGTTGTTATCATGCTTTTTTCATATAAACATCATATAGTAACAAGTAACAACCATATCATTATAATAAGAGGAACTTCATTATATTGTTTGAAATGCAAAATCTATTTAGTGAATGTGATTGTCTTTATTATATTGCATAATTTAATGTAAACGTGGAAGCAAAGCATTTATATCGCAATGTTTTGTGAGAAAGACTTACATTTTTAGACACCATAAAAAAAACTAGAAGACCCTATATTTATGACTATTGTAGGCACCAATTGACTACCTTGGATTGTTGAATAGATAGGGTGTAATGTTTTATCATTTCATTTCATCATTTTGACGTAGAATGAAATGATTTTTTACAATTTTCATTCGAGTAATGATCGCAAGCATGACCGTTGTCATGAGAGCGAAAGATACAACGATCATCCGTGCCGTTGATCTTGATTGTTCACATCAAGATAAATTTAGACTTATAATGATCAACTGATACGGATGACCGTTGTTCTTTTCGTTGTGATCTGGCGGTTGTCTTCATGATCATTTCTTCTTTTCATTCTATCAAAAAAATGGATTGAATGGATGGAATGATTAAATAGAATGAAATTTAAACATAACCTCGTTATAAAAAAAATCAACCACCCACCCTCCTCCTCCCACGTCACCCGCCCACCCCACTGCAATCCACCATTGCCACCTTTCACTGCACTACCACCCACCACCATTGCTGCTTACTATGTCACTACTCTCATTACAACTCACTATCAACCCCAATCACAACTCATCCCACAAATATCCGCCACCACCACATCATGTTACCAATCATTTCATCACTACCCTTTAACACCACCCACCTCACCACCGACTTCCCCGTCCTCTTTCATAATCTATCTCACCATTAACCCTGCCACTATCCTCCACCACAACTAACTTCACCACCATCAATCTTCACTCGGCCACCACAACTCACTTCATCATCACCCATTGCCGCACACAACACCACCCTTGTCACCACAACCACCACCACCGCCACCCATCTCACATCACCCATCACCGCACCCCACAACACTCTCGTCATCACAACCACTGTTATCCTACACCTCACAGTATCCTTCGCCACCCATCACTGCATGCCCCACCATCATCCGCCGCACTCATCAACGCACACAAGTCTATCCTCTATTATATTTATTTTATTTAATTGTGTGTCAAACATAAGAATGAAATCGTGTTTATTTCAGATGCATTCCATTCTGACAATGCATAACGATGACAATGCATAACGATACACACGCAAGTGCACTCAAAATCTTCCATTTACATTTTACATGAGTGCCTCCGCCGCTCAATGTCGCTCAACACCCCTCTCCCTGACCTACTGTAACATCCAGAAATTTTAAGAATGGTATAAACGTAAAATGGAATTTAATTAGTTGTTTTCTATTTTATGTTAACCTAAAGAAAATAATTAAAAAGGTTTAATTATTAATTAAGGGATTTAGTTATTAATTTAAAGAAATTAATTAATACAACCACCGTCCCAAATTAAGTGTCATCTTTTTAGTTTTCACACATATTAAGAAATGTAATTAATATGTTGTGTTTTTATACTACATTGACATACTCACCCCTAACAAATAATAAATGTTTGTTTTGGGATGTGAAATGAGTATACTAAATAAATGTTTGACTAAGGGTATCTTTGGAAAATAAACATTAAATGAAGCATTGGTAATATAAAGTGACACTTTTTATGGGACAGTTTTTTTCTAAAATGTGGATACTTATTATGGGACGGAGGTAGTAGCTATTTAAGGAAAAATCCCTAAAATCTTTGATAGTCATTCACGCTATTTTTTTGAATGAAAATACAATGGAGGTCGACGCAATAACGTAGGGAGAAGCAGCAAGAGAATCTTCAATCGCGAGGCCAAACGGTTGACCGTTTGCACAGATGACAATAGAAGAAAGTGATGACTGGGAGAGGACAATCGTTTCCATACTCTTCGCTTTATAAACAGTAAGTTTTCGTTTTAGCCCTAAAATCATAATCTTGATCGTTCTTGATAAAAGTTCAAGCTTTCATGATGTTAAGGGTTGTGTTAATCGTAGCTCGTTGTTTAATTATCGTAGGCTACTCGTAGAACTGATTGGTTCAAGGATTGGAGCCCTCTTTGCCATTCGTTTTGCTTTCAAATCACTTTTGAATTGCTAAAGGTGAGGGGGTGTTTTTCAATCGGTGTTTGATTGTGTATTGTTAATTTATATGGTATATTGATAATGTGTCAATAAGGATGAAATTGGTGATGTGCGTATTAATTTTTATTCCGGAATTATACTTTTGTTCGGCCGGTGCTAACAGGGCATAGCTCAGCTTTTAATTTGACTATGGTAATTAATATCATCATTATTATATTATTTTATTTTTCTTCCCCGAGAAACGAAAGCTTTTATTAATGCAAGAAATTTACATCAAAGCTAGCCGAAGCTAGACTAACACGCAGCCTAATTCCGCACAAAACGCGGCCAAAAGCCGCACTACAAACTATAACAACACCGATAAATACAAACAAAAGCCGGCCAACACCGGACAAAGCCGGAAAACTATCCGGACGAACTAAACAAACAAAAACAACCGGAAATTATTGTCAAAGCAGAAACCTCCGAAGAGAAACTTTGACAGAGAAAAAAGTCCCATGAGACCAAACAACAACAAACCCATAGGCCGAACATACACATAAACGTCTAGCAACATAATTTTGAAACCAAGGGAGGAGCAATGACCACAAGTAGCCACCGCCGGCAAACTGCCGCCGCAGACCGCCACCTCCAAGCGGAGAGAGAAGCCTGAAAGAAAGACTAACACCTCCGTTGAAAGAGTTACTATCATAAACGCTGGCTAAGAGCCCCAAGCCTTAGTGGGAATATGAAAGCCGCACGTCGCCGGAACGCCGCCGCAACACCACCATCATCATGACTCCACCACCTGATAAAACGCCGCCACCAGACGGGAACATCACTAGACGACTGGAGAACAGATCTAGACGGGGATGAGCTAGATCTGCAAATCTGGCCGTGACACAAAGAAATCCAGCCAACGCCGCAAACCACCAACAGCCGGAATGTCAATCCTTCACCATCAGTTACGATGCAAGCTCAGAGAGAGCTTGAGAACGGAAAGATCCAAGCCTGCTGCCGGAAATCGGGAGGCAAAGGCGGGAGAAGCACAAAGGTGGAAACAAGGAGAGAAGAAACGAAAAGGAAAGCTATTTCTGAAGGCCGGACCTTGGCGAAATTTAGCTTATTTGGCGCCGAAAATGTCGAGACGGGGTTTGAAATTTGAAGTGAAAACGGGAGGCGAAGGTGGGAGAAAGAAAGGTTCCGTTTGTTTTGGGTTGAAGTTTTTTGTTGAGGTTGTTTTAGATACTAGTGGATAATAAAAATGATTGAAGTAATGATTAGAAAGTTAAAATATTTTTTTGAAATTTGTGTAGATAAACAAATGATTGGTGAGAGAAATTGAAATAAAATAGTATAATAAATAAAATAATGATAAAAAAATAATAAATAAGATAAAGTGAAATGGTGATAGATGATTTAATATTTTTTATTTGTATTTAAAGAAATGATTGGTAAGAGAATTGTAAGAAATGATTGGTGAAGTGATATAAAAAAACTCCAAACAAAACTCTAACGAAAACAAACACAAGCTTTATGGTGTATCGACAGAAATGTTTATTTTACACCATCATTATTATATTATTATCATTACTATTATTATTATGGGGAGTGATAGGTTTACTCCCTTAAGTCTACACCATTTTTACACCATCATCATCTCACCACATATTTTTCACTTGTAAAAAAAAGTGAAAAAACTTGAAAAAATCATAACCACAAGATTATCTTGGGCGTAAACATGGTGTAGAATTTAGGGAGTAACTCTATCATTACCCTATTATTATTAGTCTTTTCTTTATTTATTTATTTAATTTTTATTTTATTTTTGCTGGGTTGGTGCGTCGGGCTCCCCTTTATGAAAAAAGGCCATGTTGTCGGCAAGGGTTCCTTTTCACATTAGTATATGTTTATATTATTTATATTACATTTCCAGGAAAGGAGTTGATAAAAATAAATAGTAATGATAATAATATAATGGTAAATGTAATGGTAACGATGAAAAGTAAAGGTGATAGTGAATGGGTTATGATATGGTATGTGTATTTTTAAAGACATTATATGTTAATTTATAATGTCTAACTACGATTTCAGTAGTTTTTATTTCAACTAAGATGTATTGAGGCCTCTACGAGGAGAAGTTGTGAGAACCGGAAGACGTTGTTTAGGCCTTGTGGGACTCTGATTTAGTAGTCATTGACCCTTTTATAACGTTTTAGGTAGCATAACTAGTTGTCTAGGACTAGAAGTCCTTAGAAAGCCTTTATGTGAATGAATTAGGTGGTTATATCTAAACTCGTAAATACATATGTGGATATCTAAAAGCTAAAACATCAATATCATCGGTGAGGCACATTTTTTATATCGAAGCATGGGACACTTACTACTCGTACTGGACAACGTGTAACTCTCACATGGAACATGAGTCCATGCACCTAGAGCGATGCAAACCATGTTGTGGTGCATCTTCACCATGCGTAGTGTCCTTTGGTATTGATGTAACAAACTTTATTTGTGTGAGGATATACTACGGAGCTAGTAGAGGGTGAGAAAGCTTTACTATTACAACCTATGTGGTAGTAATTGTAGATGATATCATGTTATATGTATCTGCCTTTATTGCTATTTTAATGCATCGCTTCTTCTAAACTTACAAATGCGTATGTCACTTACCTCTCTCTCTTGTCCCCCCGAGAGAAGGTGGTGTTTTGTAGGTTGTTTGGGTCACTGCGAGTGGCCGGAGATGATGCAAATGACGTCTACTGTCTTTACTTTCAGTTTGCTTTTGGGTATAAATTCTCTTGTCCTTGTAATGTTGGGAATCAATGGTTCGAGTTTATGACGTTTTGTAACGGATACATTTGTATTTGATGATTATAATAAGTCTTTGGTGATGTAATAGATGCAGTTTGTGTTACTTTCGATCGTTTATTAATTGTTTTAGTTAAAAAGTCGATCTTTTGTCTTACAGCATTCTCCGATATTTGATTACGTAAAGAACTACGTATATAATTAGATTAAATTTTAATTATATTCAGTGCCGGACGTTTTAAATAAAAACTCGATATCCGGGACATGGGCGTCACACCTACTCACCCCACCGCCTTCTCCCCTCGCCTAAACGTTGCGTGTGTAAGCTGAGATAACAAAAGCAAAAGGTGTAAGCATGAGAATCGATTAGCAAGTGAGGAGCAATTGGCGTCAAGGCTTTGCCTTAAAACATCATCCCATACTGAAGCCATTTAGTAGGAAAAATGTAAGCTTCCATAAAAGATTCTTTCACTCCGATCGGTGAAAGCCAGGCCGGAATCGGTTTGATTTGGCGGTGATTTCTTCTTAACGGATCATGGGACTGTCGAATCCCCTACTGCATTCTATGTTGTGATTACCAGGTATATGTTTTCGTAGAGTATATGTAGTTTGTGATAATTTAGTTTATTTTGCTGAGAACTTGATATCTGAAAATGTTTTGAAAAATGACTGCTTGGTTGTGTAAGTTTGGAGATGATTGTTGTTGTCACAAAAAAGAATAAAGATTACTAATTTTTTTTTCCTCCAGTCCATTTGTCATTCAGTATCATGCTGTTTTGAGCAGCTTGAATTGCAAATGAAGTTCTTGACAATTATCTTGAGAATTTAATCTTGCTCTCTAAAATGACAGTTAGGACTTTACATCTTGAAGATGAGAAGTGATTAGAAAAATGGGTGCCTGACAAGGGTCTTGTTGCTATATTATCGTTCGGTTTTAAGGGTGTGTATTGGATTGATAAGTAGTTTTTATGTTGGTACTTGGTACGTACATAGCGATTGTCATTTGTGCATATATTATCTTAGGTCTGAATTGCAAATGAAGTCCCGACCAAATGGCAAGAATACATGGAGAGTCATAGATAATCTTTCAGAGGAGTTACACAAAATCTTGGATACACCAGTTTAGAATTGATAATTCACAATTTCACACATAATGGCTTATAACTCTGTTTATTTTTGCCTTCTTTTTGTTTTAAGCATGTTATATAACACTTTTAAAGGGATTGGAAATAAACATGATGTTCAGTGTGGGCCTGTACGTGTTATGTGTATTTTGTTGTAGATTGGTGGTCTCTTTTGTATCGGATTCGGCTACAATTCAAAAGACAAAAACGAAGTTGGATGTAGAAGAAAATCCACGACCGAGGAAGAGGGTTATAAAGGAATCATTTGTTCTTACTCTGAGTCTAGTTTGTTTTTTCATAAACTTAAGTGCGTAAAGAAAACCGTAGATAATGTAAACCTGACTATGTTGGATGGATGAAGAATATTTGAAGCGTGGAGGATTGTAGCTGTGAAGAAACTTTTGCTTTTGCATATCTATCTACTTCCAAGCCTTCTCTCATTTTCTCAAGAATTAAAAAAAATGTCTGACGTCCCTGATGAAATTTTGCGGGAAATCCTCCAAAGGCTGCCTGTGGCACCGCTCCTACGATTTAGGTGCGTATCTAAGTCATGGAAGGGTTTAATCGATAGCCATAAATTTGTCAAAGACCATTTGAATCATGCACGGAAAACCAACTCCAATCTCAACCTTATCATCAGAAGTCGCTCTCTTCACTCTGCAGATTTTGATTTACTCAACGAAACCAACCGGGCTATCTTCCATGAACTCTCCCACCCGTTAAAGACCCCATATTGTGGAACAGAAACATTGGGGTCGTGTGATGGCTTGCTTGTTTTGTCAAATGGTGAGGAAGATAATATTTTGTGGAACCCGTCGGTTAGGAGGTTTCACAAGATACCAGTTACGGGTATTGAATTATCAGAATATTTCACTGGTCACCAGTATATTGTTTATGGGTTTGGGTATGATTTTGTGAGTGATGACTATAAGTTAGTTAAAATTCAGTTCTATCGAAAGGATAACGATGACTTTAATTCTGAAGTAAAGGTTTACGGTCTGAAGTCTGATTCTTGGAGGAGGATTCGGGACTTTCCTTATTACCTTAAATACAAAAGGGGTCATGGAGAGCTTGCAAATGGTGCTTTGCATTGGGTTGTAAGTACAAAAGTGGATGTGCGTGCTGATAGTTTGGTTGTTGCGTTTGATCTCGGAACAGAGGAATATAGGGTTGTGCCATTACCGGAATTTGCAGGCTATAATGTTCATATGAATGTGGTAGCAGCTTTGGGAGGATGCCTCACCCTCATGTGCAATTACTATAAGGATCGTGTTGTCATTTGGGTAATGAAGGAGTACGGGGTTCATGAATCGTGGTCAATCTTGTTCACACTTAGGCATTCTGATGTATGTTTTATGCCATTTGATTTTATGTCGCCGATTGCATATTCTAAATGTGGTAGGAAAGTGCTCGTGGCATTGGATAGTCGTGTCCTTATGTGGTATGATCTTGATGAAAAATCCATTGACCGAGCAATGGTTCGAATGCCTTTGGAGAAATCTTTTGAGTTCCATCCTTGTTTGCAAAGCCTACTTCTGCTCGATAGCGGTACTTGTGATTTTAATCTTTCCACCAAGAAGAACCAAAAAGGGAAGAACACAGAAAGTTCTGGAAAACGGTAATCGCACTTTCTTAACATGCACCGATTAGAATGACAGAATACATGTACATACCGAAATGCATCTAGATTTTTGATGATTTTTTTTTCGTGCTTTATTGTGCCAAAATTTCACTTGTTTTCTTGTTTCTCTCTCTCGTTTAGAGATGATTTCCTGTCCAGAGGGTTCAAGTTGTCGCTTTAAGAGACTGGAGCACGAATTTCAATGGATGCTTGATTTTGTAAGTTGCCCTTCGTTCCCGCTTAGTAATGGCTTTCATATAATCTTTTTTCTGTTGACCGGAAACTAGTTACGGTTTGTTTCAGTTGAAGCAGGCACAACACGTTCGTTTATGTTCTTATGAGAGCCGGAATGTTGGTGAAAAAAAAGCGACGACAAAGAAAATCAAGTGAATATTTTGTCACAGCAGAGTATTATGCAAAAGTTGTTATGCCTTAAAAGTCATTTTAATAGCCTGAAACTTTGGTGTGGATTTTGTAAATTTCTACTTTTGTCACATTTCAAGCTTTGATATATATGTGTATTAACTATGGCAATATGTGTACATGGAATGAAATCTGTGTATATTTCTATCCTTTTTCAATGGGCTTGTCCCTGTTATGTGTGTTTGTTCGTTTGTTTTTTTTTTTTTTTTTCTTCCCCGCAGATTGGCGTTCTCTTTTTCTACCGGAAAGGTTTTGTAATCGGGATCGGCTACAACATAAAAGACTTAAAACGAATTTGGACGTAGAACGACGGAAAGATGCATACACATAATGAAAGAAACAATAATTAACACAAACTTTTCGCCCCAGCTGATCCTTAGGCCTCAGCAATGACCAATGCCTCGTTGCAATAGTACTAGTAATTTAGAACACCCATAGGATCAAAACTTTATATGCTAGCAAAACACAGCAATCTTGACCATTCGAAAAAACATTTCTTAATTAAATATGCAAAAGCAATTGTAGCAACATTAAAAGCAAATATACGTAATTACAACTAAGACATACATCAAAAGACAGTTGTTGCTCTTTTAGCGCCTTCAATATCGGTAGGTGAGCGGTTAAAGTATCAAATTACTTATATCGTGAACGCAAAAGTAATTGTAGCTACCTTAAAAGTTGCGGTCATAAACATACGCAATTACAACTAAGTAAGACATCAAATAACAGTTGTTGCTCTCTTAGCGCCTTCAATATCAGTAGATGAGCGGTGGAAACTGCTTTGCTCCATGTGATTCATCCAATTCCAAGCTGAGAACATCCATATATTAGTTATTACAAAGAATCATAAAAGCTATGATTAACACAAACTTGAAAACTAAGTAAACCGACTTTACATAATCTATAGTAGACAGATAGGCGCCAACAGGCACAAACCAGAACAAACAATCAACTGTCATGCAAACATTTACATAATCTATAGTAGACAGATAGTCACGATTCAAAGAATCAAACAAACATCAACAAATCCGTGGTGTCTCCTACACAATAGCTAGTGGTGCTTCATAAACACACCCCACAACAGGCCATTAATGGTAATGGTTTTGTAAGAAACCATTTCATGCGATTGGAGGCTAATTTATAAGTACTTTTCAAAAGCCCTATCACCAGCATTATTATTATGAAACTTTAACGACCAAAAACACCTAATTATAATCAAAATGTCACATAGCATATATGTATTCATATGTTCTGCATTTATTTATTTATTTTGTCACGTAATTGACTCTTATTTGAAGAGGACAAAGCTATATTAAATCTCACCCTTCAAAAAAATTCCTGAACTGTGGGTTTCAACTACCTTTTCAAGGAGACAAGATAGCATGGACGTTCAAAGTCGAACTCTTTCAGACAGCTGAAGTAACAAGGTGACCAAGCAATGTCAGCCAGATCATCACCAACCCAAATTGTAAACAGCTGAACATGAATTTATCTAGCTAGATTGTTTATATAACTGTAACCAAAACGTCTAGTGCTTTTTCACGTCCAAAGCTTCCGTTACTACTTAATGGTCCATTTATTGGATCCATCTAGGAAATATGCTGCCTTTTAAGATTCAATTTCACATGAAATCAATCACATGTCACTTTCATCTGAGTAGACAGATGGTTTATACAGCCGATCCCACCTAGTAGGAGTAAGGCTTGACTGTTCGTGTTGATCACTTTCATCCGAGTATTCTTCTTTAGATCTAGGCTTTGCATGACCTCTAGTACTGCAGATTGTGTTTGCTAACTCTTGAATTGCTGGGGAGGTACTTCTTTCCATCTTACCGGCAAGTATCTCTGTCTGCTCTGCAAAACCAAGGCCAGTAAGCCTGTGCCTCAACAAGTCGCATGTTGAACGATATGGGGGTATTCCTTCATCAATCATTATTTCAAAGTATTTACATGCTTCATCAATTTTACCTTTTTTCCTACACAAGCCATGAATCATGACAGCATAGGTTGAGACAGAAGGATAAAAACCCTTCTCTCCCATACCCTCCCATACCGCTTCAACCTTATCGAATCTTCCGACTCGTATAAGCATTTTAAGAATCATGTTATAAGTATATCGGTCAAATTGACAACCTTGTTCACTCATTCTTGACATCAACTTAAGTGCCCTATTGACTTCATTATCATCACAGTGGAAAGATAAAATAGCATTGTAACACCAAATGTCTGGCATTACCCCTCGCTCAACCATCTCATCCAAGAGCTGGTAAGCCTCTTCCACTTTATCGCACCTACAGAGCATCTTTATAATATAGCTGTATGTATACACATTAGGCACCAGGTTGTACCTCTTCATCCTATCCAGAACTCTAAAAGCTGAATTTATGTTATTGGCTGCACAAAATGCATGAATGAAAATCGAGTAAGTATAGGCATCTGGCTTAAACCCCTGATTCTGCAATTCTCTGAACATATCATATGCCTCATCCACATTACCACTCTTGCACAAGGAATCTAAAACACAATTATGAGCAAGCAAATCTACGGAACAACCTGCTTCAAGCATTTCATCAAACAACTTACGAGCATTAGCTGGTTCCCCAACATCCCCCCAGCCCCTGATCAAGATACTGTATGTTTTTGCACTTGGTACAAAAACATCCTTCACCCCATCAAAAAACTCCTGAGCATGCTTCACTTGCTTCCTCTTGCAGAGCACATACAAAAGCTGATCAAGATCATTTAAATCAGGCTGAATTCCAAAATCAATCATCTTGTAAAACGCCCTCGTGGCATCAACAGGCAAATTGGCTCGACTGTAAGCTCTGAAAACAAGGCAGAACATTTTCGAACTAATTTCACAAGATTTAGCTTCCCTTACCTCAGCTAGAAAATCCCATAACAGAGGAAACTGTTTACTGCTCCCCAAAATATCAACCAACATGTGGTAACTAACTTCGCTATGCCGAAAACCCGGGATTCTTTGCGCCCATACGAAGAATCTGTGGGCGGAAAAGCCGATATTTTTGCAGCGCTTGAGAACTTGTTCGACTAAATTGGCAGAGATGGTGGAGGAAAATGGATTGAGGGCTGAATGAATGTCATGGTGCGGGCTTCTAAAGTCACTGAGAATGCGTGATAGCTCGTTCACGAGGTCTTGGGTAGGGTGGGCTGGAAGAGTTTCGGATGCGAAGGTGTGAATTTTCTTCAAAAGGCGGAGGTTGCTCAGGGTGAGGTAAAGAATAGTAGTGGTGGCGCGTGAAGAGAACGACGCAAGCGCCATTCCACAACGCATACACAAGAACAATTGCCCGTTTCGCAGCAACACAATAACATAATCGTTAATAAGACATGGGCACAAAGAAAGAAAGGAGAAATGATTATTAATTACGATCAAATCGAGAACCGAAACCGAGCAGCTGGCTCAAAACAACGCCTTCCTGATCCTACCAAACCTCATGATTTTGCTGCACTAATTAAGATGAAAAAAACCAAACCTCATGATTTTGCTGCAGTAATTAAGATGAAAAAATGCTAAAAATTCCTCATCTTCTATTACAATCGATACACAATAGGCTGGAAATGAGAAGGAATTTTATTACTTTAATCTACTGAAACTTGATTTTGGGGGCCGGCAGGGAGGATGGGATGAGATAAGAGTCAGAGCAACGAAGTTTGGAGAAGTCACCTACACAACACAATCAACACTGATTCGTTTTATGAGGATCTATCGCGATAAATTTAACATCCTTTTAATCCATAAAGACTCTGATATATAGTAGAAAATGCATTTCTGTGACATGTAGTCTTGCATCTCATTCCTCAAATAAATTCATTTAGGTGATACTTATTATTGTACTACAGTGAGGTTATTTTAAACTCAGTGGTAAAAGTAAAAGTAAAAGAGTGAGAGTCTTATCTTGTTCTGGGGTGAGTATAAGAGTTCGATATCAAATATCGATTTATTTTTATAAAATAAAAATAAAATGCAGACATTCTTTGTAAATTGAATCAGATATAACTCATGATTTATATCATTAACGAAAGTTTAATGGCATGACGTACATTGGAACCCTTTACGTTTGGGGTAATCTTTTTTATTTTAATTTATAGAAATGTCTTATCATTTAAGTTAATACGGAGATGGACGATTCATACATTTTATTACGACACACTTCAACGTGTCTCTTAAGTGTGAACATGTAAAAGAAGGAGTGTAATTGATATGTACTCCCTTCGTTCTTATTTAACCGTTTTAGTTGTCAAAAGTAAAAATTATGTTTTATCTGTCGTAGAGTTTTAGCTTTATTATATGCAAATGATGATTGTCAAAATTGCAGGACGGACGAGCTGAGATCTGTAGGTCGGACTCAGTGTAATTTTTCTAAGTCCGCAGGACGGACGCGTTGGGATCCGCAGGTCGGACTCATTGTAATTTTATCTAAGTCCATGAGCGGATTTATTTGGGATCCGCAGGTCGGACTCAGTGTAATTTTATCTAAGTCCGCAGGACGGACGAGCTGAGATCCGCAGGTCGGACTCAGCGTAATATTATCTAAGTCCGCGGGACGTACGCGCTGGGATCCGCATGTCGGACTCGGTGTAATTTTATCTAAGTCCGCGGGGCCAGACGAGCTAAGATCGCATGGTCGGACGGATTTCGGTGTATTTTATCTAAGTCGCGGGACGGACGAATTGAATCCATGAGTCGGATTTCCGTGTAGTAAGTCTACTCGTAATTTGCAAGGCGATCTCCGCAGGACGGATTCAGTAAAGGTCATTAGGCCCGAAAAAGGGCTCAACAGAAATCTAAGCCCAACTCCAAGCAAAAGTTAATATTATATGTTATAAGTTATTTACAAAATTGGGCATTTTTCAAAAAAAAAAAAAAAGTACAAAACAAAAATCTAAGACTTAGGAGTTAAACTCTGATCTGGGTTGTTTAAGCAAAAAGTACCCGACAATTGACGAAACAAAATTCGTCGAGTATAAAATCTGGGCTATTTAATTTAGTGGTAATTGGATTAAGGATGATAATAGAAGAAAAATGAATGGGGGAGGGATTTTTTTGGGGTGATTTAGACTGAGCCTGGGATTTTCTCCATGGTGCCTACGTATCCAAAGCGTATATTGGAATTAAGTCTGTCGTAGTTCTTAGGAGCGTTTATATAGGGAACACTTATGCCCTCAACCTTCATGGGTCGTGTCCATCATGGGCTATATTTTCGTGTTTCACAAGAATAATTAAACCGTAATTATCCCTTGATATTAAGAGATAATTCCGGTGATCAAACGTAGATTTAATTGTTAAAGATCAGAGCCTTAATGGCTTAGGATTCTTTCTATAATTATCTTGAGGAGATATTTTTATTATTATATGCTCTCTGGCGACTGCGGCGAGCATCCAGGAGTCAAGGTGACCCGAGCTGCAGCGATTCTATATTTACCTTATCGACCGACCGACTGCGGTGGGTGAGGCGACTGGCGACCCCCTCCTTTGGAGGTGGAGATCGGCCCTTAGGCCTACAAAGGGACTCGTGGTCTTTAAAGTCAAGGTTTTAGCCCTATTTTTATCGTAACTCGTGGCGTGGTGAAATCTGGTATCGTATGCTAAATTACTTGGCTATAGTGAATAAAAGGCTTTTTCAAAACACTGTATGCTAAATTACTTGGCTATCGTGAAAAAAAAAAATTCATTCATGATATTTACAGATATATAATGTTAAATAATTTGTGTTTTTAATGTTGTTGTTGTGAAGAATAAACCTATTTTATTTAAAGTAAACATATTTTGTTATTGTGAAAAGAATTTTTCTGTAGGCAAAAAAAAAAAAGAATTATTCTATTTTAGTTTATAATAGATTATTTTTTGCAAGCAGTTTATGACAAATTTAATTCTTGATCATTTCATATCAAACACTATAATTATCAAGTGAAACTTATTAAGCATTTGTCGGAATATAATTGATTAAGCAGCTAGGCCATTGATTGATAAAACTGTACGAATATATGTGAATGTGTCCAATACTTAAAATGCAGCTGCTTTGTGAAATGTAAAAAAATAAAAATAAAAATAAATGAAAGGAGCAAGGTAAAGCAAAAAGTGGATCCAGATTGTGAAATAGCGCTGGAGAGAATCTGGTGTTTACAAATTACTTCACAGATTCTAAGTTGCATTTTTAATTTATCTGAATGCATTTGATCGGTAAAATACAGATTTAAAATCGTTTCTGATTTATCATGAAGTGTTACAAAACTATTTGATCGAGTTTATTTTCAAAATATAAGGAGATACAAATCTAAGCTTTCATATATACTTCTTCCGTTCCAAAATAATTGATGCTTTTGTTACAAACACGCATATTAAAAATGTGAGTTAATGTTCTAATTTGAATGTCAAAATTACTATAAAAAAACTGTCTATAATCAATGCAATGTAGAAATTATTCTCACTCCTTAATAAACAAGGATAGATGTAGAAAAAACACGATAAATGCTGCATTGGAAATTGCCTCCATTAGTTTGGAACAAATATTTTTGACAACTGCCTCAGTTATTTTGAAACGGAGGGAGTATAAACTAAACATTTGTTTGTAAGTAAGCTAATGTTTCATAAACAAACAATAAGTCTTCTTTTACTCCTATGCTAGTAAAAAAGTTAAATCTGGCAAATGTCATCAGCAGGTTATATCGGGCAAATGTTTTACTTTTGCACCTCTTTAACCTCATGAACATGCAACTGTGCAATGAAAATACGCCACAAGCGAGTACTTCGATGCATACATTTTTTCTTCGTTTGTTTCAAAGCTGGTTCCCCTGCGGTCACATTGAGGACCTGAGTATCCAGTTCGATTCCTAAAGACCCAGACACATGTTGGTAATGCATATAGACACTCGTGTCTACCTGCACAATGGATCCACGACACTCTTTCTATCGCACTCAGAGGATGCAGAAGAAAGCCATACTAAAACTCACTTGACAGGGAGTTATCCGCCTCAGATTTGGGTTTAAAACCCGATACCTGAACATTTGAAATTACACTTCTATGTTGCCCTGACAAGCAGTAAATTAACAAACAATTAGTGCCCTACCGAAAATAGATCCCAAAAAAAAAAAAAACAAACATAGTAATACTTCTGGTTTGTTCCACTTCATTTGAAAGCTATACGATTGGCTCAAGGAAACCAAGGTTTACAGATTCCTCATACTTCAAACTATAATTTATAAATTATATTCATGTCAAAAACATTTGCTAAGGACTCGAGGAATGGGAGAGCTTGTTATAAACTACTACATTCAAAATAAAGTAAGAAAAACCTAAGAACTAGATAATAGCCATTAAATTGGAATGCGCACAATACAATCTAGATAAAGCTTCTGTAGATTAAGATATGTGGAAAGAAAGCGAAACGCGAACTCACCTGGTGGGTGAAATGTTTGTTTTCTCTCTCTAGGTAGGTATAGTTTCTATTTCAGTACTTCATTTGTTTGAGGACAAGAACGGCGAAAGCCACACGTTGTACTCGTCCATCCGAATGATGAATGAACTAGAACTCGGGGAACCACCTCCTCCATATGCCTTCATGTTCGAAGATTAATCATAGTTCCAACAAATTTAATTCAAAGAACCAGCATTATGTCACATATTTTAAAATAATAATGGAGTCGAAAAAGGTGGGCAACAAACCTTAGCAATTTCAGATGTATCAGTTCCAGTATCGGTGCTCCTCAGGCACATTTTTAAATTATTTCGCTGCATGTAAACAACTGCTCCTACAGGCCTGACACAGAAACAGAAACAGAAACAGAAACTCAACAGAGCCCACAAGAAAGCAAAACTAAACTTATCTAAAGACCATCACGCAAAAAGTTCGACACGAAAGACAAATTATCACTGCTCCACATATCAGATGTTATGAACTTAATAAAGTAGCCCCACTAGTCTGGAGCACAAATCTCAGATTGCTAAGTTGCTAGTTGAGTTAAACATGCTCAAGGTCTCCTGGACCTCCTATTAAAAAGTTAATCCTGATTTATCAAGACCAGTAAAATAACGAGAGGCATCGATTTTCTGGCAAAATTAGGCTTTTGGAATTGCGTAGTCACTGAAAGTTCAGGGTTTCTTAGCCACAAGCCAAGCCCAAGTTCTCATCAAAGGTTCTTATCTTCATACCCCCTAAAGACCATTTTGTAAAATTACAAAAATGAAAATGAAAGAAGAAGAAGAAAAGAACGTCACCTTAATCCTGCTGCAGCACTCCTGTTACTAAGCTCCTTGCCAATTTCATCACTTAGATCTGAATTTCCATCAGCCCTAGTTCCCTGAGGAACAAACTTTTCAAACTTCAAGTATCGCATAAAACTCAATGCTAGTAAAAGAAATGTATTGGCGAAGAAAAGACAAGAAATGTACTCGCTTCGGGAAGGGGGTTGGGTGGGACACAATATAAGTCATTCTTGATCTAAGGAATTAATCAAGGTTGCCCATTTTGTGACATACAGCTGACTGCAGTCACTAAGGATTATTATGCACGATTAGGATCACAAACAAAACAGATTACTTAGCCTGGGCAGTTAGTGGGTTTATCAATAGTTTACCATTGCTATAGCTGGCTCGAGAGGAACAGAAAGTGTTTTCAAAGAGTTGTCAGTGGACAAATTGGTAAAGAAACATTATGGTGCATCAAGTCTTACACATGCTATTGGACAAGAGTTAAGTAAATAGGGTAAATCTGAAGGTGATGGGAATCTTGATCACATATTCTTTTTGAGTGATGTGGTGCTTTTAAAAACAGGAGCAGAAAGCATTCAAATTGCTGAAGAGAGATTAACATTACCAGGCACTCGCCGTAAAATCCTCTTCCCAGGCGAACTTTAAAGACCTTGTCTAGTAATTTACTAGCAGCAGTCTTACGGGCAGAGATCCAATTGTTCCCTTCATCGATTATACCATTGGAGCTCAGGCCCATCAGCTGTTTAGATGCAAACAGAAAGTCGTATTGATTTAAATACAAAACATTTAATTCTTGCAACGTAGAAGTAGACCTCAAGAATGGGGAGGAGTGAGCATAATTCACCATAGAAATCATTTTAAGCATTTTTACATGAAATGTATATCAGCCAATAACAGGCCTGTAACGCTTTCTTAATAAAAAAAAGTGCAAAGGATATGGACTACAACAAGCATAAAACAAGCCCAACTCGAACAATATTGATGCACCAGAGTATTGACCTGGAATAAAGAAATGATAATTGTATCGAATATTCAGTCTCTCCTACTCCAAAATGTTTTCCATCTCCTCAGATAAGGAGGTGCAACAATACAGAGATTCTCACTGAGCCTAGCATTTAAGTGAAAACTACTAGTTTCTTACCATCTGTCTAAGTGGCATTCAATTTCCTTATGCATCCTCCTTCTATAATATTTTATCATTGAGTATTTCACAGGATATGTTTTTTAGTTCTCCTTCTTCACTATTCTTATTCTTCTTGGTGTAACTACATCATGCACGTGATACCATTATTCATTTGTTTGCTTTTTCTTTGTACTTATTCATCATTTCTATTTTATACGGTTTTGACATATGCACGACATATGCTCTGCATGGTGTTATGCAGGATGATTAGGCAACCAAAATAGAACTCAGACCTGCTCATACATGCATGTATTACTGAGGCAGTTTGCCCTTGATAACCATTGACGGATTCCAATGTTAAATGCTCTGCTGTCTGTTAAGTTCCATTTACGAAGATCTCTATCTTCAATGTACTTGAGAACCGTTTCAATTCGCTCTCTGGCATCAGGATCAATACTACTAAACAGAGCATCCTACAAACAGATAACATGTGTTTACAACCGGCTCTATACACAAGTTGCATCAAAATAAATCTACAAATGAACACAAAAGAATTATTAAGAGCAATTAGCAGATATAAATACGGAATGATCTGCATAACCAGCAATAAATAATGAAAATGGCATGTGCAAACCAAGAATTTGCTGAGAATACATTCACTTACCCCATGAACTCCACCTCTTGAAAGTTCAGCCGAGAAATATTCATAAACAGAAGTACAGCTACTCTTGTCAAGATTAACATGAAATGCAATGTCTCCATTGCATTCTTCCAAACATTTAGTCTTAGACAGAGAAGATTTGCGATGATCAAATCCTACTATCCTGATACAGAAAACAATAAATTCAATAGTCAACTTACTCCAAAAACTCTAACCATAAAAAACAGCTCACATACTTGCATGATGTTCTCTTATAAAGCTCCAAAGCAAATCCGTCCGGGCCAAGAAAATCAAGGAAGTAGCATTTTGTAAGACCTCCAATACAAAGGTCTTCAACGCTTCAACAGGAAAAACACAACCACAATTGCTAATTTGTAGCAGTTTTTCAGTAATAACAAAACTCTGCAAAAGCTTCCTACAACTCTGTAGAAGGAAATAACTGAATAGTGAGAATGAATACCTGAAGGGTACAGCGGAAGAGAAAGGCAAAATAAGGCAAGGAACATTAATGCGCAAGTGGTAAAGGTGTGCGAAGAGTGCAGAAAGCTCCGGAGATGGAAGGATAGTTGTAGAGGACGAGGACGTTTGGGGTATGATTATCGGAGGCCTTGGTCAGAGCTTCCAAAGCAACATCTGATCGAAAGCTTCGGATGATTCCAGCAGATGGAAACACCGGCGACCTCAGCAGCTTCCACAAGGAGGAGGGTCCCATACAAAGTATAAAGAAGAAGGTAAATTGTATGTGTATTATTTCAATAGTATAAGGGCAATGCAAGCAGTCCGGCACGAGACGGTCCGTTGAGGGTTTGCACTATAGAAGCATCTAAAGGTAGAGTAACTATCAGCAGCGCAAAGCGCACATCCGGATGCCGGATTTGAGGAATGGACTGAGAATGATTTCCCACTGATATCCCATTTTTATGTCAGCCAAAAATCAAGCGCTTTTCAAAATATTCCTTTAAAAAAAAAAAGATGGTATCAAATAAAAGAAATACTGATACATACCTGTATTTTGGAATACATCGATGTTTATCATGTCATTATAATATCCTCCGATGGTCGACTTCTCAGATGAGCATCCGACCAGAACATGCTGGCTAGCTTATGGTAGCAAGTGATGGGGGCATAGTTCGAATATTTTATCTGTCAAAACCTGCAATGTGAACAAAAACATGAATCAGGATTTCCGGAATTTATATAATACTCTAAAGCAAGAGCTAGCATTGTAATTTCTTTTAATAATTTAAGAAACATGAGAATAAAACCAACAACACATCCACAAGAACAACCGCCTGTTTTGCAGCAAAATTCAGCACAATAACACAACCGTTAACTAATACTAATAGCATCCCTTCCCCACCCCTTATCAGTTACGACATGGCACAAATTAAAGAAGGAGAAATGATTATTACCGATATACCGAGTAGCAGCTGGCTCAAAACAACAATTTGCTGCACTAATTATCACGAGCCAAAAAAATTTTGATCTTCTACTTTAACGGATACACAAATAAGCTGGAAATGATAAGGAATTTGAGTACTTAGGGCGACTTGCGGTGAGGTGTTACATTAGGTGTCACTATATCAAAATAGAAATAGAAAAAAAGCTAATGGTGAAATATGGCCTCTGACAGATAAATTTATCTCATAAAAATATTTAGGTATGGTGAATAGTGTTGTTACATATATGAAACAGCGCTATTCACCATCTCTAAATATTTTACAAGTATAACATCATCTATATACAGATAAATATTTATCTCAGATTTTTTTTTATTTATTTTAGATATAAACAAACAGCTAAAATGCACTGTAGTAGATGTTCTTTTAGGTGTTTTATATCTAAAATAAATATTTTAATGTTATAGATAAATGGATAGAAATGCTGGTGTAGTGGTGTGGAGTGTTTTGAATTGAGATGTTGTATAATAAAAATATGTATTATTTTATATTATTTTGGTGGTGTAAATTAGAAATGCTGGTACAAGTGCCCTTATAATTTATTAAAACTTGCTTGAATAATCTCGGGAAAGAACAGAACACCTTAGAGAGTTAGAAGAGAGAGAGCAATGGTGTTGCAACATATATATAATCCGTAGGGTTTACTAAAACAATATTCATTTACCATTATACAGCAAATAAATACTTATACAAAATCTGAAAAATTAAGTTAACAAATTGAATAATGATATGTGCACTACACTTTTGTGTAGTGTACAAACCACTACATGTGTGGTAGTCACGGATTAAAGTGATGAATTATTTTTTGTGATGTGTCCCAACAGAATATGTGGTGTTGATTGTGTTGTGTAAAAGGCTCAAAGTGAGGCGCAAATTTTATCACTAAAATAATATAAAATAATACATATCACTATTTTCTGACATCTCGATTAGCATCTACAATGACGTCCACTATCTTTATCGGAAATTCTATTATGAAAACTCACTGTGAAAGTCGCGCGTGGTGGTGATTACAGGCCATGCGTTTTATTACGTAATAAAAGCCAGTCGAAAACTCAGCCGCGCGTCGTATTTCTCTGAAAATCTCTTATAGAACTTCCCATCTTTATCACTATAACATTTGAATAATATTAAATAATATATTATTACAATTCATGGCCCTATTTATCTGCATTAAATATTTATTGTTTGACTCAAGTGACGTCACTATCCTTATCCCTATAATTTTAACAATTAAATATGTTTAGAGGCGGTGAATAGTGCGTCATGCAGTAGGGATCTGATTTGTTCATATCACTAAAAATAAATAGGGATAGGGGGCTCTTTGTAGGAATTTATTTGAGCAAAAGCTATTTTTATCTTTATTTTAGGGATAGGAGCGCGTATAGAAACCTATTTGGAAGTGCCTTAAGATATTGTGGTTGAAAGAATAATGGATGTATCACTACTGTAACAAATTACTGGAAAAAAAATTTAAATAAAATTATGACAATATTATGTCATACAGGCACTATAGGTATTGAAGAACATCTTCTACTGCACAAATAAAAACTTTTATATACGAAAAGAAAACAAAAAATTTCAGCTTTTACTTATAATCAAGATCTTCAAGTTTTTGCTTCATCAAGTACAATATATGGTAGTATAAAACATTATTAAGCACACCATTAATTGCGGCTCTCAGAGTTATGCCACTTTGTTGTAGCATTTCCGGCCTGTCACACAAATACTTAAAGTCGATTGTATTTGTTTTTCTGGCATTATCATAAAAACGACGTAGTTTTGAAAAAAAAAATCTATTGTTAGATGATTTTCATTTTTGAGTGTTTGGTTAGATCTCTTGTATTTGAGAGAACACTTCCTAAATACTTGAGATGATCCTGACTCGTCTACAATAATGTTCATTTTCCGATCGAGCTAAAAGAGAAGATAATGAAACCCAACAATTTTCCGTAGCATTAATTACTCAAGAAAAAGAAGAAGTGATTCTTACCAAAGTCAAAAACTGAGAGAAATCAACCTCGATCTGTTCCGATCTGCAACGATCGACCTTCAAATTCCATGAAAACGAGTGAGAAACAAGTACAAAGGAACTATGACCATACGGTTCTCCTAGTAGTTCGAGTGAACTTAAAAAACTAGAAAAACAAAACTAACGAAACAAAATGCTACCGGAAATGATGCTCCGGGTTAGTTGGTTGCGGAACTTGCTGCTTTCAAGATTGAAGAAGGTGCCGGGAAATCAGCTCAGATTAACGGTTAATTTTAAACGATTTTAATTTTAATTATAATCAATTAGAATTATTAAAAATAAATAAATTAAGTCTTTTTTGTTAGAACTTTATGTGATTAAATTACTACCACAGGATCTCGTTCAAATTAAATCAATCAAATATAGTGCGGAAATTAAACCGAAAGCATACATGCATCCGTAAGAGAAATCGATCTGTGTCGTAGCTTTTATAGGTATTGATCTTCCAAGACAACACATCAAACCCTAGGTCTTTCTGTAGTTGGAAACAGAGAAGAGGTAATAGTGTGTGTCTTGGGGACCATAACTCTCTTATTTATAGTTGTAATTTCTAATATCGCCATAAAAAAATCAGAAATTACACTTTAGGTATCTACACTTTCTGTCCACACCAAATAAAATACTTAGAATCCAACCTGAACCGAATGACCACTTTTATTAGAATTCTATAATAGCGAATATCGTAAATAAATATATGTAGACCCACAATTAGATTATTAAATAAAATAAATATCCAACATCTTTTGTTTCTTTCCTTTTAATTCCTAATCAAAAGGGATGTATTTGGTTTTCAAAACCAAAATGCACCAACTTTAGTGCTTTTAATCAAAATTTTGAAAAAACTTGGCTGAACCTTTTTAAAATCAAATATTTTAAAATGGCTAAGCTGGAAAGACCTAGATTATTTAAGCGCAAATCATATTACCAAATAATGTCGTTTGACGTTCGATGGTCAGCTATTTGAGCTATTAGTTAGCGCGTAGCGTCAGTACTAAGCAAAAGATACCAATCACATTTATGAACTATATAGAATCACAAAATACACAAAGCAAAAGAAAAGACTACCACGCAACCACCGGCCCGGCCTTGCGCCGGCCAGCGGGCGGTGGTGGTGCCGCCGACAATCGGCCGAGCACCACCTATGTCGTTTTTTTTCTTTTCGTGTATCGTTTTGCGAATCAAAAACCTTTCATCTTTTAATTATGTGATTTTTTTTAGGGTTTTTTTTAATTACGTGATTTAAACGATAAAATTAACTACGCAAATTAACATGCCTATTACTTAAGCTCGAAGCTCACTCCGATACCACTGTTAGGAAAACTACGCGGGAACGCAGCGGAATTTAAAATTTTATTTCCTTTTAACCATGATCGACCGTTTAAGCAATAAACAAATAAGTAGTAGGCGGTGAATACCTTGCTTGATCTAAAAAAGATCGGCGCTTTGACCGTCCCAGAAGAGTAGTTGTGCGGGCCCATGAGCGTTCGGCCCTCTCTGCTAGTCCACACGAGCAACCGCGGAATCCACCATTGGATTCTTCTTAAAAAAACTCGGTTCTTTAGACCAAGCCTTTTCTCTCTCTCAAATCTCTCTACAGAAGCTATCTTATTTTCATAATAATTATTAAGCTCTTTGAATTGTGATGTCTTAAAAAAATTTGCCAACCTCCTCTTAAATAGAGGTGTGGTGTGCCCCCTTTATTCTATTCCCGATAGGAATAAACACAATAATAGATTAATAAGAAGAAAACATTTTACCATTTAATTTAATATCTCATGTTAAATATTTTGAGATATTATCGATATTTAATATTATTTATCTTTATCTTATTACCATAAATCTATTTTTCACAAATCTATTAATATCTAATATTAATATATAGTATACAATTAATTAAATTACTTAATCAAAGTGTATCGTATACACTTAAAATATCGCCTTATATTGCCATAAATTGGCATCGAATTTTTAATTAATATAATACAATGATTAATTAATTTGCAAAATACATGCATATCATGTATATATATATTTTTTCGACACACATATACATCATATGTATATTTAATTAATCAACATAATTAATATCTTGTATTATATTTATCCATAATAAATAAATACCATCATATTAATTTATCACTATAACACTTTATAGTCGAGATAAACTTTCCTTATTTGGTTATCTCTATAACCGCATTTTAATCCGGCTAGATGTTCTTTTGTGTGTGACCCGATAGGCTTCCGAATATGTTGGCCGTAGACACAAAATGCATTTACTAAAATACCCTTCATACCTAACGATCACGGAATAACGTCTAGCAACACACCGTGACCCCCAATCATCAGAAGAGTCAAATGCAATGACTAACTACCTTTCATGTGAAAAGTTATTGTGTAAATAGAATCATATCGCTATTACAATATCCATACGGTCGTACGTCGAGTGTCAAATATCAACGACCATAACTTATAATCTGGATATCATGCTCTCTCAAAGTAACTTATTTACTTCCACTTTGCAAAGATTCACGAGAGTAAGACATTCTTTATAAAAAAGGCCCTTTTGGATATTTACTACTAATCATAGGATCGCGGTTTCGGACGAGCAACATGAATCTACGCGTGCTTGATATCACGCTCAATCTCGCGCATTATCGCCCCGTGGTTGGGAAACCTCGATAGTGTCGTAGTATGACAATCACACCGTGATGTCATGAAGACTCGGTCTCAGGATAATTACACAACCGCCACATAGTGCGACATTTAATAAAGTAAGTGAGTCGATCCCTAGCGTACACATTCTACAATACCGTCCACGTACAATCCAAGTGTCTACACTTTGATCGGCGAGATCTATCCTACCTTGATAAGATGAGCGACATCAATACATGCTAGTCTAATCATTACTATCAATGTCGTTTAATAGCACATCGACTAGAGACATTTAAGCATCAAACCATTAAAATGATTGAGATCTCATCAACCATAATCACTATCATGGTTTCTCTATCACAATTTAATCTAAGGGCGTTATCATATAACAATATTGTAATTGGTTCGTTAAACGAACAAATATATAATAACAAAAAAGTCATTTAATATATGTATAAACACAAAGAAATAGTAGAAATGATCCGACCATGTTGGATACGGTCCAACCCAATTGGGTTTAGGACCTTTGTTTCAACAATCTCCCACTTGGCCTAAAGCCAATCAACATACACACGAGACCAAGTTGAAACACAAGAATCTCATGCAATACTCGCAACCGGCCCTGAGCGTGAACAGATCACTATCCGTGGGGACTCATACTATCTTTACATCATTCTCCAAATGACCAAGTCAAAAGGAACCATCTCGACACACTCGTGAATCTCGGCGAGACCACTGGTCCTTGCTTGAAGCAATGAATCCACTCTTATATATCGCTATATAGAAAATGTGGAAGAACCATACAAGGTTCAAGAATGAACCTCTCGAGATCCATGTCTTTGCTTCGATGTGCCTCGAAGGCTTCTTTGTATTTTAGCTCGATTGCGAAATTACATTGATCTTTTCTTGAGGACATTTCGACTCAGCTGCATCAACTTGATTAAAGTGATTGCAAACCCAAACTGTAGCTCCACTATCTTCATAAGACTCATAGTGCATATCTGTATATCTATATTTATTCGATTCCAAGTTTCAATAAACTAGGAACCCACCCTTAACACCTTTAAGAATATTCTCGACATCTACCGGAATCACTTTCATACTTACTCATGACTCTTCATGGAGTATGAACACCTGGTACTACTCTTATGAAATGTATCCTATTGCAGCAACAAAGAGAACCTTCATAAGTATCAACTTTCACCTCATCTTAAGGATTGACGTCCTGTCATAGATAGATCCCGAGAATACCGGCTAGCGGTATCTCTCGACATGATCTATGCTAAACCACTTTTAGCATCTCATCTACATAAGTATTTGTGATAATCAAGCAATATCTAAATCTATCACTATAGATTCTTATTTCTAAAATAAGGCACTACTTCCAAGATCTTTCATAAAGACCTTGAACTACCAAACATTAATTAACTGTGACACGGGGTGTTGATTCCGAGAAGGATATCTAATACCTTACTCGAAAACTGTAACACTCCCACTAACCCCTTTGCAATTTAGGCATATCTTTCCTCTTGATGAAATCGAACCTTTTGATTTATCAATGCAAGGAACTTATATTGAGGAACTTGTTTGAGTCCATAAATGGATCTTATAAGCTTTTATAACACGTTATCGTGTATGAACATCAAACCATTGGCCCAACGTTTTCAACACTATCATATATCCTTGGTACGAAGCTACAACAAGCACTATCTGAATAGATTTAATCATAGCTGGTAGCCAGAAGGTAATTACAAGGTTTGCACCACATAGTTTTCAGCCATCAGCTTAGCCTAACTAGTAATTGTATTACCTCCCATGTTAGTCTTTCATAAAGACATGCTACACCTTTCAGAGACATTCCCTTTAGGTAAGACATACTAGGTTCATAACCCGTTTGTCACACATGAAATTTGTTTCAGATATTATGGCTCCAGCCATATCTCTTAATCTTGCCTTTCAAGTTAATGTATGAATTAGATATTGTGTAGATATAATATGATTATATGGACCCCGATTGATCATGGACAAGACCAACATGATAGATGTGAATGATTTAAATTTTCATTGGTTTAAAAATTGTCCTAGGACATTATAAAGAACGTGACCTGGTTTATTTTCTGCATTATCACATTCCCGTTAGTTTCCCCCGTGTGCGGCGGGTGTATTTATTTTATTAGATAAAATTTATGTAACAAGAACAGAACGGAAGATGAAGGCCAAAGAAAAGAAGACATAGAGATCTATTGGCGGTTGCATTCTACTACCTTAGAATGTGACCGTGGTTTAAATCGTTTGTATTCGAAACCGCACTTAAGAAAAATTCCATGATCATACCGGTTACTTTACGCATTTATTTATTTTGTGCTTGTATTTATTTTATATGATACGATAGATGCATGACTAGATCGATAGATGCATGACTAAGCTACGATCTAGATAAATGTGGAGCATGTATATATACATAGAGATAGATATATATTTGATGAGACCGTAATTGACAAAATTAATTGAGTGAATTAATTTAAAATATTTCCCACAACAAAAATCGAGTTATATTTTCTCTCAATATTATAATGACGGTGAAAAGGCCTTGTGCGGATCCAACTGATCGGCCCACGTCGGGAGTTGACCTACCTCGGGTATATCGTTATTATAGAGATATGATCGCTATGAGATCTCATGAATATTTGGGTAACGACTCGACTAAGAATCTTGCGGTGATTGGGCGCGTCGGGACCGTCGATTTTAGAGACAAGGGTTGGCTATCACGTAGTGATGTGAAGCGTCAAAAGAGTTGACTAGTCAATCACCAAAGTCACTGGAGATGTGATTGGTAAAGTGTTACATACTTGTCGAATTAACCGGTTGATCATTACGTCGGGAATCGGAGTAACTAGATGAGATCTTGGCCACTAAAGAATTTTGAATTTTTGAAAGTCAATTGGGATTAGTTGACTAGTGGGAGCAAAATCATAAATCAAAAGACCATTATGATTTTTTGCATGTATAAGCAACAACACTCTTTTATCTTTATTTTTCATGTTGTAGTTTTTAGCAAACTTTATTTCTATGTTTATTCTCGATTATTAGAAGAGAAACGTGTAATCAAATGTCATTCTAATGATGTCTGAACCATATGATTATGAATCATATGGGGAATATGTATCTTATCTTAAGATGACTAAAATGCCCTTTTATGAAAAGGTTATAAAAATTCTAGAAAAATTGTCTAAAGCATAAACATATTGATGTTTGTTGGCTCATGACAATTAATGCCACAAATGATATTGTTGTTTGTTAATCTCTTTGACTATTTTAGAAATAGTTGAATGTACTTAGTGAAGTACAACGATGCGGAAAGCCCGAAAAGTTCGAGCTAGCACGAATATGAGATTGACGAACTACTTATGAATTAATCTTCAAATTGGATTGAAGCAATTAATACTTGAAGGGTGTTTCAGAAGTCGTTTGAAAAGGAATTAGGTTCTCCCTTGAAAGGATACCATTTTGGGACACGCAATTAGATTGTGTTTCTAAAATGGAAACAACACTTCATACGATGAAGAAGTAAGGTAAGCCATGCAAAGTATCCCTTACTTGTTTCGGGATAGTGTCCTCGTTCGAAACATATACTTAACCAAGTTCAAAGTTAAAGGTTGAATGAATTCCATATCCGATATGGAAGGCGATGACCTCGAATCCATCTTAACCGATGTTTTAGAGTTGTCATGCTTACAGCAAGCAGCGAGTGTCACGAAAGGCTTGGAGCCTAGTCGACATATGCAACTTTGTGGCATATCTTGCAAGTGCGCTTGATATTATTTACTTACCCGTGGAGCAAAATTGTCTGTATCCAAACATGCCATCTTACAGAGAAGTGTCTCTTCCAAAGAGATAGTGGGAGTAAATAAAATCTCAAAAGAGTTTGAGACAAAGAGATATTCAACCATTGGAACAAGAGCAGGCGCCGCATAGAGATGAGGTGCATGAAACTGCTCAGTGCACATAAGTATTCTGTGAGTCTACGGATCACCATAAGTTTGAAAGGGCTACTGGTATGTTCATCCTAAAGAATGAAGATCTCGCGACTTATGCAAGAAATCTAAAATTACCAACTTCCGTCTTAATTAATCGATTAACGTTCAATCAATTAAATAATTTTATCTAATTAATTAACCAATTAGCATTTAATTAATTAATGATTTTATAAACCTTGAGATGGCGTGGCACAATCATAGACATTTTTTTAAAAGGTCAATAAGAAGCGACAGGTAGGAGGAGTGCCAATTCTCACTCTAAGCAGCATCGTTTCAGTTTTAATTCTGACTTTTCAACACCCAAAATTTTTTATTTTGTAATAAGCAATCTATATCTGACACGATAAGCGACTTTTCTCTTTCATCTACCATCACATTTAATTTCTAACTACACAATTTAGCCAAAGAGGAGAAAGTTGTTAATTCGATCGTAAAGTCTTTTAAAAGTCTTCAAGGCCCACTTGAAATGTCGAGGGAGGAGTAGGAAATTACAAGTTGGGGTGATGTCAGTAAATGACCATTTGTGGGTAAAAGGGCTTGAAAATTAATTTGGGATGGGGTATCGAAAGTCTTGTTGTGGACTTTAACTTGTAGGCGGCTTTTAAAAGATCAGTGAATAGGAGATCTTTCTAAGGTGAAATAATGCTAGATTTAAATAACCACCGTTTAAAACTAAATCGAATCGATCCATGTTTCTCTATATAAACGGTATTATTTTAAAACTTGAGAGATAATACCACTTCCTCTTTCTCTACACATGTGTAAAACATTATGAAAAAAAGACCATTTATGGGCGGAAGATCAAATCATTCAGGATGTGAGGTTTTATCATCAACAAATCTCTGTGACCTTTGGTTTCTGGTTTTTACAAGTAAAATTTTGAATTTTATACAATCATCCAATTAAATCCATAAGTAAATTTTTGAATAAAAGTTGAAGGCTGACTAATGGACCCTGACAAAGGATTATCAAACCGACATAGTTGTATGGATTGAATGCTGAATAATGGAATCTGAATAAAAGTTGAATGCTGACTAATGGACTGTGACAAAAATTTCCGTCAATGGCTGATGGATTATTAAACCGACATAGTCGTATTCCTAGTGATGCATACACAGGAAAACCAGATCATACACTGAATGTTTAGAACAAACAAAATCACAAAGCAGCTAATATCACCGAAAACAACAACAATAATTAAGCTATTATGGCGGCTATGAGGTGGTCTTTGAACTCCTTTTGGAGTTGCTTCCCAGTTTCTGTTTTGCTGCCAGAACAACATCATCAAGAAAATGCTTTTGTGGAAATTCTTCAGGGACAAGACTTTGGTATATCTCAAACTGCTCTTTCCTTTCTCTTTTTGTCCATCAGACTATAAACTATTCCCTGGCATAGATAAGGGCGAAAATCCCTTGGATTCTCATTGACAAGGGCCTGAAAGTTTTGCAAGGCCTCCTCAAAATCTCCCTTCACCACATGCATTTGTGCAATTAATATTCTTATGTTTCTCTCCTCATTGACTCTTTTTTCACGTTTAGCAAGATCAAGAGCTTTATCCAGCATCTCAAAAACAGCTGGTCCTTCAAGATTTTTGTGCATCGCCATCGCCAAACCATGCAAAGCTCTTAGCAAAAGTGGCCTCTGTTTCAAGATTTCCTTAAATAACTTCTTAGCCTTTTTAAATTGCCCCATCATCTCATAACAAAGAGCCTGCAAAAGCCTCCACTCCACTTCCTTAGGTTGAAGTTCAATCAACTTTTCTACATACTCCACAGCCTCCTTTGGCTTCCCTTTCTTCATTTTCAAATTCACAACCATCTTCAATGCGTCAGCATCTCTTGGGTTTTGCGTCACTAACTTCTCATACAGCTCTTCATCCTCACGTTTCTCATTCTGGGCCTCTCTCACTTCCTCCTCTTTTTCACTATGAGTACCTACTTCGCTAACTGGCACCCCCACAGCAGGCCTACACCTCAAGCAACCCATTATAACAAATGACCCCAGTAGTAAAGTTACAATCTTTTTAGCCAAAACATTTGAAATGTCCTTCTGGCGTGATAAAGATGGCGATTAAGCCAATGTTTGAAAAGGCTTTTGGAGTAATTTGGAAACTTGAGGGGAAAGAGAGGGGTTTTTGGAAGTCGATGCGGTTGTTGGGTAATGACTGGAGGGAAAATCGAAGAGGCGGCAATGTCGATCTATGATTTTGCACGTAGGTATAGGGACTGGGGAGCGAAAAATTCGTAACAGATGAAGCAGCCATCATTGATCAATCAAGAAGTACAGAAAACGGTTCGAGAAATTCATCTGAGCCTCCACTTTGGGGGCTGCAGGGTTTATATCTAACAGTCTAATTATCCTGCAAAAACAAAGAAAAAAAAAAATTTGGTGACATTATGATGATTAGCAAAAATATGCTTGCTAGCTTATGGTAGCAAGTGAAGGGGCATAGTTCGAATATTTCATCTGTCAAAACCTGCAATGTGAACAAAAACATGAATCGGGATTTCGGGAATTCATATAGTAATAGCTAGGATTGTAATTTCTTTTAATAATTTAAGAAACACGAGGAATAAAACCACAACACATACACAAGAACAAACTAACCGTCTTGCAGCAAAATTCGGGACAATAACAAAATCGTTAACTAATACTAATACATCCCTTCCCCCACCCCATCAGTTACGACATAGCACAAATTAAGAAAGAAGGAGAAATGATTATTACCGATTTACCGAGCAGCAGCTGGCTCAAAACAACAATTTGCTGCACTAATTATCACGAAAAAATGCCAAAAAAAATTCTGATCTTCTACTATAAAGGATACACAAATAGGCTGGAAACGATAACGAATTTGAGTACTTATAATTTATTGAAACTTGCTTGAATAATCTCGGGAGAGAACAGAACATCTTAGAGAGTTAGAAGAGAGAGCGCAATGGTGTTGCAACATATATAATGCGTAGGGTTTACTAAAACAATATTCATCTACCATTATACAGCAAATAAATACTTACATAAAATCTGAAAAATTAATTTAACAAATTTCTGGGGAAAAAATTAAATAAAATTATGACAATATTATGTCATACATGCACTATAGGTACAGAAAAACATCTTCAACTACACAAATATAAACTTTTATATACGAAAAGAAAACAAAAAAATTCAGCTTTTACAAATAATCAAGATAGCAAGGAAAGAAAAATAAATAAAATCTATTCCTTCGTTCTTTTATTTTATTCCCATTTTCTTTATGGTATCAGAGACACAACCTGGTTCTACACATCTCACTAAATGTTGGGAGCTTCATCACACTAAAGCTCACTTCAACCAATTATCCGTTATGGCGAGAACAAGCTTTAGCTTTAGCGGAAAGCCAATATCTAGTTGGACATTTAACCAACGAAACTCCTGCACCAACAAGGAACAATTCGACATCAACAACAGAAGCCACATCAACACCATCATCAGATTACCTAGAGTGGAGGAGCATGAATCGGCTTCTAAGAAGGTGGATCATAGGTTCCCTATCAGAAGAATCTTTGGGGCTTGTGATAGGGTTGGTTACGGCATATGCTGTCTGGGAAGAATTAAAAAATGCTTATGCCCAAGATTCAGAAGAAAGAGAATTCACCTTACGTCAACAAATTACGTATCTGCGTAAGTCAGTCCATCGATGAACACAATCAGACATTTAAAAGTTTGTGTGACAGTCTGGCCGCCGTCGGTAAGCCAATCCCAGTTCGAAAGGTATATTGCTTGCTTAATAGTCTAGGGCCACAATATGAAATGTTTACTACTACAATGTTAAAACCCCCTAGACCTATATATGTGAAGTTGTATCTCATTTAAAAAGTTTGGATCAACGGAGAAATTGGTTCTCCAAAAATATTGGCACCACGGACACATCTTTTGCACCACAATTTGCTCTTTATACTAGCAGATCCAAGGATTCAGCAGCAACATGCTACAGGCGTACAAAAGGTCCAGTTCACAGATGGGATGAAATTTGGTTCAAGTGATAGCAAATTCATCTTGTCTGGAAGAGGCTTTCAGGCCCAGCACTGCAGCAGCCAAAATCACAAGTTCATGGTGGAACAGTACGTGGCCAAGACAGTGATTGATTCCCTCGCATGACCACAGAAGGGAGGGAGATGTACCGCAATGAAAAATGTCAATATTGCGGTGTTGACGGCCATATAGCCCGAATATGCTGGTGGATCCCAAAGAAAAGTGAGACCGAAACGATTCCACAAGCATTGGCCGCTCTCACACTCGACAACACCATTGCCGACACAGTATGGACCGTGGACACAGGAGTGTCCAACCATATGACAGGTAAATCAGGTATATTAAATAATATTCGTAAATATTCTAGTTCTGATTCTGTTTTAATTGGTGATGGCTCACGTCTAGAAATTCATGGAGTAGGTAACTTTTGCAAAAAAACACCTGTTCCTATCAATGATGTCTTAATAGTTCCTCATTTAACAAAAAATCTCTTGTCAGTGAGTCAATTGACAAATCAATGTCCAGTAAATTGTGAATTCACTAATAATAATTTTGCTGTTTAGCTCTTCAGATGATGCTCCTTCTTCCCCTTCACATCTTTCACCTAGTCCTGAACCTACTCTGCCCGAACAACCAGCCCCACGCATGCACACCAGACTGCAATCCGGCATTGTCAAGCCCAATCCTAAATATGCCTTAACATACCACAACCTATGCTCAAGTTCCCCTTGAACCTCGCTTTGATTAAAGCCACCCTTAAACACGACGGTTGGACGCATCCATGCATGAACAACTCCAAGCTCTCACCCAAAATAACACATGGACACTAGTTCTTCGCACTCTGTCCATGCATGTCATTGGTTCAAAATGGGCTTTTCGTACCAAACTCAAACCCGATGGGACGTTAGATCGGTTAAAGTCTCGTCTTGTTGCCAAAGGTTATCACCAAGTTGATGGCCTTGATTTTGTCGAAACTTTTTCTCCTGTTGTAAAACCAGGCACAATTCGATTAGTGTTAAGTGTGGCATTAATGCATGGATGGCACATCGTCAACAGCGTTAAAAATGTGTTTCTTCATGGTTATGTCGCCGAAGATCTTTACATTGAACAGCCTCCAGGTATGATAGACCCCAAATACCCGAACCATGTATGTAAGCTTTAACGTGCATTATATGGGTTAAAACAAGCACCTCGCGCTTGGTTTGTCCGATTTAGCACGTTCTTGCTTCAATATGGCTTCACATGTAGTCTAGCCGATCCCTCACTTTTTATATACAATTGTAATGGCCACATTCTTGTGTTACCACTTTACGTTGATGACATGTTGTTTACATGCTCTAGTTTGGACTTAATGAAATCATTCATAGCTATTTTACACAGTGAATTCGCAATGAAAGACTTGGGTCATGTTCAACACTTTCTTGGCGTCCAGATTGTTCAAACCGCATCAGGACTGCACTTAAATCAAGGACATTATGCCCATACTATTCTTGAACGGGCTGAACTTTTAGATTGCAAGCCTATGCCGACACCGATTGAGTCCAAAATTCGTATTCCTGAAAACTCGCCACGTCTTGATGATCCAACAATTTATCAAAGTCTCGTGGGCGCATTACAATACTTGACGTTGACACGCCCCGACATTGCATATAGTGTGAATTATGTCTCGTAATTCATGCAAGATCCAATAGCTTATCACTTAAAAAAGGTTCGACGGATATTACGGTTTGTTAAAGGCACCTTGGAACTTGGACTTCAATACGATTCCACCCCACCTCCGACATTGTTAGCTTATTCTGATGCAGATTGGGCAGGTTGTCCTAGTACTCGTCGCTCCACTTCAGGTTATTGTACATTCCTTGGTTCCAACTTAATCTCAGGAATAAACAGATAGGAATTTGAAATGGTGTTGGGTTAGGATAAGAGTTATATTGTTTTCTTATTGGGTAATGATAGAGTTACTCTCTAAATTCTACACCATGTTTACACTCAAAATAATCTTGTGGTTGTGATTTTTTCAAGTTTTTTCAATTTTTTTTAC
The DNA here is from genome assembly GCA_026214975.1 of Gentiana macrophylla. NCBI lineage: Eukaryota > Viridiplantae > Streptophyta > Magnoliopsida > Gentianales > Gentianaceae > Gentiana > Gentiana macrophylla. The sequence continues at coordinate 8,410,000 of CM047816.1, read as the reverse complement.
AAGTGAAAAATATGTGGTGAGATGATGATGGTGTAAAAATAGTGTAGACTTAAGGGAGTAAACCTATCACTCCCCATTCTTATTAAAGATGAAATAATTCAAGTGTTTGTTGAGATATTGCTGAACAGATTCTATCACTTGGACATGTGCTAGCACACTTTAAATAAGCTAGTCTTCATTGTAATATAGCAAGGAAAGAAAAATAAATAAAATCTATTCCTTCGTTCTTTTATTTTATTCCCATTTTCTTTAAGAACACTTACTCAAGTACTTAAGAGGATCCTGACTCGTCTACAATAATGTTCATTTTCCGCTAAGAAGAAGATAATGAAACCCAACAATTTCGCAGCATTAATTACTCAAGAAAAGAGGGAGAAGTGATTCTTACCAAAGTCAAAAACTGAGAGAAATCAACCTCGATCTGTTCCGATCTACAACGATCGACCTTCAAATTCCATGAAAACGAGTGAGAAACAAGTACAAAGGAACTATGACCATACGGTTCTCCTAGTAGTTCGAGTGAACTTAAAAGCTAGAAAAACAAAACTAATGAAACAAAATGCTACCGGAAATGATGCTCCGGGTTAGTTGGTTGCGGAACTTGCTGCTTTCAAGATGGAAGATGTGCCGGAAAATCAGCTCCGATTACTTCAGCTTCAAAGTTTTCTGCTTCCTTCCTTGATACACCAACCCCTTCAATTTTCTCACCCTCTAATTAATTTCTCTCTATAATAAATTCTTCTTCTTTTCACTTTCTTTCAATTTTCGACTGAGATAGAGGAGATTACAAAAGGAGAATCCGGTCTTTACACGCCGGACAAAATGTGTCACGAGAAAGGGCTTCTTTTTTTCTTTTCTTTTTTTGTCACGAGAAAGTTTGGCAATTTTCCTTGGGAAATTTTTATCCGCATGGTGCAGAACTGCGGATACTTTTTAACAAGTATCTCCGGTCATAAGCGCTTTTAATAGGTTTATAGATGTCTTGTATCGTTATTTTATAAGCGGCTTTTTTAAATCGTAAGCTTTTTATCTCTGATGAATAAGCCTTTTAAAAAAGGTTTATAATCTGATCATTCTGTGTAAATATTCTCTCTCTATATTTTCTAACCACACAAACTTATATAAAAAGCGGGTGGTGGTGCAAAGAACATTTACATCTTAAATGAAGAATAGAATGAAAAAAATAATATTTGGTTTGAAGAAGAAAAAAAGAAGAGATGTCTGAAAATCAGTAATGATAATTAAAGATATTTTTATTTTGTTTTCAACAAAATCGGGTAAATTAACGAAGCGTTCTACGTTTTTTCCTTAGAAATGTTCAAAGTCAAAATCTCACTCCAGTTTTTCGCGTTTTAATTGTTTACAGTAGCTTTACATACACTGTTGGGAAGGAGCACGATTGGGGATTTGTATCGCTTAAGATCGTCTTGGCATTCGTAAAAAATACCGAAGCGTTACTACTCTTTTTAGTGAAATATTTCTACGATTGTTTGGTATTCTTACGTTATGTAGCAATGTTACTTTAATTTGATTTTTGTTACTACTTCTCCGGAAGATTACTCGTAGTGAAATTCAAAGAAAATTAACGAGAGAAGATTTTGAGAGTGACAAATCGAAATTAAAGTTACTACTTCTCTTGGAAGATTACAAAATCAAATTAAAGTTACTACTTCTGCGGAAGATTACTCGTAGTGAAATTCAAAGAAAATTACGAGAGAAGATTTTGAGTGACAAATCGAAAAGCGAGACCAAAAACCAAAATTTGGCGGTAGAAAGCTAATGATCCTTTCTTGGTAACCAAAATTTGCTGGTTTGATAATTTTGGTCTACATACAATCTCCGGCATCGGAGGGCTCGAATCGGCCAGGGGTTGTTTGAAACCGGCGGAATCCGCCGTGCGTATGAAGAAGCGGTCGGACCGTATTCTATTTGTTCTTCCGCCCGATCGATGATCTTTGCGATGGATTCTCGATCAGCGTTTCCGGTGATCGGCTTCTCGTCCGCCCGACAACTTCTACATGGTTCTTTGCAATAGATTCGCGGTAACTTAACTCTCGTGCGCTTGGCGATGATCTTTTTGATGGATTAGCGCTTAACTCATTTGAAAATGCGAGGATCGGATCTTATCATTTGTTGTAGAAGAATGAGGAGCAATTTGTTTGCGAGAAGAAGGCGCTTGAGAATGAAGGAGGCTAGGGTTTATTTTAGGATAATGGAGGAATGATGCACATAATGGAGGAATGAGACTAGTTACAATTATAAAGGTATTTTGGATTGACATTATTTTTGTCATTTACTGGCCAATTGTATTTTTATTGTCGCTTTTTACGTAAATAAGATGTAAAATAGTCATTTCTGGCCTTATCATATAAAAAAAAGAAGGAAAAAAAAGTTACAAAACTTTCCAAAGGTTTATCTGCATAAACCTATTACACAAACTCATTGCTGACTCATCATGCTCCGATGATGAAAACCTTTTGATAAAGCTTTATATTTTTTTTTAAACCTACCGTTGGAGCTGCTCTTACAAACACCTCTGTTTTTAAGAGTAAATTGTCTTACCTAAAAAAGAAAAACAGTCTTAATGTGATTTGTTGTTGAGAAAATGGGTTTATTAGACAATTATATCATTCGTCATTTGTGTGATAAACCATATAAATATACACGACATGTGTTGAGGAATAAAAATACTGAATGTACAAACCATATTTTAGAACTGTATGCTTATATTTTTGTATTGAGTTATTTATTTGATAGACGAGACGACAACATATGTCATGAATTATCTATTAAAGTCAAACAAATATATATTTTTATTTTATTTTCAAAACTAGAGTGTTATCTTTATAAGTAAATATATTATATGCTAGAAAGACGTACCAGTCGGCCCTATTTTATATATATATTTACCCGATTTTAGTTTTTGCCGATTCATTGGTGTGGGAATGTATCGAAATTTGCCGTTAGAATCATGCTACGTAGCTGACAAAACAAAACGTAAGTTAGTTTCAATGATGAAAGTGGTAGCGCTAATATACAATCCCAAAGTATTTATACAAATCCTTGCGTACTTGCCTACCCTTCCGGGCTCGCCGAAGCTGCTTTACTCCCAAAAAGTCTAGCCACCTACACGTTCATCTTATTTGTTAAATATTTATCAGACTACTTTACTCCCAGGCCCCAGCATGTACAATAGTTGTAGCCAGGGTGTGAATGGGGTTGGAAGTACTAAGTAGGGGTGACAAATTTCTCGATAATCCCGACCCATCCCAAATCCCAACCCGATCCGTCAGAAATCGATTCGAAATCAGGATTTTCCCGACCGAAAAATCACGGTTATCGGGTTCCCGATCCCGACCCATATATATATATATATAACACTTTTCATCCCAATATAAATACCCACAATATTAAATACTAAAAACATAAACGTATTACACTCTCTGCTTTCGTCGTTTCTCAGTTTCTTTACACATCTCTTCTGCTCTCTAATATTCCAGAGTGTTCTTCCTGACAAAAGCCACCCGCCTCCACCGGGACTTTCATTTCCGATCGACGGGATCCTGAACATTCGGATATACCGATTATCGGGACCCAATGCTTATCAGGTACGGGCTCGGGAAGAAAATTGGATCCCAAATCATGTCGGGATGAGTTTTGGGTAAGAAGTTTACGGGTTAGATCCCGACCCGATGCCACCCTAGTTGGAAGTGTGATGACGTGTGTGTGCCATATAGATTGTTTCTTTTTTTTTTCATGGCAAATGCCATCGTAAATGGCTACAAGGACTGTACATGCTCTAATGAAAATGTGAAGGTTTGGCAGGCCAGTAGATTTCGAGAAAATATAATTTCGTATCGTTTTAGCATTTTATTTCGTATCGGTCGGATCAGGCGCAGCGTTTTAGATCTCTCGTGGAATTTTTCCTCCATGCAGTGGAATTTTCACGGCCAGTGGAATTTTCAATGATTGAGGAAAATTTTCAGCGAGCTGAGAAAATTTCCAGTGGGGCGAGGAAAATTCCACGGGGAGCAAAAAAATGTCGAGTCTGACAACGACACAAATGAAATAAATGGTATTCTGATGGACTGAAATTATATTTTCTAAATAATTCTAAGCCCGTTTCTTTTTTTATTCACCATTCTCTTTGGTACACGTGTCCGCCAAATGGTAGGAGAGATGGGATAGAATTTATTAGAGGGTGGCGTCGGGTGGGGCCGGCAGTAAGCATACCTAAGATAAGATTGAATTGATTTTCTTCCCGAACCCGTGCCGATTAGCGTCGGTGGGAATGAGATATATCGAACACATGATGTTAAAAATATTCATGTTAATAAAAAAAAAAATAGCAATGATTATTTGATCAAAACAATAATTGAAAGGTGGGGTGGAGAAATGAGTTAATGGCGATAGAGTCGGCGGCGGTGGCTTTGTGAGGAAAAACGTTACGGAATATTAGAGAAGCGAGAAAGAGTGCGAGAGAAATTGAGAAAGCAATGGCGTAGAGTGTAGTATGTTTATCTTTTATTATTTAGGAATGTGTATATATATATATATATATATATATATATATATATATATATATATATATATATATATATATATATGTGTATGTGTGTGTGTGTGTGTGTGCCTTGTGTAATATTAGTCGAGAAAAATCCTGAAATTTGAGATCGAAAATTTTCGAGGATCGGGATTTTTTGGGGCGGGGAATAGAAATGAGATTCGCGATAGTTCAGGATTTTCAGGAAATTCGACACCTAAATTTATTTACCGTGAGAAAGAGATATATACATATGTTACGTTGGAACCCTAGCAACAAAGGTGTTTGACGGAAATCAGGAGGCGCAAAATCGACGATGATGAATTCTGCAATTGTAGTTGAAATTGAAGACCGATGTCCACAGTCTCTGCCGACGGAGAAGCGCAAGCATACTGAAGTTGGGGATGGGTCACCTCATTCGGAGTCCATACCTTCGGAGAAACGCAATTGCGTCGAAATTGTGGAGCAGCCTCCCGAATCTTTGCCACCGATCGGAGAACAGAAAGTCTGTAAATGTAAATGTCAAGCAAAAGGAGAATATGATGGACCGACTTTTGAAGAGCTTCCACCCGAAGCACAGAAATTTCTTCAGCGATTCAGGGATAAGTTTGGACCCAAATGGCCCAAAACAGTTATGGGATCCCACCACAGAAGTAACGGACGGATCGGAGGCCATTAGTATTTTATTTTGCAGATGATGAGCAAAAGGAGAATAACCAGGTTAATTTCATCATTTGTTTATTGTATGTATCCATTCCAGGCTAATTGTAGAAAATAAACTTAATTTTGATGGTAATTACTCCATTTTATGATTAGGGTTCTACAGTAAAAGAAGATACTATTTCACATTGTTGTTCTACTAACCCCTTCAAACCCCTGAATTTCAAAGAAAGCAGTGAGGGAGGGTTTCGCGGTGAACTCATGGTCTTTGCTGAAAAAGCCGTAGCTTATTGCAATGCCATACTTGGTGCTTATAATTATAAACCATAAAGTAAAACCTTTTAAGTTGCTCATGTTCCATTAATCATAAATGCATATGCCCTCCTGTTGATTTGTTTGTTACATTTGTGTGTTGTTCTTTATGATCGTCTTCTTTTGTGTGTTTCTTTTCTTTTCTTGATCAGTTGGTACACTCTGTTGTTGCAATCCATATAAACCTGTAGCTTCAGAGCCACTTCTACATTGTGTCTGTTTATAATGCAAGAGTCGTCTCCTTTTGGCTTTGTTTGGTATGTTTAGGTAGCTCCAACCTTCTTTCTCCCTTCCGGATCATTTGATTTCCATGGTTTTGGTTGATATACGGGGGGTTATGAGTCTTATGACTCTTTGTTCAAGTTGTTTAGTAGAAGTTGTATTCTTTGAAACTGACTGTCTCTATTTGATTCAGGGTAAATACTAGGATGACAGTTAATTGTTCCCTTTGCTTCTGGCCAGCAGCCTCTTGTTACCTGAAATTTGTCATCTACTTCGTTTCGAGTCTGCTCTCTCTACTTGGCGGAATCACTAGATCCTATGTTTGCTGCCTGTAACGTATGTATGTATTACTTGGAGCAGAGAACAGCCATCAAAAAGTTATTTCAATGCATTAGTTTACTTGATATTTGCACCGGTTGAAGGTGCTTAGTGAAGCAAATGCTTTGTTTTATCGTAAGTAATAACATATTATCTATTATGCTTTTTGTTTGTAGTGATAACTTATCATATGCGTTCTAGGTAACTTAATCGTATGTTATTGAGGTTTGCTGGAACTGTCTTGTGTGTTTTAATAAAGAAAATGCATATGGAATATGCGAGGTTTAATTTCGTGTCTCGGATGAACCGTATCCATGCACCACTGACCGACATTGTTCTTTTGAGAAGGGTTCGAGTTTGAATCCTAATCCGGTGATAATTTGTGTGCATCATCTCTTCATTTCATGTATCATGTTGAAGGTAGCAGGATGTTAATTTTCTAGAAGGATAGGCTAGTGAATTGGGGCACATTTCTCCTATAAAAAAAACGAGGAGGCTACATCAACCGAAATTTTTTCCCAAAAAGTTACCGAAGGGATATCTTAGCCCTTCATTTTTTATTTATTACACTAGTTATGATGTCATAAAGTATGTGAAAGGTGGAGATCAGCCCTTCGGTAGAGTTTTCGTGATCAACTTCGGTTGATCTAGCTTTTTCGTTAAAAAAAAAGGTTGGAGAATCTTTGGTTTTTTCATTGTTAGAAGGTAAGGAGCATTGTAGATGATTGTAGGGAGTTGACTTATTTGTACTACTCTTTTTCTTTTATCAAGCATGATAGTGGAAGTTATTGTGTGGTGAGGGAATTTGAGGTGAAGTGATGGGTGTAACGATCGAGCCAGCGCGGTTTAAATCTGAGAATGGAAGTGTGTGGTGTGTCTTGTGCGGTGTCTCAGCGTGTGGAGGCAGCACACAATAACCTCCGTGTGATAGACATATCAATGCGGACTTTTTTTTTTTTCAATTGAAATGAAATTACGCCGTTTTAAAGGACTTATTACTCATACATGCATTCGGTGGGATTTGAATCGACGTCGAAACAGCAGCTTGAGTTAAGTCTCGTTGACAAAGTCAATATCCATGCAGACAACAGACTTGCTCTTGCTGATATATGCTCTTTCGTTACCTTGCTAGCTGAAAATGCTCTTTTCATTACCTATCCTGCATTACGGGAAATCTCTCCAGTCATAAATATACTCGCTTCTTGTGCACTTGATAGTGCTAATAAAACTCTCTTCACTCTAAAAAACAATAAAGATGACGAATTTCAAGTCTAATCAAGTACTAGTAGAAATTGACAGAAAAAAACTTCAAAAGAGAAAAGACGGAAAAAAATTGGGATTGGAACAAACTAACAACATTTTTCAAAATTGATGATTTCATTGAGTTCTATTCTTCCTTTAAAAGAGACTGGAACAATCAATTTAAGCGTAGAAATGGTGGCAACTAAATTACCCATCTAACTAACATCCAACCACTTTCTTGCAAGGTGTATGACCAAATGTCTCTTAGATTCCTTCGCATCCTTAAGCTAAACTAATCTATGAAGATGTTGAATTAAACTGTACATTAGCAACACCCCTCAAGACTGAATACATCTGATATATGTTGAGGCTGAGAGTTTTGCATAAGATGGCTAAATAAAGGTGCATCAAGGGGCTTAGTTAGAATATCAGCTAGTTGATTCCAAGTCTTGACACGTAGAAGTTTCACTAGGCGGATTGATCTTTCTCTCTAATGACATGGAAATCAATGTCTATATGTTTTGTTTTTTCATGAAAAGAATTGCACTTTGGTCTTCATTTAGCATTGATATATGTTGTGGTGTATGTATGCCTAGGTCTTTTAAGATATATACCATCCATTGTAACTCACAAACTCCTCTGACAATTGCCATGTATTCATCTCCGGCTAAATATCTTGAGACAATAGCTTGTTTCTTTATTTTCCATGAGAAATAAGAGCATGTCTTAGATACATGCAATAACCTATAATGGAATTTCTAATTTCATGACAACCACCCCAGTCCGAGTCAATGAAAGCAGTAAGTGTGATATCATTGATTGCATGAAAGAATAATCCTTGAGATAATGCTAATTTGATGTTTCTACGTATTCTATTGGCAGCTTTGTAAGTGGTTGTCTATTGGTGCATCGAAGTTGTTTAGTAGAAGTTGTATTCTTTGAAACTGACTGTCTCTATTTGATTCAGGGTAAATACTAGGATGACAGTTAATTGTTCCCTCTGCTTCTGGCCAACAGCCTCTTGTTACCTGAAATTTGTCATCTACTTCGTTTCGAGTTTGCTCTCTCTACTTGGCAGAATCACTAGATCCTATGTTTGCTGCCTGTATGTATGTATGTATCACTTGGAGCAGAGAACAGCCATCAAAAGTTATTTCAATGCATTAGTTTACTTGATATTTGCACGGTTGAAGGCGCTTAGTGAAGCAAATGCTTTGTTTTATCGTAAGTAATAACATATTATCTATTATGCTTTTTGTTTGTAGTGATAACTTATCATATGCGTTCTAGGTAAGCAATCGTATGCTATTGAGGTTGCTGCTGGAACTGTCTTGTCTGTTGTAATAAAGAAAATGCATATGGAATATGCGAGGTTTAATTTCGTGTCTCGGATGAACCGTATCCATGCACCACTGACCGACATTGATCTTTTGAGAAGGGTTCGAGTTTGAATCATAATCCGGTGATAATTTGTGTGCATCATCTCTTCATTTCATGTATCTCGTTGAAGGTAGGAGGCTGTTAATTTTCTAGAAGGAGAGGCTAGTGAATTGGGGCACATTTCTCCTAAAAAAAAAGGGTTGGAGAATCTTTGGTTTTTCTTTGTTAGGGAGTTAGCAGCATTCTAGATGATTGTAGGGAGTTGACTTATTTGTACAGACTCTTTTTCTTTTATCAAGCGTGGTAGACATATCCTTGCGGACTCTCTTTTCCAACCGAAATGAAATTTCCTCATTTTAAAGGGCTTTTTACTCATACATGCATTCGGTGGGATTCGAATCCGACGTCAAACAGCAGCAGCAGAAATTAAGCGCCGTCAATGATATCCATGGAGACTTGCTCTTGCTGACGTATGCCTCTTTCGTTACCTTGTTTGCTGAAATATGCTCTTTTCATTACCTATCCTACATTACGGGAAATATCTCCCGGCCTAAATATGCTCGCTTCTTGTGCACTTGATAGTGCTTAATAAAATTCTCTTCCCTCTAAAAAACAATAAAGATGACGAATTTCAAGTCTAATCAAGTACTAGAAGAAATTGAAAGAAAAAAAACTTCAAAAGAGAACAGACGGGAAAAAATTGGGATTGGAACAAATTAACAACATTTTTTCAAAATTGATGATTACATTGAGTTCTATTCTTCCTTTAAAAGAGACTGGAACAATCAATTTAAGCGTAGAAATGGTGGCAACTAAATTACCCATCTAACTAACATCCAACCACTTTCTTGCAAAGGTGTATGACCATATGTCTCTTAGATTCCTTCGCATCCTTAAGCTAAACTAATCTATGAAGATGTTGAATTAAACTGTACATTAGCAACACCCCTCAAGACTGAATACATGTGATATATGTTAGGCGAGAGTTTTGCATAAGATGGCTAAATAAAGGTGCATCGAGGGGCTTAGTTAGAATATCAATTTAGTTGATTCCAAGTCTTGACACGTAGAAATTTCACTAGGCGGATTGATCTTTCTCTCTAGTGACATGGAAATCAATTTCTATATATTCTGTTTTTCATGAAAAGAATTGCACTTTGGTCTTCATTTAGCAAAATGGTATCACACTCTGGTGAGGAGTCACCTCGCACGTCTCGCGTGAATGTGATGAGAGGTTAATCGAATGCCTAATGCAGCTCCAATGAATTTTGCTATTAAACCAATCTGTTTGAAGGGTGTTATCAATCGGAAATCGGCCTTACGGGGAATCGAGCCGTGGACATCAGAACAAGTTTGGTGAATTCTGGCGTCGCTTTGGCTCAAGTAAGTATCAGGGGATCTTTGGTCTTCATTTAGCATTGATATATGTTGTGGCGTATGTATGCCTAGGTCTTTTAAGATATATACTGTAAATTTATAGCTTCATGGCTCAGCTCGCCAATTCTAGTATATAAATCTCCGGCTAAATATCTTGAGACAATAGCTTGTTTCTTTATTTTCCATGAGAAATAAGAGCATGTCTTAGATACATGCAATAACACTATAATGGAATTTAATTTCATGTAACAATTTGATCCGAGTCAATGAAAGCAATAAGTGTGATATCATTGATTGCATGAAAGAATAATCCTTGAGATAATGCTAATTTGATGTATCTGCGTATTCTATTGGCAGCTTTGTAAGTGGTTGTCTATTGGTGCATCGAAGAATTGACCTAGTTGATTGAGTGCATATGACAATACTTTATATAGTAAAACACCAAATGAATTCTTGACCACACAAATATTATAAAGTGGGGTTCTACAAAAGTTTTCTTTTTATTAAATGAATATGCCGTGAGAAGGGAGGTGGTATAATCCACAATGCCACCCACGTCCACGTGTGTCACTATATTTAATTAAATGCTATTGCACTTGTCTAAAAAAGAGACGACATCCTTTTCGGCTAAAATACTCGTTCACGTTGGCTCTTTAAGTATTATTGCATGTGCTCTTAAAGTAAATTTTGAATTGATTGGAGTGATCTTACCGTGGAATGTAAATACGTCAGAACCCTCTTTAATTAATTATTAATGGATTGAAATTCCAAAGAAGTCAATGACTTGGGCTGAGTAATCAAAATGTGAGGGTTTGGCAGGCCACTAGATTTCTAAAACCCCGCGTCTTTTTTTCTTTTCTTATTCACCATTCTTTTGGTTACACGTGTCAGCCTGATGGGATAAAATTTACCGTGAAAAAGAACAGAAATTGATAGATATGTTAGGCGGAACCCTAAAAATAAAGGTGTTTGACGAAAATCTGGTGGCGTAAAATCGACGATGATGAAGTCTGCAATTGGAGCTGAAATTGAAGATCAATATCCACAGTCGCTGCCGACGGAGAAGCGCAAGCATGCTGAAGTTGGGGACGGGTCACCTCTTTCGGAACCCATCCCTCCGGAGAAACGCAATTGCGTCGAAATTGTGGAGCAGCCTCCCGAATCTTTGCAACCGATCGGAGAACAGAACCTCAGTGATTGTAAAGGTCAAGAAGAAGGAAGACGAAATACCGACTTTCGATGAGCTTCCACCCCATGTACAGAAACGTCTTCTGAGATTCAAGGAAATGTTTGGACCGGATTGGCCCAAATCAGGTATGGGATCCCACCACAACAGAAACATTAGTGACGAACTGATCGGAGACCTTGGAAATTTTTATGAAGATGAGGATCAAAAAGAGAATAGCCAGGTTAATGGAATTTCATGCGATGTAACAATTTCATTTATTTATTTTATGTATCCATTCCAGGCTAATTGTAGAAAATAAGTAACTTTGATGGTAATTACTCCATTATATGACTAGGGTTCTACAGTAAAAGAAGATATTTCACATTGTTGTTCTAACCCCTGAATTTCAAAGAAAACCATGGCTGAACATGCTGATGTTCCATTTATCATGCATATTCCCTGTTAATTTGTTTTTAGTTGTTACATTTGTGTGTTGTTATGATCGGCATCTTTTGTGTGTTTCTTATTCAGTTGGTACATTCTATTGTTGCAATTGTCTGTCTGTCTGTCCATTTAAAGCTGTAGTTTCAGAGCCACTTCTATCTACAAGCTTGATGATCTCTACTTTGTGTCTGTTTATAATGCAAGTGTGGTCTCATTTTGGCTCTGTTTTGTATGTTTAGTTAGCTCGAAGTTTTAATGGAGACCTATACATGTTGCATTAGTTTTTTTCTTTAAAAAAAAGTTGGTTAGCTTTTTAAATTACATGTTTTTCCTGTAGCTTGATTTTGGTTTTGCATTTAATGAATTCATAATTTGTTTCTCCAATCCCCATCCCCATGAGTTTTGTGTTGGTGGTGGAGGGTTGTCTTGATTTCTAGTTATGTTTTGGTTGTCCGGATCATTTGATTTGGATGGTTTTCGTTGATATATATATGGGGTTATGACTCTTTGTTCAAGCTGTTGATAGTAGTTGTATTCTTTGAAACTGACAGTTAATTGTTCCCTTTGCTTCTTGTCAGCAGACAGTTGTTACCTGAAATTCGTCATCTGCTTCATTTCGAGTTTTCTCTCTACTCGGTGGAATCACTGGATCATGTGTTTGCTGCTGCCTGTATATCATGTATGACTTGGAGCAGAGAACAGCCATCAAAAGTTATTTCAATACATTAGTTTACTTGATATTTGCACCGGTTGAAGGCACTCAGTGAAGCAAATGTTATTTAGTTGCAAGTAATAACGTATCATCTATTATGCTTTTTGTTTCTAGTGATAACTTATCATATGGTTTCTAGGTAACTTAATCGTATGCTATTGAGGTTGCTGCTGGAACTGTCTTGTGTGTGTGTGTGTGTTTTCATTAAAGAGATGCATATGGAACATGCGAGATTTAACTTTGTGTCTATGTAAGGAAGCTGATTGGCGGGATCCCTTAAAAGGGTGCACCACCGACCGACCTTGATCTTTTGATAGGTGTTTGAGTTTGAATCCTAATCCGGTGATTCACAGGTTTATGCGTGCATCATCTCTTCATTTCATGTATCTTGTTAAAGGTAGGAGGTTGTTAATTTCCTACAAGGAGAGGCGAGTGAATTGTAGAACATTCCTCCTAAAAAAAGTTGGAGAATCTTTGGTTTTTCTTTGTTAGGGAGTAAGCAGCATTCTAGGTGATCGTATGGAGTTGATTTTTTTTTTTTTTTTTTTTTTTCACGAAGGGTTCGAAGACCTAGAAGAAGAGGAAATCCTACAAAAAAAAAAAAAAACATTTAAACAACAACTAATCTCTTGGGAGATGGACTCCCCTTAAATCTTCTTCCATAATGGAAATGACTTTACTTGAGGTTCCTCCATGGTAGTAATCCCCAGATTCCTTTGATGTCCCAGCCTTGCATGGCAATCTGCCGCTCTGTTAGACTTTCTTTGCTTGAAGGAAATAACAACCTCCCAACAGCCTTCATATTATGGATGTCTTCAATGATAGGAATGCTCCGATTATTGATAGCAGTAACAGCTGCAACGGAATCAGAATGTGCCACTCTGTTAGCCTCTCTTTGCTTGAAGGAAATAACAACCTCAAACCATCAACCTTCATATTATGGATGTCTTCAGAAGACTCTCTTCATTCAGCTCCGATTATTGATAGCAGTAACAGCTGCAAGGGAATCAGATGCAAGGAGTTGACTTCTTTGTACGACTCTTTTTCTATTATTAGCGTGAGGATATTTTTCTCTTGCAATGGCTTTTCTTTCTTTTTTTTTTCCTTCAACGAAACCAAATTACCTTATTTTAGAGGACTCATTATCCATATACATGCACTCGATTGGACTCGAACTCGTGACTTCTTAATCATTGAGCCTCAACCTAACTACTTGAGTTAAGTCTCATTGGCAATATCCCAGACTTGCTTGCTGAGATATGCTCTTCCAATAGGGCTTAATAAAATTCTCTCCACTAAAAAAACGATAGATATGAAGAATTTCAAGTCTAATCAAGAACTTGAAGAAATTGACAAAAAAAACTTCAAAAGATAGGGACAGGAAATTGGGATTGGAACAAAATTAACAACATTTCTTTAAAAATGATGATTACAATGAGTTGTATTTTTTATTTTTTTGAAAAGAGATTGGAACAATTAATTTAATTTTAAAATCAATTGCAACTAAATAACTTCCAACTGCTTTCTTACAAAGGTATTCGACCAAATGGCTCTTGAACACTTCGCATCCTTAAGCTCAATTAAGCTATAAAGATGTTGAATTCAACTGTATATTAGCAACATCCCTCAAGACGGACTAGAGACTCAATTAAGTTATGTAGATGTTGAATACATCTGATATATGGTTGAAGTGTTGAGGGTTTTTTTTTTTTTTTTTTTTTTTTTTTTTTTAAATGGGCGAACAAGGGTGCATCAAGGGGCTTACTAGTTGATTCTAAGTCTTGACAGGTAGAAGCTACTAGGCGGATTGAACTTTCTCTCTAGTGGCATGGAAATTGATTTCTATATGTTTTGTTCTTTAATGAAAAACATGATTTAGTGCAATATGAATTGCACTTTGATTGTCGTAGATGATAGAACATTGATATAGGTTGTGGTGTATGTATGCCAAGGTCCTTTAAGTTATACACAACCCATTGTAACTCACAAACTCCTATGACAATTGTCATGTATTCAGCTTCTGCTAAACTTCTTGAGACAATGACTTTTTTCTTTAATTTACATGAAATAAGAACATGTCTTAGAAACAAGCAATAACCTGTAATGGATTTTGTAGTTTCATGACAATCACCCAGCCCAAGTCGGTGAAAGCAGTAAGTGTAATATCATTGTTTGCAAGAAAGAATAATCCTTGAGGCGGTGCTAATTTGATGTATCTGCGTATTCTCTGGCGACTTTGTAAGTGGTTGACTATTGGTGCGTCAAAAATTGACTTAGTTGATTGAGTGGATATGACAATACTAGCGATCTCATTTGGTAAAAGGTATATAGTAATACCGTTGGTAAGGTATTATCTTGGCGTTTTAGGCGCGATCTTATTTTTGATGAAAAACAACACAATGCTATTAATTTTGTTCCAATCCCGACTTTCCGCCTTTTTATTCTTTTGCAATATCTTCAACTTCTTGATTAGAACTTGAAATTCTTCATCTTTATCCATTTTTTTGTTTTGTTTTCTGGTTTTTTTAAAGTGGGACGAGAGCAGTTCAGTTTTGCAGGAAATGGATAAATGTGGGTGTGTTTAGGGTGAAATTTGTATTTATGAACAAAAGAAATCTATACAAAATGTCCACAAATAGATGATTGTTTGATCAACGTAATAAGTATGGTGTATGTTTAGTGCCTATTTTACGACTTTTATGTGGCGTCTTAAGTAAAGTGAATCGCGTGTTATTAAATCATGATGTCACCAAATATCACATTATCGTTTTTTGTTGTTACAACCTTATTCTCTTTATTTCTAGAAGTTGACCAATGTCCACATTGTGGTGTTATTTTAATTAATTAAAGTCGGGTTATTAATGTGGCATAATTCTTTATCGTGTGCGCGTTTTTAATTATTTTTCTCCTTGCATCACGCGTATATTTTTATGAACGCATTAGTAGCGTCATTAATACTTTTGTAAGCGTAACGTTAATGTCATTGACGGAATTTTAAAAAATAACATGAATGTCAATGAAAGTGACGTATTCATAAAAATAATTATGATACTCAAAATAATTTTGACGGTAGATTTCAAAAGTCAGCTTCCTTTTATTTTTTTTATTAATTTTTTTGAAGGCCTTCCTTTTATTCTCATTCACCATTCTTTTGGTCCACGTGTCAGCCTGATCGTAAGAGAGATAGGATTAAATTCACCGTGAAAAAGAAACGAGATATGTTACGGTGGAACCTAGCAACAAAGGTGTTTGACGGAAATCAGGAGACGCAAAATCGACGATGATGAAGTCTGCAATTGGAGCTGAAATTGAAGAGCAATGTCCACAGTCGCTGCCGACGGAGAAGCGCAAGCATGCTGAAGTTGGGGACGGGTCACCTCATTCGAAGCCGATCCCTCCGGAGAAACGCAGTAGCGTCGAAATTGTGGAGCAGCCTCCCGAATCTTTGCCACCGATCGGAGAACAGAAAGTCTGTAAATGTAAATGTCAAGAAGAAGGAGAATATGAAGGACCGACTTTCGATGAGCTTCCACCCGAAGCACAGAAATTTCTTCTGAGATTCAGGGAAAGGTATGGCCCAAATCAGGTATGGGATCCCACCACAGAAGTAACGAACTGATTGGAGACCTTGGTAATTTTTTTGAAGATACGGATCAAAAAGGAGAATAGCCAGGTTAATTTCATTTCATCATTTATTTATTTTATGTATATATCCAGGCTCTAATTGTAGAAAATAGATCATTTTGATGGTAATTACGCCTTTTTGTGATTAGGGTTCTACAGCAAAAGAAGATACTGTATTTCACATTGTTGCCCCAAGGCCCCCAACTCCTTCGAACCCCTGAATTTCAAAGAAAACGATGGGTTTACGTTGAACTCAGGGCTTTGCTGAAAAAGGCCGTAGCTTATTGCAATGCTATACTTGGTGCTTATAAGTATAAACCATAAAGTAAAGTCTTTTAACTTGCTCATGTTCCATTTATCATGCATATGCCCTGTTAATTTGTTTGTTACATTTGTGTGTTGGTGTTGGTCTGATCATCATCTTTTGTGTGTTTCTTTCTTTTTCTTATTTAGTTGGTATGTTCTGTTGTTGCAATTGTCTGTCTGTCTGTCCATTTAAAGCTGTAGCTTCAGCCACTTCTATCTACAAGCTTGATGGTCTACTTTGTGTCCGTTTATAATGCCTGTGTGCTCTCATGTTGGCTTTGGTCTGTACATCTGGTTTGGTTAGCTCAAGTTTTAATGGAGACCTAAAGCCGTATTTTTTTTGGGGGGGGGGGGGTGGGGGTACAGAGGCAACTCTTTCTCATGGATGAAAGAACGTCAATAAACTGCAACTGTTGCGTTAGATTTCAAAGAAATTTGGTTAGCTTTCTATATTTCATGTTTTTCCTGTAGCTTGGTTTTGGTTTTGCATTTGAAGAATTCGTAATTTGGTTCTCCTACCCCCAAGGGGAAGGGTTGGTTTGTTTTGTCTTTGACACATCTTGATGATTTGTTTTCTTTTTATGTTTTGGTTGTTCGGATCATTTGATTTCAATGGTTTTGGTTGATATATATGGGTGTGTGTGTCTCTATTTGGTGCACCTAGATCCGAAAATGACGTGGAAAAGAAATTAAACTTGGGGCATCACATTCCACCCAGTGATTGTTCCGTTATCTGCTCAAGTATCTCCGTATTCATGCGTTCTTCTGATTCAAAATGTTCCACTTTGAATGCAAAATAATCATGAATGAAGGCCTTCTTCTTGTTCTGTTTGAAAACATCTTTTTGAGATATGAAAAAAAGAAGAAACATGCCATTCATAACCACTTTTATGTATTTATAACCTAGCTCGGATATACTCCTCTTCAAGATAGAGTCCACACTTCTCCACATATGTATAAGCCTCATCAAACGTTGCAGCTGCTGTGCCATTGCCACCGGTATCTAAAATGAGGTTTTTGTTTCGTGGGATCACCTCGTACAAACAGTCGACCATTTCTTGTGCTGAAAACAACTTTTGTTCTGTCCAAGTCAACCGATGTATGGCTGAAACCGCATCCCTTACCACAAGGGCCCAACATGTATCTAGAAAGAAAAAGATAAAATGAGATCAATTCTAAAATGAAAGACTTAAATAAAATACTACCAAAATGCACACAATACTTACTCGTTTGACCTTGATTCCACACCTCCGGGATTGCGTCGTCATTCTCTGATATCCAACTAAATTCACACTATTAATCCAAAACATTGATGTCATTATTATTTGAATAATTAAGTACATAGAGATAGAAGATGACAAAAAAAAATCTCAAATCGACATTTTTCTCATTCATCGAATCACCAAGATTACATCATGTTTATAAAGATAGAATACACACTCAAGTACTTAACTAACTTGCTATGTGTCAATTCAATTACAAGGATAGATAGATAAAGATCAAGATATGAATACAATCTAATCATTTGGGATCGTTTATATACAGGGCCTTATATCCTAGACATGCATGTTCCGTTTTCATGGTGGACTCATATTTCGTACCCTTCTGGAATGGATAATCGCGGATTTATCTCCTCAATTTTAGGAGATAATCATGGATTTAAATAACGGTTTAATGATAGGATCAGAGTCCTAATGGGTGAAGGATCCCTAGGATCTTCCCATAATCATCTGACAGTAAATTCAAATGTATTAAGTATAAGGGGTAGCTCAGGTCGACCTGCGCCGAGCTCCCAAGGCTGTTCTAGCCGAAGGCTGCTCGACCAGCTCCGTTGTGCTCGACCGACTGCGGAGGGGCGGGAGTAAGGCGAGACCGATCTCGTATAGGGTTCGGATCGCCCTTGAGCTTGCAAGTGTGGCTCCCGGCCCTTAAGGTTGTACTCTGTTTGTCTTATTTAATGCCAAATAAAGTTAAAGATAACACGTGGCCGGGGTGCCGACCCGACCTCCATGAGTTGTGTTCCCATTGTTTTGAAGTGTTGTGTCACAAATAGATAATTGGTGTCTTAAGTAAATTAAATTTGTGTCACTAAATCACCACACCTGTCAACAGCCAAAAAAAATAAAAATAAAAATCACCACTTTTTTTTTTTTTTTTTTAGTTTGAAGGGATATTTATATTAGATGAAAAAAAAGCATCTGTTGTTTAAGAAAAAGCACAAAAGCTATACATAACAAATTTAAGCGAAGCTATAGAGCTAAGAATGTCATGCTACGTGTAATTCTCTTTAACTTTCAGGATAAACTGCGATATGAAAACCGACTTAGGGGCGATGTTGTTCTTCATTATGAAATTCTTCATTCCAAAACCAAATACTTGGCCCGAAAGAAATCTCGAACGCCATGTTATCCTTCTTATACATATCATACAAGGCGGTTGTCAAGCCAATCACGGGGCGTCGTGGGTATTAAGGAATTCATGCCGGTATTCGTGGTGCACAACATACTTCCACATCCTGCGCACCCAATTCTGATCTCTGGCGCATGTAGGATAGACTCAATCGAGTTCGCAAGAGTTGCGCGTGTCGTCCACAATAATATTTCGGCGTAGCGGGTGCTAATTTGTGGGAAGGAGTTCTTACGGATAAGCCAAAGCAGATGGTTACCTCGTAGTGGGCCTTTGATGCTCCAAAATCGTTTCCACTTCACATGGTCATTCTTGGCGAGGAGCGGTGTTTGCGGGCTTCATGATAAGCGAATTGCTGAAAATTTTCGGAAGGGTGAAATTTGTCAAAGTGGGGAACCAGAGGCGTCATTTGTGAAGGCATGTCGCAACTCATTTGCAGCAAAGCAAATATGGCGCCAAATGAAGGACGATGTCGGTTTAGGCTTTTCAAATGGTGAGCCATTTTTATGCGTCAGAATTTGAACCCATAATTTCTCATGCTCCGTTAAAATTTGTCTCACGAGTTTTGCTAGAAAGGGTTTTTGGCTAGATTAGGGTTTGATTTTCCTAATTCTATGTCAGGATATTGTAACTGGGAACCTGATGAGAGATAAATTAACACTCATTATTATAACATTTCACTCCATTTCTGATACCGTTTTGAGCATTATTGTACCAATTCAAGTCATAATTACTAAGTTTTATCAAAATGTATAAGTAGTAATTATTATATAAGATATCGTATAATTTCATAAAAATATACTAAAAACACATAAAAATCAAAATCGTTATAAATAGATATTATTGTTATAATTTTAGTAAAACTTAAAGTTTTGTGGTCAAAATTCTTGTGGCTCGTGTTTTTGGTATTTGAAGTCACGTGTGATGAAAAACTGAAGAATTAATATCGAAACAGTAGAAAACCGAAGAAAGATATTTTTCAAATTCCGGCACGCACCGGAGTTGACCGGCACACGCCGGAATCTCTCTGCCACCAGCACATGGGCTCTATCGAGAGAAGAATCATCTATTGTAAGCACCCATGCGCGGAAGGGGGGACCGGCCGCGCGCGCGGTGCACTACCCTATAAATACTCCCCTCAGTCCATTTGTTGAGATGGCCCCAAAATATATATATATATCTCTATATATATTTTCCTCTACCTCTTTTTTTTATTTCTTTTATGTTTTGAACATATCTATATATATATATATATATATATATATATATATATATATATATATATATATATATGCATATAAATAAATAAATAAAGTAGTATCGTTGTAATGCTTGGATTTATTATCGAGAGATTGTTGTCTCGGAAGCCGTTGTTACTTTCACGAGGATTAGGCTCCGATTAATGATTATAATCGGTAATTTTCTAATGTTATTATGTTTATTATTTCTATCTATTTATATACATATATATATATTTGTAGTAGTAATATTAGCCAAGATATGTAATTGAACTATTTTAATCTTTTTGGTAAAATGGATGATTGACTATGGTAAAAATGATTAAAAT
Organism: Gentiana macrophylla; assembly: GCA_026214975.1. Classification (NCBI taxonomy): domain Eukaryota; kingdom Viridiplantae; phylum Streptophyta; class Magnoliopsida; order Gentianales; family Gentianaceae; genus Gentiana; species Gentiana macrophylla. The sequence goes on along the minus strand of CM047816.1, from coordinate 8,389,719 downwards.
CGATTATAATGAATCTTTTTCTATTTTGCAGCGTATTGATAATATTCGGATTAGCGTAATTAACCAAGATGAATCGCTACATATAACCTAACGATGAACCCGGCGAGAGAAGTTAGGATATGAGATAAAGGATAGAAAAACCGGAGGGGTAAAAATGGCGAGTGAAAGCGTGACAAGCGGAATCCTATTTCTACCGAAGCGATTTGTCTTGGGAAAGATGAATCTTATTAAATTTGTGCTCAAGATTATAATAATGTTAAAATCAACGGTTTAATTGAAACTAACACCGGAAAGTTAAATCGATCCGCGACAACCGGAGCCTTTTGAATAACATCGGCCGTCGACAAAGCGGAATAACCTCTTTTATCCGGGGTAGATTTGTACTCGGTACTGTTCGAGACTAAGCGAGATTAGCATGGGGCGGTTGTGGAGATTAAAGCGATGACAATTTGACATATGACAATTTCATATGCTCGTGTGAGGAGGAGTTATCTAGCTTAGAAAGAATCTGTGGTTCATATATAATTTCTGGCTTGAATAAAGGAAGATCATACCGTTTATTAACTAAAAGAGATCATGGTTTAATAACATTATCTTGGTTAGTTTCTATATATTATATTAGTTTCTATATTAGTATTTATATTATATATCAATATATCTATATATATATTTATGTCTATGTATCTATATATGTATTTATATATTTATATATATATCTATATAAGTATTTATTCTTGTTTTACTAACATCTAACTACTAACATAATCTAACCGAGAAAAAGTAAAAGCTATGACTTAGATCGAGTTAATAATAAACTTTAGCAGTGTTTAACCACACTTTGAATTAGATCTTCATTTCCTGAGGATACGACTGACTCATGAGGCTAAGACTACAATTTGACCCGTGCTGCATAGGTAAGGATCGTAACACCTAGAAAAGGTCCGTCAGAACCCAACCCCCACCTCTTGCTCTCTCAGCATTAAGTGCTGATGTTAATTTTTAATGAATCTTAATTTTTAAAAACAACTGTAATTTTTTATTTATAACTCCGATAGTTGAAATTCTTTCATCAAAATTCATATTGTTTTTTTTATTTTCAAGATCTCATACGATACCTGATGACGGAAAAATTCACTTGTATTTTTATAACTTTTCACCCCGTTTCTGATATCATTTTGAGCACTTTTGTATCATTTCGAGTCTTTAATTCCTAAATTTCATAAAAATATATAAGTCATGAATATTTTATAAAATATCGTGTTTTTATGTGTTTTTATTAGTTTTATACTAGGTATAGAACCGGAATGTCGTGTCGGATTTACGTTTGGTATTTTGGTGGTTTATTGCAGAATTATAGGTTGACCAAAATCGAGTAATGACACGTTTGAGGCCTAAAGAGATATTTTTAGGGATATAAGAGTGTGCCACTAACTTAAAGCGGTCAAGTGGGTTTCGGTGGTTAGTGAATACCACTAACGAATTATATCTTCGACGAACAAATGGCTCATTAAAAGCGGCATTTTCTGAAGAAGTGTCCTTAATGAAAGTTGTAGATCTTTGAAAGAGCTTTCCAACTCATTTTGAATCACGTCAATCGGACTTCTACAACTCAAGTATCATTAAGTCAAGTGGTCAAGTGGCTAATCGATTCGATTTAGTGGAAATCGAGAAATGTCTTCGACAAACGAATGGCTCATTAAAACGACATTTTCTGAAGAAGAGTACTTCATGAAAGTTGTAGATTTTTCCGAGAGCTTTCTAATGCCTCTTGAATCATGTCATTTGGAGATCTAGAACTCAAGATATGAATTTTTAAAGTTTTATTCCAAAATATAAATTTTTATCCGTAAAATTGGGATTTAAGGGGGATGCATGTCATGATTAGGCCGGACTGGTCCGGCCCTTACCCGGACTGGTCCGGCCCCTTGAATTTTGCCTATATAAGGATCAATCAGGGAGACGAGATGAGAGGCACCATATATATATATATATATATATATATATATATATATATATATATATATCTCCTCTCCGTATTTTCTTTAGTTTTTAAGTTGTAAATAAGGCCTTATGTGAAATAAATTTAATAATATTTAGTATCGTTGTAATGCTCGGGAATAATCGGTAGTTGATTGTTCTTTGAAATAGTTGTAATATCGAACTTTTGATATCGCAGTTATAATAGTAAGTTTGTTTTTTCTTATTATTGTTATATCTATATCTAGTTATTTCTTTTCGTGTTGTTTCTTGTTTCTTTTCATTCTATATATATATATATATATATGTATCAGTAGTAGTATCCATATATAGGAGAATCGACAAATGATTGGATTCGGTTTTAATTTGGTTTTAATAGAATTCTACCATATTGTGTGAAGACTATTATGTAAAACTTCCGTCATTTTAATCCATGACATGTTGACAGAATCCGTTTATATGGGTAGCTAAACTTTTCATAGCCGAAATATGTGAAAACGGGTGAAATCAACCCTCGGGAGACGAGATGGGAGTTGTGTTGTGCTTAATTAAACGTTCATGTTTTAAAACTTGTTTTGATCATGTTAATTACTTTGAATGAGATTGACAACCTTGTTCATTGTTACATCAAGCTTATAAATGTATTTTGCGGTGAGATGTGGGATATGAGTATCACTAATCATAGTCTTGATTGTCAGATTGACAACCTGAGTGACAGATCTGGACTATGCCTATGTGAGATTCTTATCTTTACGAGATGAATGAAACATGTTTTAGAATCACTAAACCATAGTCTTAATCGTTAGATTGGCAACCTAAGTGACACATTAAAATTATGTTTTTGTGAGGTTTTATTGGTTTTTATTCCGGTCAACCATGTTAGGCAAGTTAGCTCTACAAAGGAGGGTTAATAAACCTAGTATGGGCGTTAAGTGAGAGCTATTCGAGATCTTAACGCAAGAATAGAGAGTTAACACCCGTGAATATCATATAAACTGAACTTGATAAAACACACTCCTTATCAAGTTTTTCCTGTGGGGAGATAACCTGTTGGATCATAACTCGGCTATGCTTTTTTTTAATCTCGTTAGAATAATCTTTACTTTTTGCATTAGTTATAAACACTCCACCTAAACTTTGATCGCCTAGACTAAGACACACGTTCACTTAAGTACTCACAACCACATTTCTCTTGGGATCGACCTCGTACTCCTGTAGCTATCCTAACAATCGACACAGTACCTTTGCCAGTTAGAGAGTTAGTTTACCTGATTTTGCGAGTCTTTATAAATGTATTTTTGAGGGGTAAATTTTAGCTAATAAAAAATTGGCGCCGTTGCCGGGGAAATGTGTGATATTGTTGTGATATCTTGTAAGTGAACCGAAGGATTGGGCCTAGGTTTTTATTTTCTTCGTTTTATTTAGATTTCGTGTGTGTGTGTGTGTAAAAAAAAAAACAACGAAAAAAAAAAGAAAATTTTTATTGTTTTCTTGTTATTTTCTGAAGATCTTGCAGATTGAGCTTAGATGGATGGATTTTTCAATCAATACTATTCACCTGAACAACAATACTCCTACCTACCTCAGGCATCTGCACAATGTTATCAACAACAGTTTGTGCCTCAACCTCAGTATCAACAGGAGAATAACCAAGGTTCATGGGATTATCAGTGCCCTAGTACGTACCAGGATCAGAATTATGGTTATTCGAGTTATGAGCCAATAATATTATGAGGTTCTTTGAACCACAGTGCTTATCGAGGATTACGGTGTTCATACTCAATGCGTTGATAGCTTTACCCAGATTGACCACGATCGATTATGCGGAATGGCAAGAGGATCGCTACTCACCTCCGATGAATCAAAGTCGGTATGATCAGTTTTCCCCATGCCACGAGAAGACTTTCACCGGCGGTCAAATGGAGCAACTAGAGCGATTGGACCGAGATCTTGCAAGAGCGGCTTTGGACATGCAAGAGTTCAAGGTAAATAATCGACTCCGCCATAAGAAATCTTCAAGACACGGTGGGGAAATTGATTGAATTAGTGAGGTATGTGAAAGAGTCAGAGACATGTGAGGTGGTTAAGGATGATGAGGTGCTCATTGAAGAAGTTCAGGTTGAGAATTGTTGGAAAGGTGTCCTAAACCCAATCGGGTCGGACCGGATCCGACCGGGTCGGGTCATTCTGATCTATTTAGTTCATGTAATAACTTTATTATGATTAATAAAAGCACTTATGTTATTATATATATTGTTTGTCTTCATATCATTTGTTGTATATATATATAGTAACGTCCCCTAGTATCAATCGTGATAGAGAAACCATGATAGTGATCATGGTTGATGAGATCTCTAATCACTATAACAAGGTTGGTACTTAAATGTCTCTAGTCTTACATATTATCAAATGGGACATTGATAGTATAAGCGGACTAGCACGTATTGGATGTCTTTATCTTTTAGAAGGTAGGGATAGATCTCGTCTATCGAAGTGTAGGGACACTTGGGTATGCGTGGGCGTGTATTAGAGAATGCGTCACGTTAAGTGACCCACTTACATTAAGTGTCACACTATGTGGCGGTTGTGTAATTATCCTTTTGACCGGAGTCTTCATGGCATCACGGTGTGGATTGTCATGCTTTGACACTATTGAGATTTCTCCTAACCACGGGCGATCATGCGGTAGTGATTGGGTATGATATTGAAGCATCGCGGAGTATACATGATTGGTCGTCCGGGAATCGCGTATCCTATGATTGGGATTGAATATCCGAAATGGCCTTCTTATAAGGAATGTCTAGCTCTCGAGAATCTTTGCAAAGTGGGAGTAAATGTGTTATTCCGAGAGCATGATATCAGATTATAAGATACGATCGTCAATGTATTGACACTCGAGATACGATCGTATGGATATTATTATAGCGATAGGATTGTAAGTTACACGGTAACTGCTTCACATGAAAGGTAGTAGTCATTGCTTTTGACTCTTCCGATAATTGGGGGTCACGGTGTGTTGCTGAGACGCTATCCCGTGATCGTTAGGTATGAAGGGCATTTTGGTAAATTGCACTTTGTGTCTACGGCCAACATATTCGGAAGCCTATCGGGTCACACACATATGAACATCGAGTCGGATTAAAATGCGGTTATAGATGATAACCAAATAAGGAAAGTTTATCTACGGACTATAAAGGTTATAGTGGTAAATTAATATGGTGGTATTTATTTATTATGAATAAATAAAATACAAGATATTAATTATATATAAATTAAAGAATATTCGGAAGTCAATTCATTGACTAAAGGGCGCCACTTTTGGGTGTATGAGATACACTTGGATTGTGTGACTTTAATTAATAAATATTGCCATAATATTAATATAGGATATTAATTGATTTTAGTAAAATAGATTTATGGTAATAAGATAATTATAATCAATATATGATATTGACAAAATATTATAATTAAAGAGATAAATCAATCTAATTGATTTTCCTTATTTGATTGGAAAAAGTTTTCTTCTCCTCCACACTCAATTTGGGGCGCCACCTCCTATATAAAAGGAAGTGGGTGTCAAGCTCTTTTTGTACAACACAATTGCAAGAGTTCATAATTCTTGTGTAAAATAGAGAGCTCTCCATAGTGAGTTTGTGAGGAAGAAAAGGTCGATCTAGTGACCGGAGTTTTTACGATAGCAATCCAAGGAGGATTCGGCGAGGGGTTCGTGTGGATTAGCGATAGAGGCCGGACGCGTGGGCGGCTTGCGCGATTGAACTACTCTCCGTTGGCGGTCAAAGCGGCGATCTTGTAGATCATCTAAGGTATAACCGTCAAACTACTTAACGTGTTTATTGCATTAAGCGAAGAACGATCTAGAAAAGGAAATCAAATTTTAAATTCATTTGCGTTAAACTAGTGATTTCTAACGGTGGTATCGAGGCAGGACTTGAGCTTAAGCAATAAGCATAATTTAAATGCGTAGTATTTAATCGATAGATGCAAGATTTAAATCACGAAACGTTAAAACAAAAAAAAAAAAAAAAAAAAAAAAAAAAAAAAAAAATAGGGTTCTTTGGGGTCGGCCCATGGCGGCGCCCCCTCCAAGGGCGGGGCGGCGGGGCGGCGGTAGCCCTAGGGTTGCCGTCCGTCGGCTATCCTCTTCCAATGGGGAGATCAACCCTTTTCGTTTGTGATATTTTATTGTGCATAGATATCTCGTTTGTTTAGTTGTGTCGTATGGCCAACCAATGGGTTCAAATAGTTTGGACCATTGGGAAACCATATGGGACATTGGCCTTTCAAATTTTGATTTGGAATAGGCTGGCAAGCCCTTCCAAATATTTGATTTGGAATAGCAAGCTTCAAGCTGTGGCTCAAAATTTTGATTTTGGAAAGTGGCGGCTAAACCAAAATTATTTGGCCTTTCCAAATATTTGATTTGGGATAGCCAGGCCTTTCCAAATATTTGATTTGGAATAGGCTGCAAGCAAGCCACTTCCAAAATTTTGATTTTGAAAAGTGGCGAGGCGCAGACTAAAATAATTTGGCCTTTCCAAATATTTGATTTTGGAGTAAGCTGCAAGCTCTTTCCAAATATTTGATTTGGAATAGCTTAGCTCAAGCCACTTCAAAATTTTGATTTTGGAAAGTGGCTGAGCCTAAACTAAATTTAATATTGGAAATGAAACAAATAGGAGACTTTATAATTTTAATTTTATTTTGAATAGTTCAAATTTAATTAAAATTGAAATCGATTTAAAATTAAATGTTAATTTTAATTTTCGGTTAAGTCATATAATTAATTAAAAGTTATTTAATTATTTGGCGTGATAAAATAAAACGCATGAGTAGTAGTAGTTAAAATTAGAATTTAATCTTTTTCATAAGATAAAATTGTATGGATTAGATGTGTAGATATAATGTGATTATATATATTTTCGATTGATCGTGGATTTCAACCAAATAGGATAGATGGGAATGTTTTCTTTATGTTGGTTTTTTTTGAAAAATTGTCCCAGCCGTTATGAAGAAGCGCGACCAGTTTACTTTTTGCATTTATCCCATTCGAGTCCCCCCGTGTGCGGCGGGTGTAATTAAATATTATGTAACAAGAATGGAGCAAAAAGTTCAAGACCAAGGAGAAATAAAGAACCCATTGGCGTCAATGTTAATAAAGATCCTATTGGCGGTTGCGAGATACCCTTAGTTTGTGACCAGCGGTTTCGTCGGTTTGTATTGAAACCGCACTTCTAGAAAAAAGTCCATGATCATACCGGTTATTTTATGCGCGGAATGTTGTGTATGTTTTACTTTATATGATATCGTAGTAATATGCACATAGTAGATGAGACCATAATTAAACCAAATTAATTAAGTGAATTAATTTAAAATTATTCCCACACCAAAAAATCGAGCCAAAATTGTCTCCCAATATTATAATGACGGTGAAGAGCCTTTGTTGGATCAACTGATCGGCCACGCGTCGGGAGTTGACTACCACGGGTATATCGTCATTATCGAGATATGATCGTTACGAGATCTCATGAATATTTGGAGTTACGACTCGACTAAGAATCTTGCGGTGATTGGCCCACGTCGGGACCGTCGATTTTAGAGACAAGGGTGGCTATCACATAGAGATGTGAATTGTCAAAGAGTTGACTAGTCAACCAATGGAAATCGAATAAGATTCGATCGGTAAATAGTACCCACCTTCGAATTGACCCGGTCGATCGCCCACGTCGGGGATCGAGTCAACTAGATAGATTCCATCCACTAAAGAATTAATTAAATTCTTGAAAGCCAATAGGGAATAGTTGGCTAGTGGGAGTAAAACCTTATAAATTTCTTAGTGCAAATTTAGGTTTTTATACATGAGCTTTTACTTATTCTATCTTTATTTATTGTTGTAGAAAATGTCAAACAAATTGAACCTTCGTTTTATCATCGATAAAAGCTTGCGAAACTAATTTTCTCGATTGGGAAAGAAACCTCAAAATCGTTTTGAGGCACGAGAAGATTGGCTATGTCTTGGACGAGGCCCTACCGGAAAAGCCCGCGAGGGGTTCGGCTGCAGATGTTGTCGAGAAGTACAACAAGCACTGTTCTGACAGTATTGATGCTACATGTATCATGCTTGCTTCTATGACACTGGCTGCAGAAACAAAGATGAGTCCATGGGCGCCTACTCTATTATGGTCCACCTGAAGGAGCTTTATGCTTCTCGGTCTCGCCTTCGAGAAGTACGAGGTCTCGAAGGCCCTGTTTAGTTGTAAGATGGCATCCGGGATTTCTTTGTGGGGTCACACGTGCTTAAAATGATCGGGTACATAGAGAGGCTTGGGAAGGCGGGCCACAAGTTGGAGCGAGTTGAGTATTGACTTGATTACGCAATCTCTACCGACTCATTCTCGCAGATTTGTGATGAACTATCACATGAACAAGATAGATTGCTCACTAGCGGAGTTATTGAACATGTTGAAAATTTGAAGGCACTTTGTAGGGAAGGAAAGCAAGTGTTCTTTGGTCACTTCAAGCAAGGGGCAAGGCAAAAGCCAGAAAAAGTCCAAGAAAGCGAAGGTCGCACCTAAGCCAACGCCTAAGATAGCAAAAGACAAATCCAAGGATGCTTGCTTCCATTGCGGTGAGACCGGACATTGGAGGAGAAGCGCAAGGGCTTCTTGAGTACCAAGAAGAAGCATTCGATGCTTCGACTTCGAGTATATTTATGATTGAGATCAACATTACTTCTTCTAAGTCTAACCACTTTGGGTATTAGATCATGGTTGTGGTTCTCATATTTGTAACGAATATGAGGCACTAAGAAGAGCTAGAGATCCGAGGAAAGGAGAGGTGGACCTACGCGTTGGAAATGGAGCAAGTGTTCTTTGCTGCTACCGTAGGAGTTTATTTTCTTTCATTGCCCGAGTGGGCTAGTACTAGAACTCAATAAGCTGTTATTTTGTTCTCGCTCTTTACGAAGAGCATTATTTCTATTTACGCATTAGATGTTGATGGATTTTCTTTTACGTTTGAGAATAAATGTTGTTCTTTTTCACGTGATGGAATCTTTTATGGTCTTGGCATACTTAGCAATGGTCTTTACATATTAGATATGAATGTTGGCGTACTTAATATAAATAACAAGAAAGCCAAAACAAATGACTTGAATGAATCCTACTTATGGCATTGTAGACTTGGCCATATAAATAAGAATCGCATATCCAAACTCCATAAAGATGGAATGTTGGATCAATTCGATTCTGAATCATTTGATACATCTGAAGCTTGTTTACTTGGCAAGATGACAAAGTCACCTTTTAGTGGCAAAGGATAAGATCCAATGAATTGCTTGAGCTTATACATACCGATGTGTGTGGCCCAATGTCAATTCAAGCCAAAGGAGGATACTCTTATTTTATCACTTTCACCGATGACCATTTCGCTATGGTTATATATACTTAATGAAGTATAAATCTGAAGCCTTCGAAAAGTTCAAAGAATTCAGAAGTGAAGTGGAGAAACAACTAGGTAAGGAAATCAAAACACTTCGATCCGATCGAGGCGGAGAATACCTAGATGGAGAGTTTCAAGATTATTTGAAGGAGAATGGGATTCTACCTGAATGGACTCCTCCCGGAACGCCACAGATGAATGGCGTGTGCGAGAGGAGGAACCGCACTTGTTAGACATGGTGCGATCCATGATGAGCTATGCGATTCTTCCAAAATCGTTTTGGGGTATGCTCTAGAAACCGCATCCTATACATCGAACCGAGTTCCATCAAAGACGGTTGATTCTACACCATACGAGGTATGGGCCAAGAAGAAACCAAATCGCATATCTTAAACCTTGGGGTTGTCCGGCTTATGTGAAGCGGATGATGCACGACAAACTAGAGGCGAGATCCGACAAATGTCTGTTTTGTGGGATATCCTGAGAAACTAGAGGATACCAATTTTACCTCCCGAGGAACAAAAGGTGTTTGTTGCCAGGATCGGCCACTTTACGGAGAAAGAGTTTATTACGGATAGGGTCGGTGGGAGTAAGATTGATCTTGAAGAAATTCGAGAACCACTTACGGATAATGATCCGTTGATGGAAGTAGAGGAGACACCACATACAAATGTGGCGCCATCCCCTACCGTAGACACAATAACACCTCGAAGATCCACGAGGAGCGCCGTGGACTGATAGGTACATCTGGCGTGTATCTCATGGAAGATGAGGACCCTAGAACTTATGAGGAGGTGCTATTAAGGCACGACAAAGAGAAATGGCTTGAGGCCATGAATTACGAGATGGAATCCATGAAGGACAACCAAGTTTGGAACTTAGTTGATCCGCTTGAGGAATAGTTCCCATAGGGTGTAAATGGGTCTTTAAGAGAAAGACCGACATGGACGATAACGTGACCACCTACAAGGCTAGGTTGGTGGCAAAAGGTTATAAGCAAAGACAAGGAGTTGACTATGATGAAACCTTCTACTTTGTTGCCATGTTAAAATCCATTAGAATTTTGCTTGCTATTGCAAAGATACCATGATTACGAAATGGCGGATGGATGTGAAAACAGCTTTCCTTAACGGGAACACATGCGAGGAAGTGTATATGACATGACTGAGGGTTTCACAACCAATGACGCCAGGATGGTGTGTAAGCTGCAAAGATCCATTTATGGATTAAGGCAAGCTTCTCGAGTTGGAATCTTCGCTTTGATGAGATAATCAAGCAGTTTGATTTCATCAAGAACGAAGATGAGCCCTGTGTTTACAAGAAGGTTAGTGGGAGTGCCATTGTGTTCTAGTGCTTTATGTGGATGACATATCGCTCATAGGGAATGATGTGCCTATGTTACAATCAGTCAAAGCTTGGTTATCCAAGAACTTCTCTATGAAGGACTTGGGTGAGGCGACCTATATTCTCAGGAATAAAGATCTATAGAGATAGATCTAAAAGGTTGCTTGGTCCGTCACAATCCACCTACATAGACAAGATCTTTGAAGAGATTCGGCATGGAGCGATCAAGAAAGGGTTCTTTGCCCATGTCACACTGGGTCTACTGCCCAAGGGAATGAGTCCTAAGACGAGAGGAGGAAAAGGGCACAAATGAGTAAAGTCCCTTATGCCCGGCAATCGGGTCTATCATGTATGCCATGTTATGCCACAAGACCAGACGCCTCGTACCCTCTTAGTATGACTAGTAGGTACCGGTCCAATCCAGGTGATGGTCACTGGATTGTTGTCAAAAAATATCCTTAAGTACTTGAGACGCACACTAGGGATATGTTCCTGGTTTTCGGGAACGATGATTTAGTATTACGAGGTTACACGGATGCCGTTTCCAAGCGACAAGGATGACTTTAAGTCACAATCTGGATTTGTTTTCACGCTAACGGCGGGCGGAGCGGTGGTGGAAGAGTTCCAAGCCAGGAGACTCTGCAGATTCTACAACGGAAGCCGAATACATAGCGACCTCGGAGGCGGCAAAGAAGCGATTTGGATGAAGAAGTTCATTCATCGAACTTGGTGTGGTTTCTTCCATTGAAGGTCCGGTGCCTCATGATTGTGATAATAATGGAGCGATATCTCGATCAAAGGAACCAAGGTCTCATCGAAGTCCAAACATGTGCTACTGGCGCTATCACTTGATTTAGAGATAGTAGATAGAGGAGATGTAAAGATAGAGAAAGTCCACACGGATGATAACATAGCTGATCCGTTAACCAAGGCATTGTCTCAAGCTAAGCATGAGAAACATGTTCACTTGCACGGGCTTAGGCATATGGGTGATTGGCTTTAGGCCAAGTGGGAGATTGTTGGAAAGGTGTCCTAAACCCAATCGGTCGGAACGGATCCGACCGGGTCGGGTCATTTCTGATCTATTTAGTTCATGTAATAACTTTATTATGATTAATAAAAGCACTTATGTTATTATATATATTGTTTGTCTTCATATCATTTGTTGTATATATATATAGTAACGTCCCTAGTATCAATCTGTGATAGAGAAACCATGATAGTGATCATGGTTGATGAGATCTCTAATCACTATAACAAGGTTGGTACTTAAATGTCTCTAGTCTTACATATTATCAAATGGGACATTGATAGTATAAGCGGACTAGCACGTATTGGATGTCTTCTATCTTTTAGAAGGTAGGGATAGATCTCGTCTATCGAAGTGTAGGGACACTTGGACTGTACGTGGACGTGTATTAGAGAATGCGTAGACGTTAGGTGACCCACTTACATTAAGTGTCACACTATGTGGCGGTTGTGTAATTATCCTTTTGACCGAGTCTTCATGGCATCACGGTGTGGATTGTCATGCTTTGACACTATTGAGATTTCTCCAACCACGGGGCGATCATGCGGTAGTGATTGGGTATGATATTGAAGCATCGCGGAGTATACATGATTGGTCGTCCGGGAATCGCGTATCCTATGATTGGGATTGAATATCGAAATGGCCTTCTTATAAGGAATGTCTAGCTCTCGAGAATCTTTGCAAAGTGGGAGTAAATGTGTTATTCCGAGAGAGCATGATATCCAGATTATAAGATACGATCGTCAATGTATTGACACTCGAGATACGATCGTATGGATATTATTATAGCGATAGGATTGTAAGTTACACGGTAACTGCTTCACATGAAAGGTAGTAGTCATTGCTTTTGACTCTTCCGATAATTGGGAGTCACGGTGTGTTGCTAGACGCTATCCCGTGATCGTTAGGTATGAAGGGCATTTTGGTAAATTGCACTTTGTGTCTACGGCCAACATATTCGGAAGCCTATCGGGTCACACACATATGAACATCGAGTCGGATTAAAATGCGGTTATAGATGATAACCAAATAAGGAAAGTTTATCTACGGACTATAAAGGTTATAGTGGTAAATTAATATGGTGGTATTTATTTATTATGAATAAATAAAATACAAGATATTAATTATATATAAATTAAAGAATATTCGGAAGTCAATTCATTGACTAAAGGGCGCCACTTTTGGGTGTATGAGATACACTTGGATTGTGCACTTTAATTAATAAATATTGCCATAATATTAATATAGGATATTAATTGATTTTAGTAAAATAGATTTATGGTAATAAGATAATTATAATCAATATATGATATTGACAAAATATTATAATTAAAGAGATAAATCAATCTAATTGATTTTCCTTATTTGATTGGAAAAAAGTTTTCTTCTCCTCCACACTCAATTTGGGGCGCCACCTCTATATAAAAGGAAGTGGGTGTCAAGCTCTTCTTTTGTACAACACAATTGCAAGAGTTCATAATTCTTGTGTGTAAAATAGAGAGCTCTCCATAGTGAGTTTGTGAGGAGGAAAAAAGGTCGATCTAGCGGCGGAGTTTTCTCGATAGCAATCAAGGAGGATTCGGCGAGGGGTTCGTGTGGATTAGCGATAGAGGCCGGACGCGTGGGCGGCTTGCGCGATTGAACTACTCTCCGTTGGCGGTCAAAGCGACGATCTTGTAGATCATCTAAGGTATAACCGTCAAACTACTTAACGTGTTTATTGCATTAAACGAAGAACGATCTAGAAAAGGAAATCAAATTTTAAATTCCGCTGCGTTAAACTAGTGATTTCCTAACAAGAATAAGGTTGAGGATTCAGTTTGCTATAATGAGATTTCAGAGTTAGAGGAGCAGGAGATTGATTGGCCATCTTTAGTAAAGCCCTTTGGGAGAGTTGGTAGTGTTTAATATAATGGTCCCGGATTACTACATTCGTCCACTCTGTGAGGATGAATTTTCTGCGGTCCGCTTTGTGTACTCCCTGATGGATGAACTTTATGGAATAGTAAAGAAGATGGTTCGATAGGTCGATAATGAAGATTCTCTCTGGCTGGGAGGAGATAGCATCGAGAACCAAACGAGGCAATGCGTTTCTAGACAATTTAATTTCGATGGTTCTCGCTTTGATCACTTTTCTTAAGTTGTTGATCTTCTTAAGTTCGGATTTTGGTTGATTGAGTGCAGTATAGAGTCACCCGTCGAGCAAACGACGTTAAACAAAAGCGCTACCGGAGGCGACCCGTTAAATAATAATAATTTGGATAAACCTAGTCGAATGAAATGTAGAATGTATGAAAGATGAACACAAAGCACAACCAAGTCTCGGGATGAATGTTTGAATGTCATTAAAAGGGAAGCGATTAGGTGGTTATCCGAAAATCCCGATGGAGAAAAAGAAAACATTCAAATACATCATTTCTTGGACTTAGGTTGTTGAACCCTTGAGGATCTGGGTATAAAAGACTCAATACTCTTTCACACATTTCATTTTATGATCTAGTCTGTTTCAAATTTCTGGTCGTTGTAGTATAGTGGTGAGTATTTCCGCCTGTGTGTAATAAAAAGAATCTAGGAATAACTGACTATGAATTGATGTTTTATGCTCGTTGTTTAGATATTCTGTGCTTAACATGTGAAGGTGATTTTTCCATCTAAAGCTATTATGTGATGTGCTATATATTGCTTATCGAATTTTCTGACGTGACAGGGCCATTTCCTTATTATTCCCATATCCCTATTCAATGTCTTGGAACGAGGACCATGTCCCGTGTTTGCTTTGTTTTGGTTATTTTTGTATAGGGATTCGGGTCGTGCTTTCTCATGGCTGTTACGGGATTCGGTAGCACCTTTCTGCCAGGTTTATAAGCTAAGTCTTCCTCTCTATCTCATTCACACGCTTGGGACATTGCAAGTTCGTAAGTGGGGTAGAGTCGTGGTTGGTCTAAAGAATGGCATTAGTGCTTGTTTTGTATCGAGAAAATCCCTTAGTTTTCGATCTTTTTCGAGCATTATTTAGTTGATTAAAATAAATTGTATAAGGTATATATTTCATGGATTTGATGATGTAATGATCGATTTGGATGTATATAACCAAAGTGAACCATAAGTGCATTTTAGCCTAAATTTATTTGTGTAACATGAATTCCTTCACATAAGCATTTGATATTGAAGCGAAAATTTTAAACTGTTTCCCATTCAGTATTCTAGTGGTTTATCCTAGAAATAGAAGTAGCTTAGTACCTAATTTCTGAACATGTACTGTGAATATCTGAAGGTTTGAATGTGATAGAAAGAATGTCAAAATAAGTGAGCTATTTATATGCCGGATGTAGCTACCAATGATTTGAGTGTAGTAGGGCGTTATCACGAAACGTCCTATATCACTATGAGGTTTAAAAGATCCCGACCGCCTGATGATAGTAGTCCAGCTAGGGTGTTATCACGAAACATCTTATTGTTTGGGAATGAAGGCATATGCTACACATGTGAAATTAAGTCCACTAGGGTGTTATCACGAAACATCCTATTCTTTGGGAATGAATTAAGCATGGTTGAAAACTTAGTTATCTTTCGACTATCCCCAGTTATATAAATTGAATGATATGCTTTAGGGATTATCCTAATAAGTACAGGAGGAGGACGTTGTGTGAACTCATATCGCTATACCTAGGAAAATCATTAGGGTATCGAATGGATATTTGTGCGTTTGCTTGAATTATTCAAGAGAGGATAGTGGAAATTGAAAAGGGCATTGTCACACACGCACTATGTTATACATTTATATTAATGTTAACGTGTGGTTATGATTCGAATGGTTTCATCATCTGGTTGTCCTTACATCTTATCTCTTCATGAATTTTCCTCATTCATTTTATTTTATCGCTTTTTTGCTTCGAGGACGACAAAAAGCTAAGTGGGAGTTGTGATGACGGAAAATTTCAACGTTATTTTTATAACTTTTCATCCAGTTTCTGATATCATTTTGAGCACTTTTGTATCATTTCGAGTCTTTAATTCCTAAATTTCATAAAAATATATAAGTCATGAATATTTTATAAAATATCGTGTTTTTATGTGTTTTTATTAGTTTTTTATACCGGTTTAAGTAACCGGAATGTAAATGTCGGATTTACGTTTGGTATTTTGGTGGTTTATTGCGAGAATTATAGGTTGACCAAAATCCCGAGTAATGACACGTTTTGAGGCCTAAAAGAGGTATTTTTAGGGATATAAGAGTGTGCCACTAACTTAAGTGGTCAAGTGGTTTCAGTGGTTAGTGCATACCACTAACGAATTATATCTTCGACGAACAAATGGCTCATTAAAACGGCATTTTCTGAAGAAGTGTCCTTAATGAAAGTTGTAGATCTTTGAAAGAGCTTTCCAACGCATTTTGAATCACGTCAATCGGACTTCTACAACTCAAGTATCATTAAGTCAAGTGGTCAAGTGGCTAATCGATTCGATTTAGTGGAAATCGAGAAATGTCTTCGACAAACGAATGGCTCATCAAAACGACATTTTCTGAAGAAGAGTCCTTCATGAAAGTTGTAGATTTTTCCGAGAGCTTTCTAATGCCTCTTGAATCATGTCATTTGGAGATCTAGAACTCAAGATATTATTTTTAAAGTTTTATTCCAAAATATAAATTTTTATCCGTAAAGTTGGGATTTAAGGGGGGTGCATGTCATGATTAGGCCGGACTGGTCCGGCCCCTTGAATTTTGCCTATATAAGGATCAATCAGGAGACGAGATGAGAGGCACCATATATATATATATATATATATATATATATATATATATATATATATCTCCTTCTTATTTTCTTTAGTTTTTAGGTTGTAAATAAGGCGCTTTACACAGAAATAAATTTAGTAATATTAGTATCGTTGTAATGCTCGGGGAATTATCAGAAGTTCGGTGTTGCTGAAATAGTTGTAATATCAAGCTTTTGATATCGCCGTTATAATAGTAAGTTTGTTTTTTTTCTTATTATTGTTATATCTATATCTAGTTATTTCTTTCGTGTTGTTTCTTGTTTCTTTCATTCTCGTTATATATATATATATATGTATCTGTAGTAGTATCCATATATAGGAGAATCTGACAAATGATTGGATTTCGGTTTTAATTTTGTTTTAATAGAATTCTGCCATATTGACAGAAGGCTATTATGTAAAACTTCCCGCCATTTTAATCCATGACATGTTGACATAATCCGTTTATATGGGTAGCTAAAGTTTTCATAGCCGAAATATGTGAAAACGGGTGAAATCAACCCTCGGGAGACGAGATGGGAGTTGTGTTGTGCTTAATTAAACGTTTTTATGATAAACGTTCATGTTTTAAAACTTGTTTTGATCATGTTAATTACTTTGAATGAGATTGACAACCTTGTTCATTGTTACATCAAGCTTATAAATGTATTTTGCGGTGAGATGTGGGATATGAGTATCACTAATCATAGTCTTGATTGCCAGATTGACAAACCTGAGTGACAGATCTGGACTATGCCTATGTGAGATTCTTATCTTTACGAGATGAATGAAACATGTTTTAGAATCACTAAACCATAGTCTTAATCGTTAGATTGGCAACCTAAGTGACACATTAAAATTATGTTTTTGTGAGGTTTTTCAAATGGTTTTTATTCCGGTCAACCATGTTAGCAAGTTAGCTCTCAAAGGGAGGGTTAATAAACCTAGTATGGGGTTAAGTGAGAGTCTTATTCGAGATCTTAACGCAAGAATGTAGAGAGTTAACACCCGTGAATATCATATAAACTGAACTTGATAAAACACACTCCTTATCAAGTTTTTCCTGTGGGGAGATAACCTGTTGGATCATAACTCGGCTATGCTTTTTTTTAATCTCGTTAGAATAATCTTTACTTTTTGCATTAGTTATAAACACTCCACCTAAACTTTGATCGCCTAGACTAAGACACACGTTCACTTAGGTACTCACAACCACATTTCTCTTGGGATCGACCTCGTACTCCTGTAGCTATCCTAACAATCGACCTAGTACACTGCCAGTTAGAGAGTTAGTTTACCCACGGTTTTGCGAGTCT
Source organism: Gentiana macrophylla (assembly GCA_026214975.1). Classification (NCBI taxonomy): domain Eukaryota; kingdom Viridiplantae; phylum Streptophyta; class Magnoliopsida; order Gentianales; family Gentianaceae; genus Gentiana; species Gentiana macrophylla. The sequence continues at coordinate 8,371,836 of CM047816.1, read as the reverse complement.
TTATAAATGTATTTTTTAGGGGTAAATTTTAGCTCATCAATACCCTTCCGACGTATTTTTGAAAGCCGAAAAAACATATGCATTAGTCGGAGTGTTTTTCTTATAAACGACCGTAACTTTTGATTTAGAACACCGATCATCAAAATTCTTTCACCAAAGTTCATTTTTTTTCTCTTCATTTTGAGATCTTATATGATACCCTTTCGACATAGTTTTGAAATCCGAATAATCGCAGCATTTACACTAACACAATCACAATATCAGTATCACAGTAACACGTTTTATTAACAAACACAATGACACCATTACGATTACCATCACCATTAATAGTATACGATTAGCCAGAAATCATGGACTCGGCAAGCTTTACAACAACATCGACATCTTATATTCCTTTATGGATTAAAACGGAAACAAACCGTAAACTAAAAATCATTTGGACAATAATGTAATCACATTAACACCTAAAAAACTTGTGTATTTTGAAATAACACATTCAATCATATGGAAAAAAATTACGACATATATGATAAACAACTTTAACATCAACATATATGATAATTAAGTTACATCAAGGAAATGATTATCTAAGCACCTAAAAATCTCGACAATGTCGATTGCAACTATCATCTTCTTCTCCAAGGAAAGGATTATTAGTTCGTTCAGTATACCGGATATGTTCAGGATTTGAGTTAAACAATTTTGTAATCTCTGCAAGCTGTCCTTCTGATACAATACAAGCCTTAACCAGAATTATATGTTCACACGTCTGTAAGGAGGTTCTCTGATAATGATAAACGGACAAGTAAGACTTGGAACTAAACTTAATGATCAACTATTCTGAAAGCTATCAAAGTAAAATTAAAATAAAAAAAAGATCGAGAAAACAATATCACTGTATCAGTATCACAATAAAGCATGAGATTCTTTCTAACTAACACAATAATAGTTCAAAAAAAGTCAACAAATTATCTAATTATTATGATCAACCACCACAATCAAATGCAGCAACAAAATGTCTCAGCAAATTATGGCAAAGCAATCATTTCAGAGTTCTCGGATAGGTTGTATAATTTGAAAACCAAAGTTGAATCTATAGCACACACAAAAATCATTTCTTATGAGCAAAAACAGAGACACAGATCAATTGAATCTCCGGACCAAATTCCCCTTACCCAGCTGGCCAAAATAGCAATAATAATTACGTATAATAGAAATAAACATGTTCAGCCCCAGATGAAGAGCAAGATAGATGGGACAAGTTCACAAAGATCGAGAAACAATATCACAATAACGGAATCACAATATCAATATCACAGTATCAGTATCACGGTATAAGTATTACAATAACAGTATCACAATAAGAGTATCTCAATAACAGTAACAAGTGAACAACACACTTAAGGCATTACTACATTTAGGCACATCATCTGAAGACCAACTCAAGGACATCCTCAAAATAGCTCAATATCTTACTCATATAAGGCTCAACTCAAAAACAGGCTAAAAAATGAATCAAAACAGATGCTTCTTCCTATTTAGTAAAGCAAATAAATGATTCAAAACAAGACCACCACCATCGTTAAGCCCAGAATGCATGTATTCATTTGTTATCTATAGCTTTATGCCTTTTATATGACCTGATGTTTCCATTGCAAGCTTGAAGTTTACATAAAATCATCGTAATACACCGCTGCAGCCTTGGTACTTGTTTATGTTCAGAGCAGCAACATCATATAACCGTGGCCACTCCGTTTATGTTCAAAAACACAAGAGCACTATAATATTACCACAATGACATCTAAAAATAAGTAAACTGAATTTCTTTCTTCCCCAACTGTTGGCATTGAATAAACCAAAAATCAGAATCATTTCCACTTACAGAATCATAATGCAATATTTGCATACAATACCAATTGTTTACGGAGAACATCCATCCTTGATTTTCTTCTCCTCATTACCAAGAGAAAATAGCTACAACATCCACAGTTCCTTTTATAGTGAAATACACTGCAATATTGCGGAGTGAACCCTTTCCCACAGGCCAAATGATCGAATACTAACACAGAAGCAATATATACACTTGCTTGCATTATTTAAGTGTTGAACACATGGCAGTCCTTTGCTAGAGAAAAATGTGATCATGAAAAGGCAGAGATGAATACAAGGATCATTTTCACCAAATAATGAATTATCAAAATTGGTTACTATATGAGCTATCACCAAATACTCTGCACTTTCTTTCTACCAGGAAATGTGCAAGTTATACTTCTCCATACTGATGGCAAGTGTTCTGCATATCGAATATGCAAATTCAAGAAACTGATGGTGCCGGTGTCCAGCCAATTATGCGGCGATTTGCTATTTTCAATCACCAAAGGCGATTCACTTGCAAGATTTGAGTACTGAAGAACTCTCTCGACAGATAGACTTGAGTAATGGAAGCTTTAGTCCGTGCATTTGTTCTTCTAATGATGCGAAAAAAGGCCCAGGATCGGCGGATTTTGAACAGACGAAATCTGAATCCATGGGTAGTTCTGAGGGTTATGCCTACGGATGAATGTGGATGTTGTCATCGGAGAGCATCGTTCATCGTGCGAAATTGATAGATTTGTTAAACGATACACTTATGTAATATAAAGGGTAAAATAGACCATTATTATAAATTTTGTCCTTATTGCAATAAAAAAGATAATATGGATTAAAACTTAAATAACAAGAGAAATATGGATTTATACCTAATTTTCTCTTATAATCAATGGATTGAAAGAAGTCAATGACTTGGGCTGAGTAATGAAAATGTGAAGGTTTGGCAGGCCAGTAGATTTCTAAAAGACTTCTCAAGTGAGGTTCTATACGGTCGCCTCTATCCCTAAAATGAAGATAAAAATAGAGTTTTACGCCAAATAATTTCTACACAGAGATGCCCATCCTTATTTATTTTTAGGGATATGAGCAGTCATCATCCTCCCTCTTGTGACGACTATTCATATTCTTCTAAACATATTTAATTGTTAAAAATTATAGGGATAGATATAGGGATGATCTTTGAGTGAAATAATAAATATTTATTGTGTATAAATACAGGCCATGAGATATAATATGTATTATTTAATATTATTTGAAATGTTATAGGGATAATGATAGAGATCTTTGTTGTAGAGGTTTTTGAATTAAGATATTGTAAAATATTATTTTAAGGATAAAATTTGAGAACTCTACTAGGAATGCCCTAAGCCTCCTTTTTTTAACCATTCTCTTTGGTACACGTGTCCGCCAAATGGCAGGAGAGATGGGATAAGAATTTACCGTGAGAAAGAGTGATATACATATGTTACGTTGGAACCCTAGCAACAAAGGTGTTTGACGGAAATCAGGAGGCGTAAAATCGACGATGATGAATTCTGCAATTGGAGTTGAAATTGAAGACCGATGTCCACAGTCTCTGCCGACGGAGAAGCGCAAGCATACTGAAGTTGGGGATGGGTCACCTCATTCGGAGTCCATCCCTTCGGAGAAACGCAATTGCGTCGAAATTGTGGAGCAGCCTCCCGAATCTTTGCCACCGATCGGAGAACAGAAAGTCTGTAAATGTAAATGTCAAGCAAAAGGAGAATATGATGGACCGACTTTTGAAGAGCTTCCACCCGAAGCACAGAAATTTCTTCAGGGATTCAGGGATATGTTTGGACCCAAATGGCCCAAGACAGTTATGGGATCCCACCACAGAAGTAACGGACGGATTGGATTTGCAGATGATGAGCAAAAGGAGAATAGCCAGGTTAATTTCATCATTTATTTATTTTATGTATCCATTCCATTTCCAGGCTAATTGTAGAAAATAAACTTAATTTTGATGGTAATTACTCCATTTTATGCTTAGGGTTCTACTGTAAAAGAAGTTACTGTTTCACATTGTTGTTCTACTAACCCCTTCGAACCCCTGAATTTCAAAGAAAACGATGGGGGTTTCGCGGTGAACTCAGGGTCTTTGCTGAAAATGCAGTAGCTTATTGCAATGCCATACTTGGTGCTTATAATTATAAACCATAAAGTAAAGTCTTTTAACCTGCTCATGTTCCATTTATCATAAATGCATATGCCGCCCTCCTGTTAATTTGTTTGTTACATTTGTGTATTGTTCTGATCGTCATATTTTGTGTGTTTCCTATCTTTTCTTATTTAGTTGGTACATTCTGTTGTTGCAATTGTCCATTTAAAGTTGTAGCTTCAGCTACTTCTACAAAAGTTTGGCCTTGTTTAGTTGGTACATTCTGTTGTTGCAATTGTCTGTCTGTCCATTTAAACTTCTACAAAGTTTCTTATCTTTTGTTATTTAGTTGGTACATTCTGTTTAGTTCGGGGGGTTTGTTTGTTTAGTTTTGTCTTTCACACATCTTGGTGACTTGTTTTCTAGTAATGTTTTGGTTGTCCGGCCGTGTCATTTGATTTTGATGGTTTTTTTGGGTTGATATATACGGGGTTATGACTCTTTGTTCAAGTTGCTTGGTAGTAATTGTATTCCTTGAAACTGACTATGTCTATTTGGTTCAGGGTAAATGCTAGGTAGGATGACAGTTAATTTGTCCCTTTGCTTCTGGCCAGCCTCCTCTTGTTACCTGAAATTTGTCAGTCTACTTCATTTCAAGCTTGCTCTCTACTTGGAGGAATCACTGGATCCTATGTTTGCTGCTGCCTGTATGTATATGACTTGGAGCAGAGAACAGCCATCAATAGTTATTTCAATGCATTAGTTTACTTAATATTTTGCACCAGTTGAAGCGCGTAGAGGAGCAAGTTTATTTTGATGTTTTATTTTGTCGTACCTAGTAATAACATAATATCTTTATGCTTTTGTTTGTACTGATAACTTATCAAATGCTTTCAAGGTAACTTAATTCGTATGCTATTGAGGTTGCTGCTGGAACTGTCTTTGTCTTGTTTTCATTAAAGAGATGCATATGGAATATGCGAGATTTAACTTTGTGTCTATGTAAGGAAGCTGATTGGCAGGATCCTTTGAAGGGTGCTTGCCCGGTGACCGACCTTGATCTTTTGAGGAGGGTTCGAGTTTGAATCCTAATTAATCCGGTGATTCGAATATGTGAGTATTAATTTTGCGTGCATCATCTCTTCATTTCATGTATCTCGTTAAAGGTAGCAGAGGTTGTTAATTTTCTAGAAGAGGAGGCGAGTGAACAATACACACTTAGACATTCGATTGTGTGATGGCAATCATTTGTTCGTGTCTATATCTTCTTTTACTTATGCATAATTACCTCCAAGTCTTTTTCTCCCTTTCTCAAGAATTAGAAGAAGAAAAAAACGTCCTTGATGAAATTTGAACCTTTCACAGAAACCAGGTCTCGGTACTGATCACCTTAAAAATACTATTAGTATTTTAAAGCACCTGCATTTATATGCTAGCAAAACACACAACAATAACAACAATCTTGGCCATTCCAAAAACATTTCTTAATGATAAACGCAAAAGCAATTGCAGCTACCTTAAAAGCTGCATACTAGATGAGTTATATTATCTCAAAAACAAGATACGAACAGTAACACCTCAAAACAAAAGTCACACACATGTGTGAGATTACAACTAGCTAGGTAAGACATCAAATAACAATTCTTGCTCGCCTCCAATTGGTATGTAGATGAGTGGTGGAACTGTGGAAGTATCAAGACGGTTGCTTTGCTCCATGTGATTAATCCAACCTGAGACCAGCCGTACATCAGTTATTACAAAGAATCATAAAAGCTCCGTTAAAATCAAGTATTCGGGTAACAACTAACAAGAGGCACCACCACCCACAAGCAGAATAAACAATCAACTGTCATCCAAACATTAGGTATAGTAGACCGACCGACCGACAGTCGGGCGATGCAAAGAATCCAACAAACATCAGCAAAATCAAATGATGCCAATGGGACATTCTTTAACAAAAGTAGTGACCACAACTTTGTTCAACCATTACCAAATGTGGTAATGGCCTGTTGTGAGGTGTGTATATGTTATTGATCAAGATGGGAATGACATCTGCATGAGCAGAGAGGGATGAGAGTTGCATTGGGGGCTAACTACTTTTCAATAGCCCTATCACCGGCTTAATGTCTAGCCCTATCAAAACCTACATCACAAGAATTACTATTATGAAACTTTAACCACCAGAGGCACATAATAACCAAAATGTCAAATATACTGGGGAAAAAAATAGGATCATTCTACTTACTTATATTTAGTGGTAAAAGGGAATGAGATTTTTGTGAGCAGTTGCCTCCTCACTTTCGCAAAACCGTTGTGACCCCAACCTTTTCCAAAGCTATTTTTTATCAAATAATAATCAATCCCATTTTCTGTTCCAAACCCAACCACCAATACTGCATGCTTCCGAACCTTTTCGCTACTGTCCATTTCCTCTGTTGTAGGTTCATATATGCCCATGCCCTTTAAAATGGAAAGGTGAATTGTCACGTCATATTATGAACGACAATAAGCAACTTAGAGTAATGAGGATGCTAAATAAAAGAGTTTGGGATAACTCAGAAGCTAAATTAACCAAATGAATTCAAACCCTGCCAACTTAGTGTGTAGACAAAACTACACACTATAAACAATGAAATTAACCAATATAGACTTACACTAGTATAGTTCTTAAAACTTCCGTAAAGCTTAATGATGGCTCCCAATGGCTGTTGCACTATCTGGGCAAGTATCCGTGTATTCATTTGTTCTTCTGATTTATAATGGTCCACTTTGAAGGTATAATGTTCATGAATGAAGGCCTTCTTCTTGTTCTGTTTGAAAACATGCATCTTTTTTAGATAGGGGGAAAAAAAAACATGCCATTCATACCCACTTTGATGTATTTAACCTAGCTTGGATATAGAACCATGCACCTAACCTTGAGTTGTTTACATGCATTCTTTTTCCACATAAATGGGTAGTCCTCTTCAAGATAGAGTCCACACTTCTCCACATATGTATAAGCCTCATCAAAAGTTGCAGCTGCTGTGCCATTGCCACCGGTATCTAAAATGAGGTTTTTGTTTCGTGGGATCACCTCGTACAAACAGTCGACCATTTCTTGTGCTGAAAACAACTTTTGTTCTGTCCAAGCCAACCGATGTATGGCTGAAACCGCATCCCTTACCACAAGGGCCCAACATGTATCTAGAAAGAAAAAGATAAAATGAGATAAATTCTAAAATGAAAGACTTAAATAAAATACCAAAATGCACACAATACTTACTCGTTTGACCTTGATTCCACACCTCCGGGATTGCGTCGTCATTCTCTGATATCCAACTAAATTCACACTATTAATCCAAAACATTGATGTCATTATTATTTGAATAATTAAGTACATAGAGATAGAAGATGACAAAAAAAAATCTCAAATCGACATTTTTCTCATGCATTGATCGAATCGCCAAGATTACATTACATCATGTTTATAAATAAAGATAGAAAATACACACTCAAGTACTTAACTAACTTGCTATGAGTCAATTCAATTCCAAGGATAGATAGATAGATAATGATCAAGATATGAATAAAATCTAACAAAGATTTTAATTACTAAACTCATCTTATCATTTTATTTCTCAACAGAGAGTATCTGGACAAAAGTTGTTCCCATTACTCTACTACTACAATCAAGTATGGTCAAAAACATATAATTTTTATAAATTATTTGCTTAAAAGTTAAAAACATTTGATTGCAGATATTATGACATATATAAAAAGGGAGAAGTATGTATGTATATATGTGAATACCATGCATGGTAAGGAACGGATCATTCCCTCTTCCCTCCATTTCACTCCAAGTTGTTAGCAATTGCAAGTCTGTTATATATTGAAAAAGCAGGTTAACATATATTATACTAATTATAAAATATACACTGATATTGACAAATAATAATTAATAATACCATGCATTGTCACCCGGCCGATCGAAACAAATATGTATTGGAGTAAACACAAATTGATATAAATCACAATGATAATTGCTGAGATAATTAAGTATTACTAGTAGCAGATTGATAAATATAGTAACTAGTCATGTCTTTCGAGAAGAAGAATTATGGTGAATGAGTGATTTTCGTATACCAAGTGAAGGGGTGATGTGATTAATCATGTCACACCTACACGTCTACTATGTGTGAGATCGAGTTTGTGTGAGAATTAACAACACCCTTCAGTTGTTATACCTCTAAAATCACACCTTCACCATAACTCTTTTCCTTTCGAGAAGAGTTACTTCCAAAATATGAGCAAGTCTGGGAGAATGTAAAAATATCTTCGACCTTATTATTTTTTACCATCACAAGAGGAGCATACTACTACTGCGGGAAGGGAGATGGAGTATATTGCCAGGACGAATATATTACTGCCAAGAGCATTTATAATCAATTACCCATTTTACCCCCATTAATATTCCTATCCTATTATTTGATATAACCTCTCACCGTCTTCCTCCAATTCCAACAAATGATCTGCAAACTCTACCCCCCTCCCCCCTCTCCAGTCTCTACACCATGATTATGATTATTTGTTTTGACTTCATACTTTGACTCTTCCGGTTCTTTCACTTAATTAGAGGATGAAAAAGTACACAATGCACGGTTGATTAATGGAGATTAAAAAAAACATTAGGGGTAAATGGGTACAAAAAAAATGTTCATAATTGCCCCGGCATGCTCGCCTACTACTGCTATTCATTTTAGGAAAAATAAAATAAAATTTCTTTTCTTTTTTTTTCTTTCATGAAATTAAAGGGGAAATGCAAGCTAAGAGGTTGCAGGGAAAAGCCTTAATTAGGAGACACAAAAATTGCCAGGGAGTCAAGATAACAAATATCAACTAACAAATAACTAAAGAACAGCATAAAAAATCGAAACTTTTATGCAAATCAACTTAAATATGTATATTTAAAAAACATGAACATGAATATATACAAAAATGCTTACAAAATAGCACCACCGAATTAAAAATCTCAAAACCTTTCCCTTGGATCTGAAGCACCTTGCTTGTTGCAGAGCTGATAAAAAGAAAAAAGACAAAAAAAAAACACCAAGTAACAAAGCTTCAACAAGAACGATACACTAAACTCAAAAAGTTTGGAGCACATTATTTACTAGAGATTTAAAGCAGAAATATTTTTTTCTGTAGTTTTTTTTAATTTTTTTGCTTCAAACAAACCTTATGAATCTTGGAGCACACTTCACACTATGATGCAGAAAAATGTGACTGCACTGGGTAGGGAGGAGGGGTTAATTAGTACAGTTAATATCTTTTTTTTAAAATAAAAATAAAATAAAAAAATCCAGGGGTTTTATGTGGGTTTTATTTATTTATTTTTTGAAAATTATGTGGGTTTTAGATGATAGCTAGCTAGCAATGTTGCAGCCTTGCAGGAGAGGTGTACTGTACTTGTTGTACCTTTTAATTACAAGTATTAATATTAATAAAATCTAAATAAATTAATAAATGAACCACTTAAATTGTGTTATATAATGGTATCACCTTGATTTTCAGAGACATTGGTAGCTCAATCGTTGCTGCTTTCTCGGTTCACTCTGATCCCGACATAAGTCCGAAGACTCTTTTACATCCTTCAGATGACTTATCAGCTGCTTTATTGCTTGGCACGCAATTATTTAGTTTTGCTGCGGTCTTTTGTTTCTTTTTGTTTTTTATTTGTCAAACGTACTAGTAATCTTCTAACGTATTTATTAGCTAGATATGATTTTGTGATTTCGGGTCATGTTGCATGGGTACCTACCCTCCACATGACATAATCTCTGCCGTTAGTGCGGATTTGACTTAACAAAGTTTTTTTGTTTTACCAAAAAAAATAATTGTATGTGTTATACAAATACATATATAGAGAACCACTTATAATAATTTACAACACAGAAAAATGATACTCATGTAAATGTCAAATATATATATAGATTTAATGACAATCTAATCATATTGTAATTATATACGTTTAAAGTATTTATGAACTAATAACAATGGTAACTATGTTGTAGAAAAATCACATGATCACAATATAATTAAACATTGTATATTTGTAAACAAGTAATAAAAGCATAATCGATTGATTTATACGTACATCTGATATATTAATCAATAATCTATAAATATGGACCTAAAAATGTAATATTCAGAGTGTCAAGTTCAAAATAATCATCTTGGGGGGTGGGGGGCAAAAATGAAAGTAATAATTTTACCTCCATTAATTAAAGTCTTGTTTGCTTTTTTTTTTCTTTCCTTTTTAATACAAACTGGGGATACTTTTTTGGCAGCAAAACAGGGCTTGGAAATTGTTGGTCGTATAACGTTTTTGGCTATCTCGCATTTAAATTATATCTGCATGCATTTGTACGTTCTGCAAAACTGTATATTTTGTTTTGATTTTTTTGCAAAACAGGCTCCTTTTGCGTTGCTTTTTCACATAGATAAAAATATGGGGTCTATTAAAAAACAGACATATATTTATTCCTATTTTGTGATCATTTTTGTGTATGGAAATCTCATTAATTAGGATTGTATCCAAATGCGATTCAAATAAAGTGAGTTGTAAGTGAATTATGATTTATGAAATAAAATGAAATTAGACATTTACTCTATTTATATTAGGAAAAATTAGACATAAACCTTTTCGGTTTAGAATGCTTAGTCGAGCGGTTCAAGATATTACGAACGGATTGGAATCTCTGGTTTGACGTACGGTTCATGTGCGGTTTATATTTGCGGCTAACCACTAGCTCAACGGTTTGCTATGGGTCCGATCGACACTTGAGACCGATAGTCCACAGTCGGTTAATTGGAGGTGACGAAGATAAATAATACATCACAATTGTACGTCTATTTTTTTTCCAGGTCAGCCCGCCTAATGGATGGGTCGGAACAGGCCGGTCTTCATGCGATCTCTTTTAGAAAGTCTTGATTGTATAAATAAGAGTCTCAATTGATGATTTTTATAAGAAGATGAATAAATTTCGAGACCTAAAATATAACACTTTTGTTTGGAGGGGGAGTGGGAGGGGGGTGGGGTGGGGCTACGTTATTTCTAAACACATTAACTACCTTTTTACGAGCTTAAGGTTTAGACCTCAAAACACACATGATTTATGCTTTTGCATACTCTTTTGGAAAACAAGATACAGTTTATGCATATTGATGGTTTATATGTTCGGTATTTTTTGTGCTTCATTGTCGGTGTACAAGTTGCACTCGTCCCCTTGGATCCGGAAAAAACACTTCTATATATGTTATGTATTCTTTTTGTCTCCTTAAAATTTATATACGCCTCTATCTTTTAATATAATTAGATAAATTGACATAAAACTTTTATTATGTGAATAAAAATACACAAACATTACAAAAGTGATACATATAAACAAATATGAATAGCATTTTATGAAAATTAAAAATACTAATGTGTGAAATGATTTTTTTCCTCTCAAAAACATTGTTTTTAATGTGTGAAATATTTATTTTAGGAGTACAACGGTTGATGTGTTCGGATACTAGCGATATATAGTAGTGTTTTTATTCAATATATATCGCAAAATGCATAGTGGTGCTTATTTGCGTTATATAGTAGCGTTTCTCCTTGAATACAAAGGGGCAGAAAGAACACTAGCATACATTTTGCTGATTACGAAAAATTTCTACTATTATCACCCCGTCACGTAGGATCCTGCATCCGCCTATGATTGCATCGATCCATGTAAGGGGATGACATGATGATGAAAAAATGGATTTGACGGTTACAAGTGTAAGCCCGAACCTATAAAGTTCAAATGGATTAAAAGTTTTTAGTGTCCTTCAAAAAAAAAAAAAAAAAAAAAAAAGTCTTTAGTGCATCTATTGTACTCTCACTTCAAGTGACTTTTGACTTATCTTAGAGGCATAATTCGGATAGGACATCCTTATGAGATAATCACCTTAGGGCACTCCCAGCAGAGTTCTCAAATTTTATTCTTAAAATAATATAAAGTAATACATATTCCTATTTTACAACATCTCAATTTAAAAACCTCTACAACAACATCCCTATCATTATCACGATACCATTTCAAATAATATTAAATAATACATATTCTATCTCACAACCTTATTTATACACATTAAATATTTCTTATTTCACCCCAGCAGCATCCCTATCCCTATAATTTTAACAATTAAATATGTTTAGGGCAGTGAATAGTGCATCCCCACAGGTAGGGATGTACTGTTCATATCCCTAAAAATAAATAGGGATAAGTCTCTCTCATAGTAGAGCCTATTTGAGGAAAAATTTCTATTTTTATCTTCATTTTGTAGATTGAAGCGTAGTATAGAGCTTACATTGGGAGTCTTGCTTAGTTGCATTTAGTTACAATCAATAGTGAACTTTTGTAGTTAATGGTAAATGAACCTCAAGTTAATTTGCGATCACCAAAACTGAAAACCAAAGTAAGTAATTTTGTTACTTAATAGAATTCTTCCTGGGATCGGCATCGAAGTTACTCAATATATTACATTGTGAACCATTATACTTACAAGTGTTTTTGTGATATAGTTTTTGTAATAATGCCTTTGTGAGAGAAATTATAGTTTGAAAATCATTTGCCATGCAATTGATAAAGATGAAGAATTCCATGTTCTAATCAAGAATTTGAAGAAAATTGACAGAAAACTTCGAAAGAGTAAAAAGACGGGAAATCGGGATTGAAACAAAATTAACAGCATTTCTTCAAAATTGACTATTACAATGAGTTCTGATTTGCCTTAAGTAGGGATTGGAACAGTTAATTTAAGCTTAGAACCAGTTACAACTAAATTACCCGGGTAAGTAACTTCTAACTCCTTTCTTGTAAAGGTGTTTGACCAAATGTCTCTTAGAACCCTTTGCATCCTTAAGCTTAATTAAGCTATGAAGATGTTGAATTCAACTGTATATTAGCAAAAAAAAACCTCGAGATCGAGTTGGGAGGCTCAATTAACTTGAAGGTGCTGAATACATCTAATATCTGTTGGAAAACTGAGATTTTTTTACAGAATATGGTTGAACAAGGGTGCATTAAGTGAAGAAAAGACAAATCTGACATGAAGAAATGAAGATGGAAACTAGGGTTTCTTAGGAAGAGGAAAGCCCCTTCTATTCTAGAAGATATTTTTACAATCTATTTTTCTTAATTGCAAAAGAAAAGAAGCCGGGTATTTATATTTTTCATACCCAGTCAAAGTCAACAATAATAAAAAAAAATACAATCATCAACACCCCCTCTCAAGCTGGGGCAGCAAGCAAATGGACAATATTAAAACTACTCAATAAGGAAGTAAAAATAGGGGCATCCAATGCCTTGGTGAATATGTCGGCCAACTGGTGAATTGTAGAAATGGGAATGAGCTTGATGAGGCCAGCTTGAACCTTTTCACGAACAAGGTGACAGTCAATCTCCAAATGCTTTGTACGCTCATGATATACCGGGTTACGGGCAATATGCGTTACACTTTGGTTGTCACAATAGAGAATGGTGGGGCAACCTTCAAAAACTTGCAAGTCTTGGAGAAGATACTGTATCCAAAGAACTTCACAAGTGGCATTGGACAAGGCACGGTATTCAGCCTCTGCGGAGCTTCTAGCCACAGTGGTTTGCTTCTTTCCTTCCATGAAACCACATCTCTTGACCCAAGAAACATTGCAAAACCGTAAAGCAGATCTCCTTGTAATCTTGCAACCCGCTTGATCCGAGTCAACATACCCCCGGTCGGCCATGTTGTTGCATCTGTTGGATAAAACAACCCTTGTTGAGGTGCTTTCTTGATGTATCTAAGCAAACGATGGGCAGCTTTCGTCGGATTATCCAGAAACTGTGAAAGTTGTTGTACTGTAAAAGACAAATCGGGTCTAGTGATTGTGAGATAGAGTAGCTTCCCAATGAGGCTCCGGTACTCTGTATTACCAGCAAAAGGCTCAAAATCTCCAGATTGTAGAGTGGTCTTTGTTGCCATAGGAGTGTCAGCAGGTTTTGCTGCCAAAAATCCAAAAGTTTCTAGCAACTTGATGGCATATTGTCTTTGAGAAATGCGAATCCCTTGTTCTGTTCTGTGTACCTCTATCCCAAGGAAATACTGAAGATCCCCAGGTCTTTAATTTGAAAGGAACTGCGCAAGAATGCTTTTACACCATTTATGTCATCCAAATTAGAACCTGCAAGGATTATGTCATCTACATATACCACTAAAGCCATGAAGCCCTCTCCTTGTCCCCTGGTGAACAAACTGTAATCATGGGCTGATTGATTAAAACCTTGACTTTGCAGGGCTGAAGTCAATTTGTGGTTTCATTGTCGACTAGCTTGTTTGAGACCATTGATGGACTTTCTCAGTCTGCAAACCTGTGAAAATTGTTGCCCTTGATATCCTGAGGGCAACTTCATATACACCTCATCCTCCAAATCCCCATGGAGGAAAGCATTATTGATGTCTAGTTGTTTTAGGTGCCAACCTTTCATGGCTGCAATGGCTAGAAGTAACCTAACTGTGGTGATTTTTGCTACAGGAGAAAAAGTTTCTTCATAATCTACACCCAATGTTTGTGTATATCCCTTGGCCACTAACCTAGCCTTGTACCTTTCTACTGACCCCATCTCGCCTTGTACTTGACTTTATAGACCCATTTACATCCATGGGTGGTTCTTTCTGGCGGCAAATCAACTAAGTCCCAAGTATGTGTTTGTTACAGAAGTGCAATTTCCTTCCCCATGGCTTCCTTCCACTGGGGGTATCGAACAGCTTGGTTGTAAGAACTAGGTTCTGAAATGTGGGGTGCAGAATGGATAGCATTCTTGACAGAAAGAGTGTGTGAGGATTTTTGGTGAACTTGGTTACAAAGATAACCATAGAGATAATTGGGGACTTGTTTGGCTCTAAGAGATCTTCTGACTGTGGGAAGACCAGGAACAGTGATATCAGTTGAAGAAGGGCTGCTAGGATGTCCAGATAGGGAGCTACCAGAATGTGTTGAAGAGGGTGACTCTGAGATTTCAGGTGATGGAGATGCAGGTGGTGTGATAGGGTCTACAAATTATGTGTGTGTATCTTGTTCATCTGCAGTAGGTGGATATTGGCTGTTTTGGGTGATAAAGGGAACAGGTAAGGAAAACTAAGTTATGGAATTGTGTAGGTCCTGTTTTGAAAGAGGCATGAAGATGGAAACTAGGGTTTCTTAGGAAGAGGAAAGCCCCTTCTATTCTGGAAGATATTTTTACAATCTATTTTTCTTAATTGCAAAAGAAAAGAAGCTGGGTATTTATATTTTTCATACCCAGTCAAAGTCAACAATAATAATAAAAAATACAATCATCAACATTAAGGGGATTAGTTAGAATATCAGCTAGTTGATTCCGAGTCTTGTAGAAGTTTCACTAGGCCGGGTTGAAGTTTCTCTTTAATGAAATGACAATCAATTTTTATATGTTTTTGTTTATTCTATGAAAACATGATTCGGAGCAATGTGAATTGCACTTTGATTGACATAGACCATTGGTATAAGTTGTGGTGTCTGTATGCCTAGGTCATTTGAGATATACACCATCCATCGTTATTAATTCGAATAGATAATTGTTGTATGTTTAATGCCTATTTTTCAACTTTACACGGTGTCTTAAGTAAATTGAATAATGTATCATCAAAACACCACATCTCATCAAATTTAGACAGTATCTTTTTTTTTTATTTTTATTACTGTCTTTTTTATTTATTTATCAAAGTTGTCCCTATTGGGTTTTTTTTTTTTTTTTACTTAATTAACTCGGGTTTTATTGACATCATAGAATTTCTTTTGGCACTGCACTATAAACGTCACAGTCATTGATGTTATTTTGTAAAATTAGCACAAGTGACACTCACATTACTCAGCAGTCACACTTCTATAAGCACAACGTCGGTGTCACAGACAATAATTTTAAGAGGTCAAGCCAGTGACAATGATGATTACTTCATGGGAAAAAAAAATAATGATGCTCTAAATAATTTTTTTGAATGATTTTTTTTTATTTATTAAATTGAAAGATATAACAATACAACTATTTACAACCACACAATAGTAAACTAATACAATTGCATAATGTGGGTATAAACTTTCTAAAAGAAGAAACTACTATTTGGAGGACTAATTTGCCTCTGAGAATGATTCAAACTCGAGACATTCGATCTCTGTGACCTCAACTCTACAGTAATTGAAATTTGGCCTCATTGGCAATAACGTTAATAGAACCCTCTTTAATTATCGTTGAATAGAACCCTCGTTAATTTATTTATTTTTGAGTGATTTAAGTTACCTTTGTATGAAAACATAATACTTAAGACTCACCCCAATGGTTTTACTTTAAACTACACTCCAAACACATCGTTTTTAGCTCCAGATTCTGGCATTTTTAACACTTTAAAATATCATTCACTTCAATAAGTACACTTAATAAACCACTCCAAAATCTTTTTTTTTTCATTAAACACCAATTTATTTTCCCTCCACCTACCTTAAATTATTCCACCATAATTCAAATAAAATATTTTATATTTTGGATTACAAAATATTTTATATTTGCAACGTGTGAAAAAATCATTTTGCCTTTTTGTTGTTGTTGTTGTTTTTTTTTAGTAATAATTATCATCACCATAAATAAATTTTCATGAAAGAAATAGTACTCAAATGAAAGAAATTAATACATAAAAAAAATAGTTGAGATAAAAAAAAGGAATAGAGATGAGAGAGAATGAATGATTTGTGGTATTTTTTTTACTCCAAAGGCAACTTCAAATCACAAGTGAGGCAAGGAATTTGGAGGAAGAGTATGCTTTCAAGTGACTACTGTGATAATAAAGTGAATAAAGTTTACTTTAAAAATCCTTTGGAGTGTTGAACCCAGAGCCTATTGGAGACGGTCTAACATCAATAGAATCCTCTTTAATTATTAGTGGACTGAAAGAAGTCAATGATTTGGGTTGAGTAATGAAAATGTGAAGGCTTGGCAGTCCAGTAGATTTTTAAGCCCGTTTTTTTTTTCTTCTGTTTTTTCACCATTCTGTTTAGAGACATATGTTACGGTGGAACCCTAGCAGCAACAGAGGTGTTTGGCGGAAATCTGGAGGCGCAAAATCGACGATGAAGAAATCTGCAATTGGAGCTGAAATTGAAGAGCAACATGCTCAGTCGCTGCTGCCGACGGAGAAGCGCAAGCATGGTGGAGTTGGGGACGGGTCACCTCATTCGAAGCCGATCCCTCCGGAGAAACGCAGTTGCGTCGAAAATGTGGAGCTGCCTCCCGAATTTTTGCCAGAACAGAACCTCTGTGAAAGTAAAGTCAAAAAAGAAAAAGGAGAATATGTAGCTCCGACTTTCGATGAGCTTCCAGCCTATGATCAGAAACGTCTTATGAGATTCAGGGAAAGGTTTGGACCGGATTGGCCCAAATCAGCTATTATGCGGTCCCACAACACAAGTGACGAACTGATTGGAGACCTTGGTAATTTTTATGAAGATGAGGATCAAAAGGAGAATCGCCTGGTTAGTGGAATTTCATACGATATAACAATTCCATCATTTATTTATTTTATGCATCCAGGCTAGCTAATTGTAGAAAATATATAATTTTGCTAGGGTTCTGCATTAAAAGAAGAAAATATATATGTATGCCCTAATCCCTTCGAACCCCTGAATTTCAAAGAAAACGATGGGTTATACAGTGAACTCAGGGTCTTTGCTGAAAAAGCCGTACCTTACTGCAACGCCATATTTGTATGTATTTCTATATCCTCTTCCTTTTCTTTTTTTTTCCCCTTTCAAAATTATATTTGTTACTCTTTATTCACATCCACTAATTAATGGGTAACTGTTTTGTTTTTGCAGAAGACAAGCTTGTGTTTTGAAGACATTGAAAAGGTGACATCATGCCAGTCTGATTGTAACCATCATTTAGTGACTATCAAAGTCGCGGATCCCCGTGATAAAATGTCTGTAGTTGTCTTAAGAGGCAGGGTCCGTAGTGGTGGTTTTGCGGAGGCAAAGGTCCAAGATTTTGTGATACTTGGTGCTTATAAACCATAAATTATACTTCTTTTTAACTTTGCTGATCATGATGTTCCATTTATCATTCCATTCTTCCACAAGTTTGACGGTCCACTTTGTATCAGTTTATAATGCTAGTGTGGTCTCGTTTTGGTTTTGTTTTGTACTTTGAGTTAGCTCCAAGTGTTAATGGAGACCTGGAGCTGATTTTTTCTGGGGTGCATGGGGGTGGGGTATGGGACGGAGGCAACTCTTTGTCATAGATGAAGTAGAATTGTTGCATTAGATTTTAAAAAAATTTGTGTTACTGTTATGCATTTAAAGAATCCATAATTTGGTTCTCCTGCCCCATGAGTTTTGTAGGGAGTAGGGTTGGTTTGTTTTGTCTAGTGGTGAACATGGTTCGGTTCAGTCGGTTTTCTTCGTTTTTAGAAACCGAACCATTTTATATGGTTTCCTATTTTCAAAACCAAACTAAAACGGTTTTAAGACGTAAATCATTTGTTCGGTTTGGTTTGGTTCGACTTGGTTTCGGATTTTGAAGGTTTTCTTTAACAATTAAAATTATTGATAAAAAATCACAAAGTCTGATAACAACAAATGATAATATATGACATACATTAGTATTATTATGTTAGTAAATCCAATGAGATGCCATGCGAATCTTAAAGATTCAAAAACCAACCATCCTTCAATTCAACACATCCCACACAACAAATTCAACACCTACCATTGAATTCCAAGTTTGGGACAAACAAGATAATTAATAATAGAGTCATTTCTTACTTTTTCAATTTATCAATTAATCATCAATTTCAAAAAATACTAATAATGAACTAATCGTTTTCCAAACAAAAAATAAAAAAACTTATTTGTATATCTATTTTTTTTGGACCAAGTAAATTTTTTTATTGGATCTTTATCAATTGGAGTAAAAAAAAATTGGGTCTTTATCAACAAAAAAAAAACATATTATATTAGGTTGGATTTTACTGAATCTACACGATTTTTTTTTCTTTTAACGAAACATATACCGTTGGGCTCTTCCGACACCGTTGGGCTTAAGACCGCGGTGTCTCTGAACTCACTATAAGGCCAGCCCTGGGTGTCTCCACACGTGGATTTAGACCCCTTCCCCCTTCTCAACTACTAAAAAATCGATCGGGCCCGAAAGCACAACCACACACAGTTTTATTCTGTATTTAAACTGTGTGGTTCTGATCGTTTCGTCGTAAAATTCCCTCTCAACCCTCAACGCCATGGTTAATTTCAAGAAGTTCGAATAGCTTTTTCTTGCTAAATCATCCACAAATTCATCATCTCTAAGCTAATTAATCATGAAGGCTGTGCGGAGAATCACATTCGAGTTGTTGTTTTGAGCAATTTGAGTCCTCCTCCTCTTGGTAAGATTAATCCGCTCATCTATTTGCTTTGGTTGCCGTATGATAATGGGAGGGTTCGGGTGAATGTCTGATTTACTCTTTATTTGTGGGATTTAAGCTTTTATTTCCATCTCCTCTGCACTATGGTTGATAAAGTATATTTTACGCATTGGATAATGTTACGATTACAACAATCCGGACAAAGCCACATATTTTTGTATTCTTGATTATACATGATTTAAATCATGGTCTTTTTTGCGGTGGTCACCGGTGGTGGATGATTTAGCAGAGCCCATGTAAACAATATAGATGCCATTGCTGCTGCTTTTAACTAGAGATTCTTCCTTAATTAGATTGTATCTGAAAAGAGAGAATAATAATAAAGAAGAAAAAACATGAGAAGAAAAAAGAGAAAAGAGAGTTCATATTGTAAGTTTGTTGTGGATTTAGACTGTCTCCAATGGGAAACTTTTATTACCCTCTAAAACAAAATTTGAAGTATCTTAACCACACTCAACACTGCAATGGGGATCTTAGATGCCCCTCTATACTGGAAATCTGTTACATATCACTCTAAAACTCAAGTGCCTCATTAGTTGATTTTTCTTCTCTCCTCTCCCACTATTCCTCATTTCTTCTTTCTTCCTGCCATGCTGCTTAGTTCTTCCAGAAATAATTAGAGGAGTTGTTCAACAACAACAGAAATAATAATAATAATAAAATATGTATATGAATCTATTGTTAAAAAAAGAAAACAAAAAAATACCATCCGTTTATTTTAATTGTTGTATATAGCCGGCAAAAATATTTCAAGAATTCATGTGAATACCTGAACATGATGAAAATAAAAAAAGAAAAGAAAAAATGGAGTAAAAAAGTATTAGATGTTGATTGTATAATTTTATTTGTTAAATAAAATAAGATGAAAAGGAAAAAATATTTTAAGAGGATTATATAAAGGGTGATTGTTGGAGTAGATTGATTTATAAAGTATTAAAAAGGTATAACTGGAACGAAAAACGATGTAGTTAAAGGGTGATATAGAGTGTTATTGTTGGAGATAGTCTTACTTAATTGATCTGGTGAATATCACTTATAAAGAGAAGAGAAAAGACAAGGTTAGGCTACTTAAGGGTGTGTCCATTATAGTAGAGTAGAGTAACATGGGAATGGGAAGTGAAAGTGCGTGTTTTGTGTGGGTTATTAGCACTGCAAGATAAAAGAAAAAAAAAACACATATCGATCGGACCAGCTGAGCTGCCCCTACTTTTAGTATCCACTCAATGTGCAATCTTAGTCGTACTTAAACCCCACCACCATTGTGGCAATGGAGGAAGTGCCCCGTCGTCATAGCTAAGAACTTAATTTCACGAAGAATGTAAATGGAGGGTTACGCTTTAATTGTTTAGTTCATATCAATCGATGATTATGTCTTATTGTTTTAGTTGGCAAGATGTTGAATGTACACAGTTTTCTTTCCTTTTGCCGAGAGAAACTGATCAGGGGATTGAATTATCACACCACTATTCAAAGACAAGACTATCACCAAAATACACATGCGTTATTACCATTAAATTATGCTTCTGAAGACGATGATTTTTTTCTTTCAATGCAATTGTATATCAGATGTGTTATTTTCTTTATTTCCATCTCCTCTGCACTATGGTTGATTAAGTATATTTTACGCATTGGATAATGTTACGATTACAACAATCCGGACAAAGCAAGTAATGACACATATTTTTGTATTCTTGATTATAAATGATTTAAATCATAATCAACGAGTTAGAGATTGTTTACTCATGTTTCAGGTCGAAGAACTTTGGAACTTAGAGATTGTTTCGGAATTAGCTTCAGTGCGGACTCTCGTGGTTTGGGTAGAGGCTAGTTGAGGTAAGGACTTGATCCTTTTATTTTTGAATGCATATATCTTCTTAGGGTACTCTCTCTGTCTCAAAATACAAGGCATACATGTAAGGCGTTTTAACTCTTTGATTAGGATTTAAATGATCTTTTTACATTAATATCCTTTTTTTTTCATGCGTTGTTTGTTCTCTTGAATAGAAAAGAATGTCGGACGTCCCTGATGAAATTTTGCGGGAAATTCTTTCAAGGCTGCGTGTGGCACCGTTGTTAAGATTTAGATGCGTGTCCAAGTCATGGAAGGGTTTGATCGACGACCAGCAATTTATCAAACACCATTTGAATCATTCTCGGAAGACGAATTCCAATCTCAACATCATTTCCAGTAGCCGCCATCTTTACTCTGTTGATTCTGATTTAGTCAATGAAACCGACCCTTTTGATTTCCAGGAACTCTCCCACCCGTTAAAGACCCCATCTGGTGAAACAGAAATATTGGGTTCGTGTGATGGCTTGCTTGTTTTGAGAAATAATAAGGACGATGAAACTATTTTGTGGAACCCGTCGGTTAGGAGGTTCCATGCGATACCTTGTAGCGGTATTGAATATCTGCAATATGATAAGCATAGTTCTTATGGGTTTGGGTATGATGTTATGAGCGACGACTATAAGTTAATTGGCATCGTTCAGTTCTATGGGAAGGATGATGATGGATTTAATTCTGAAGTAAAAGTTTACAGTCTCAAGTCTAATTCTTGGAGGACGATTCCTGATTTTCCTTATTACATTAAGTTCCATAGGGCTTATGGAAAGATTGCTAATGGAAAGTTTGCTAATGGTTCTTTGCATTGGATTGTAAGTAGTAAAGTGAAATTGTATACTGAACGGTTGGTTGCTGCGTTTGATCTCGGAACTGAGGAGTATAGGTTGCTGCCATTACCACAATTTGCAGGTGGTGATTATAAATCTATGAATGTGGCAGTGTTGGGAGGATATTTCAGCCTCATCTGCTATGTCAAGCGTGAGCGTGTTGATGTTTGGGTGATGAAGGAGTACGGAGTTCAAGAATCATGGTCGATTTTGTTCACATTTGACCTTTTTGATGATTTTGAATTTTTGACGCCATTAGCTTATTCCAAGTGTGGTAGGAAAGTGCTCGTGGGATTGGATGATTGTATCCTTTTTTGGTATGATCTTGATAAGAAATCCACCAACGTTGCAAGGGTTCTAGTGACTTCAACGAGTTATAATGAGTTGCATAGTTATTTGCAAAGCCTTGTTCTGTTCAACAGTGGTACTTGTGATTTTGACCTTTTTCACCAAGAAAAAAAGAAGAAGGGAAGGGCAAAAAGAGAAGTTGGTGAATAATGTTGGTTCAGGCTGGGGACAAAAACCTCAGGGTAAGATAATCCTACTTTATTTTTGCCATATTCGTGCTAATGCGGATGAACTAGGGAATTACTAAAGATTGCAATTTCGGCTATTGTTTATCTTGTTTCTTTTGTAAACATCGATTTATCTGTTTATTAAGGGACCATTCATGATTCATGTGTTTTTCCTGATGAGAGACCTTTTGTTCTTTTGACAGGACATGAATGATTATGAGGACAGCCACGAGGTGGTTTGTAATGAAGCAAAAGAAGACAGACACGTAGGCACCTTTTGATAACTGAAACTTAGTGCTTGAAGAAGACAAAGGGGCACCTTTTTTTTATGGTAGTAAATGGATATTGCATTGTCTTAATTTCATCCCGATGAGGTTTGTAAATTGTGTTTTGGGATTTTATAATATCACTTAAGAGTCCTATTAAGGGCTTTAGAAGAAGGTGATTATCTATCATACGAAAGTAGTATGAGGGAGCAGGTAGCTAGTTTTGTTTTAGAAGTTGGTTTCATACTTGTACAACTTCGAACCAATTAAGTTTCAGTTTATCATTTTGTTGAAGCTAAAATCAATGTTATGACCTACCTATTCTTCAATTTTATTTTTTTTTTTATTTTTTTTTTTGAATTACCGTTATATCTGCTAATGATGATGTCAAGCATCGGGTTTCTTTCGAGTCATACGGTTTGTTACCGTGTCTTGGTGGCCTTTTTCCTAATCGCTCTGTCTGTTCTGCGCACACACTAGCAAACCTTGGTTAACAAGATCCTGCTGAATTCTGACACTGGGATAGTTGAGTTCAATATATGTAGTAAAATGTTTCTGTTGGAATTATTATTATTATTATTATTATCTATTTTCAACACTAATTGTTCATTTTAATTAGTTTAAAACTGTAGGGCTAAGTGCCTTGTACCAGTACCAGTATTACAAGCATATTGGCATTGCTCTTGGTTGGCGAGTATGTTGTTTTATCATTTCATAATTTTCATTTGAGAGGTTGGAGCCGCTGCTTTGAAAATTAAACAGCACCTTGGCTTCCATATTCCACAGATTAGTAAAACAATAAAAAGGACACCTCATAATCATCTTTTATGTGCAAGGCATTGGACATAAAGTTTAAAAAAAGAAGATACCATCATATTTTAAGGGGGAATTTTCGGGTGGTATATCCGCACAGTGCGGATACATCTATTTTGTCTTTAAAACAACCTTTTTTTTTATTATTTTTATTTTAAAGTGCTTTGCATTTTAGACTATTTACACTTAAAATCAAAGATTTTTAAAGTTGAAATAGGTGTATTTACACTGTCCAGATACACCACTTAAAAATTTCCTTATATTAAAGGTTGTTGCATCATAATCAATGGTTAATGTGTTTATAAGAATGCTTTTTTTAGAAACGTGTTTATTATAATGCTGATACCATCATCTATTACGGGTTGTTACACCATTATCAATGAGTAATATGTATATTTTCCTCTGAAGGGCAATCTTACACATGTCTTGTCCCTGAGTAAGATTGAAACTAACAAATACGACTTGAGCCAAGCTCTGGATTAATTGACTCAGTTGGTCCCGGATATCGGGGTTTACTCAACAACAAAAAAAAAATCCTCATCTCCGGGGTGGGCGCATCAGCTGCTGCACCACCAAAGCCTCCATCTCTCCGGAATCTGGTTGGAAACCGCCAAATCGCAACCACCTAAACCCTCTGCTATCCAGTCGTCGACCTCCCTCACTGAACTCCTCTTTCAATCACCGTCCCTAACCACCTCCACCCGTGAACTCCGCCGTCCCTCCCTCTTCTATCCAACCACCGACCACCATCAAACCGAGACTACCTTGTCAGACCACAGCCTGAACTCACCCCGATCCCTTCAAACTGGAAAGCAAATTTCCCATTCTCCCATCCCAAATTTTCGAGTATGCGTTTTGTTTTTTTGTTTTTATGAATTGTTTACAGGTTTAACATGTTAAAGAAAGATTTTGTGTGTTAAAACACACATTAGTTATAATATACTAAAAAAAAGATCTGACAAATCCATGATTTAGTTTCTAGATCATCCTTTAAGTTATTCAACTGGGATCATCATTTAAGTTATTCAACTGGATCATAGCCGCTCACATATCCATGATCAAGGATCAATATTGTATGTATGTAAGTATATTGTTTTGTATCTATTTTGTTATGAAAATAACCCCAAATTGTACACCCTTTGCCTTTCCATAAAAATCTCTAGTCCCTCAACAATTTTGGCTACGGTTTTTCTCTCCAGACAATACCAAAAACTAGATAGCTAATAATGTAGAGAAACTAGGTGATAATAAGGATTGACCGTACCTCTTCAATGAGACGATTTATACTATATGGTATTGGATGAACAAACTCCATCACGACAACGATGGTGTGAAGCCCCCAAGGTATGTTTTAATTTCTAAGATTGTTAGTAGAGTTCGTAATCTCCGTCTAGCTTGGAATGAATAATGACAGCTTGCCAGAAACTTTATTTTTTCCCATTCTTGTAATGTGTTGGGGTTTTATACGGGTTGAGATCCCCTGTCCGATTTCGATGTCTAAGTAAAAACTACGTAGTTTCATATGTGTTTTATATTTTTCAGAAAATTTAAGTAAAACAAAAAAACGAAACCCAAAATTAAAACACATGAAACTACGTAGTTTTTATTTAGACATCTAAATTAGATACCAAAATCAGACAGTTGATTTCAACCCGTTTTATACCCACGATTGATTGAATAAAATGGATCGTTTTTAAAATTTAAAAAAAACAAAAACAAAAACAAAAAAACAACTTTCGATACTATGCTATGTGCTAGCAGACCCTCGTCCTGCCATGGTTCATTTCAAGGAGTTGAATAGCTCTTTCTTTCTGATATCTTCCATAAATTCATCATCTCGAAGCTAATTAATCACGAAGGCTGTGCGGAGAATCACATACAAGTCGCTGTTTTGAGCAATTTGAGTCCTCCTATTGGTAAGATTAAGCTTCTCATGTCTTTGTTGTGGTAGCCGTATGAATGTCTGACTTATTCTTTATTGGTGGGATTTAAGCTTGTAATTCAAGTAAAAATTGCCCCTTTCGGCTCCCCCATTTCATGCCAAATCAAAGAATGGGGAAGAATGATTACTGGTTGCATGTTAAATGCTTGGATTGTGATAAAAATTACTCCCATTTTCCCCGTGGGGTTAAAGGTGGACAAATTAGGATTTAAAGCTTAGTATTGTGTGATGACTCATTCTACTCGTGTTTAGGTCCTAACAATTTTGGCACTTACATTATTTCAGAATCAGCTTTGGTGCTAGTTCAGTGCAGACTCTTTCGGGCGGAAGCTAGTCGAGGTAAGGAATGTAGCTATATCACTTGTTGTGCTTTTAATTATTAAATACATGCTTTGTTGAATACTTCGTTTGAAATTTTAGCTATTCTTTTGTACATTCATATCCTTACTTTCAGTTCTTTTCTCTTGAATCTATAGAATGTCAGATGTCCCTGAAGAAATTTTGCGGGAGATCCTTTCACGGCTGCCTGTGGAACCGTTGTTACGATTTAGATGTGTGTCCAACTCATGGAAGGGTTTGATCGACAGCAATCAATGCTTGAAAGAACATTTAAATCATTTCCGGAACTCAGAGACAGCTATCTTTACTCTGCAGATATTGATGTACTCAACGAATCCAACCGGGCTAGTTTCAAAGAACTTAACCACCCGTTAAAGACCCCATTCGGCAGAACAAAAATATTGGGTTCATGTGATGGCTTGCTTGTTTTGACAAATGATCAGGACAATGATATTTTTGTGTGGAACCTGTCGGTTAGGAGGTTCCATGAGATACCTTTTAGTGGTTTTGAATTTCAGGAATATAAGGTTGGTTGTAAGGATATTTTTTATGGGTTTGGATATGATGTTGTGAGCGATGACTATAAGTTAATTAATAGAATCGTTCAGTTATATAAACTATAAAGAGGATGTCCATGAAATTAATACTAAAGTAAAAGTTTATAGTCTAAAGTCTGATTCTTGGAGAAATATTCCGGATTTTCCTTATCATTACATTAATAGCGTGAGGACTCATGAAAGGTTTGCTAATGCTGCTTTGCATTGGATTGTAACTAGGAAAGTGAAATCGGATATTGATGATTTGGTTGCTGCGTCTGATCTTGGAACAGAGGAGTTTAGGCTGGTGCCTTTACCAAAATTTGCAGGTGATGATGAAATTTATATGAGCGTGGTATCGTTGGGAGGATGTCTCAGCCTCTTGTGCTATGTCAATAATGATCATGTTGACATATGGGTGATGAAGGAGTGCACGGGTTCAAGAATCGTGGTCGATTTTGTTCACGTTTGATAATCGTGGTTTTGATTGTATGATTCCATTAGCTTATTCTAAGTGTGGTAGGAAAGTGCTCCTAGGATTGGATGATAAGGTCCTTATGTGGTATGATCTTGACAAAAAATCAACCGACGTACCAATGGTTCAAATGCCTGAAGAGAATGTTTATGGTATGTGTACATGTTTGCAAAGCCTTGTTCTGTTAAACAGTGGTACTCGTGATCCTCGTGATTTCGATCTTGTCGCGAAGAAAAAACAAGAAAGGAAGGACAAAAAGAGAAGTTCTAGAAAAAGGTAATCATCTCGTTTTATGGGATGTACAATTGAGATTGTGTTATTTGAAATTTCGTAGCAGCAGTATATATATTCTCCTGGACGGTTTTGACTTTGAGTTTGTGTATTTTTTTCTTCACTTTATTGTTTCTTGTCTCAATTGTGTAGAAACGATTAACCGGCCAAGACTGTGATTTATATAATATATCTATTTCCATTCCCCAGAATTCTCTGAGTAATTTCCCAGGTAACATGTTTAGTTCTCTTTTTTTTTTTTTGAAAAAACATGTTTAGTTCTCGAATGTTGATTTCTGTTCAGGGTAGTATACTCCTACTTTATTTTTGCCATAGATGCGCGCTAATGCCGATGAACTAGGGAATCATTAAAGATTGCAATTTCTATACCCTGAACTTATTGTTTATCTTGTTTCTTTAGAAAACATCGATTTAGCAGTCTATTAAGGGATTGTTCATGTGTTTTCCTTTCTCTCTCTATCTGTTGGTCATAGTGAAAGAACTTTGTTCTCTTATTAAACAAGAGAAGTGAAAGGGACTTTATTAATCAATGCAGGAATCCCAAAAAAATAAAACAACCCACTCTCTATCTTTCACCTTCACCTGCTCCTCCTCCTCGTCAGCTAGACCACCTTAGGTGGTTATTTTGCCTCTCTGTTGTGACATTGTCTCTCTGAACAGATTTGCAGCAGTCAACTAGGTTAAATTAGGGGCCATTACACAACATAGAAAGTAGGATGACATGTTGGGCATTCTCCTCATTGATTGCAGCGGCGGCCAATCATTTTAAGCACACACAACGTCTCTTAGAATTATTGGTTCAGTATGTTGTTGATCAGACGTATACTTGTGGAAAACAACCGGAATTCATAGAGAGGTTTTTTCAGATTGCTTTGAGGAGCGGGGGCTTACCACTATAGCAAGACTACCCCTACGTACTCCCTTACTACCCACGGGGTTATTATAGGGCACCCAAAGTGTCGTTTGGCTTGATTGAGTATCAATCTCTCAATCTCCTGGGGTTGATTAAAGTGGTGATTGAACAACCTATTGTGGTTGGGTTTCCTGTTTCTATAGAGAGCTATACCAGTATTCAGACCAAAATCAAATTATTACTACCTTTACGAGCCCACCCAATCCTCATCATAGAGGCCTTCACGCTACTGTGATTGTGGGGTACGAGCGTTCGTTGAACGGCCAACGCTACTTCATCCATAAGAATACCTGGGCAGAAAAAGGTGGTTTGGTCAAGATTGCAATCAAGCTGGAGATCTATGTGGAAGCCTACCGTCCCCTATATAGTAAAACATCTAATCCAAGGTGCTTTGATTAATGTATGCTTAAATTGATTCCTAATACATGTTTTTTATTTTGTTCCAGATAAGGCAGCCTCTGTTTTTGTTTCAGGATTTGGAGGGCCATAGACAAGTCTGATCTCCCTCCTACTTTTAAAAACAACGCTTCTTGTATTATTATTTTTATTAATGTATGCAAAAAGGGATTTGAGTTACTATTTTTTTTCCACCTGTTAAATTGCAAGCGTAATTACTAGCTGGAAGTTGAATTGCATGGTGAAGGTGCGTGCCCATTAAACCGACTATGTAACTCCTAATTAGTTCTCGTATTGCCTATGCTTATAATCGTACATCTTTGTTTAAATGTGCACTGCGCTTAATTAGGCGAATCGAGCACTATGCTTTCCTCATTGTGGTACACTTACATTAGGACTGTTGGAATCCAGGTCACCTAAGAATCTTAAGCTTTGATGGCAGATAAATAAATTAGGACTGTTGTGTTTCTTCTTTCCAGTTTTTTTTCCTTTCTCTTTTTTTATTTTGTTCACAAAAGAGACCTAGTTGGTCTAGTGTTCGTATCACTGATGTTTCTCTTCTTTTTTTTGGTTTTGAAGATGACGATGATGATCTGAACACTAGACCAATTAGGTCTCTTTGAGAACAAAATAACAAAAAAAAAAAAGATATTACAACCTAGAATTAGATGACTTAAAAGGGTTTGTTCTTGTGGCAGGATATATAAGTGTACATTGAAGAAGAAGCACATAACATAATAATATTAACACTACTACTACAATAATAAAATTTTGGGGGGGGGGGGCTTGTGACCATTTGGGGGGGCTTGAGACCACCCGGGCGTAGGGTGGGTCCGCCCCTGGTAAGTGTACCACAATGAGGAAATCATAGTGCTCGATTCGCCTAATTAAGCGCAGTGCACATTATTTAAACAAAGATGTACGATTATAAGCGTAGGGAATACGAGAACTAATTAGGAGTTACATAGTCGGTCTAGAGGGCACGCATCTTCACCATGCAATTCAGCTTCAAGCTAGTAATTAAGCTTGCAATTTAACAGGTGGAAAAAAATAGTAACTCAAATCCCTTTCTGCATACATTAATAATAATAAAAAAATACAAGAAGCGTTGTTTTTAAAAGTAGGAGGGAGATCAGACCTGTCTATGGCTGAAACAAAAACAGAGGTTGCCTTATCTTGAACAAAATAAAACATGTATTAGAAATCAATTTAAGCATACATTAATCAAAGCACCTTGGATCAGATGTTTTACCATATAGGGGGCGGTAGGCTTCCACATAGATCTCCAGCTCGATTGCAATCTTGACCAAGCCAGCTTTTTCTGCCCATGTACGTATTCTTATGGATGAAGTAGCGTTGGCCGTCCGGCGAACGCTCGTACCCCACAATCACAGCGTGAGGCCTCTGTGATGAGGATTGGGTGGGCTCGTAAAGGTAGTAATAATTTGATTTTGGTCTGAATACTGGTATAGCTCTCTATAGAAACAGGAAACCCAACCACAATAGGTTGTTCAATCACCAATTTAATCAACCCCGGGATATCGTGGGGATTGAGAGATTGATACATAATCAAGCCAAAGCGACACTTTGGGTGCCCTATAATAACCCGTGGGTAGTAAGAGAGTACGTAGGGGTAGTCTTGCCATAGTGGTAAGCCCAGCTCCTCAAAGCAATCGAAAAAACCTCTCTATGAATTCGGTTGTTTTTCCACGAGCATACGTCTGATCAACAACATACTGAACCGATAATTATGGGAGTCGTTGTGTGTGCTTCAAATGATTGGCCGCCGCTGCAATCGATGAGGAGAATGCCCAACATGTCATGTAATTACCCTGCTCTCTATATTGTGTAATGGCCCCTGATTTAACCCAGTTGACTGCTGCAAATCTGTTCAGAGAGACAATGTCACGACGGGGAGGCAAAATAACCACCTTAAGGTGGTATAGCTGACGAGGAGGAGGTGAAGGTGAAAGATAGAGAGTGGTTGTTTTATTTTTTTGGAATTCCTGCATTGATTAATAAAGTCCCTTTCACTTCTCTTGTTTAATAAGAGAACAAAGTCCTTTCACTTTGACCAATAGCGCTCACGAATAAACTCGGGTTTGATTCGTTAGTATTTGTGATCGTTCGTCTGTTTAGATTAACGAACCATACTTGAACAAGATTATTAGCTTGCTTCTTAAAAGAACGAACACAATCTTATTCACTTAACGTCGATTATGTTCGCAAATCGCTTATATATAGTAAACCAATATACGACATAACCCTAACAGATAAGATGATAAACTATCTAAAAATAGAGTTCTCTTAATGTTGTTGATACAATGATGTTTAAATATTGTTTTAAACTTTATTGTTTATTAATTTGGACGTGATTATTGCTATTTAAATGAGCCAAAACTCGAGTTATAAGGCAAAAATATGTGCAACAAGCCAAACTCGAACACATTGTCTTTATAAATAAGCTGAACTTGAATATATATTTTTTCGTTCGTTTATTAAACAAACGTTTGCAAACAAGCTCGTGATCTTAACGAACTAAGCTTGAACATATTTTTTTGTTTGTTTATTGAACGAACGAACAAGACTAAACTCGTGACCTAAATAAGCACAACCTTAAACAAATGATACTTCCACTCAAAAAAATCAAAACAAATGATACTCGATTTTACTCGTTAACGGCACTTGGTAAACCCATTAAAATCCCATAAACATAATACTTTAGGATATGACAACACTCCACTTTTCTTTCCCACTCATAAAAATCATTCAATACTTGTCCTCACTCCATTTACTCTTTACTATTTACTCTGCTTGCCGTGATAATACATTTTAATTTTGTCGTAGGGTGGCAAAGAGTAGTAATAATCTGCCACAACAAAATTGTCACAACATTTATACACAACACACTTTGGGATTATTGATTATGATGTGGAGCATATTGAATCATATGGATCCTAAAAGAATCAATGGGCTTAAAAGTTTGTTGTGACATTTATCATCAAGACGCGTTTTGTCTTGGCACAAACATTTCTCGTGTGGCAAAATACATAGCAAGAAATTTTTGACACATTTGTTTGTGACGGGTGACACAAAAAATATTAGACGACACAATAGGTCCATAGGGTCATTTTTTTCTTAGGTTTTAATAGAACCTGTGGCAAAAACTAGCTTTTTTAGTCTTACTAGTAAAATACACGTGCATCCATCACGCGTGGTATTTATCCTTATATCAATTAGAGGCAGCTATCTTTACTCTGCAGATATTGATGTACTCAACGATTCCAACCGAGCTAGTTTCAAAGAACATAGCCACCCGTTAAAGACCCCATTTGGCAGAACAAAAATATTGGGTTCGTGTGATGGCTTGCTTGTTTTGACAAATGATCAAGACAATGATATTATTGTGTGGAACCCGTCAGTTAGGAGGTTCCATGAGATACCTTTTAGTGGTTTTGAATATCAGGAATATAAGGTTGGTTGTAAGGATATTTTTTATGGGTTTGGATATGATGTTGTGAGCGATGACTATAAGTTAATCAGAATCGTTCAGTTATATAAAGAGGGTGTCGATGAATTTAATACTAAAGTAGAAGTTTATAGTCTAAAGTCTGATTCTTGGAGAAGTATTCCAGATTTTCCTTATCATTACATTAATAGCGTAAGGACTCATGAAGAGTTTGCTAATGGTGCTTTGCATTGGATTGTAACTAGGAAAGTGAAATCGGATACTGATGATTTGGTTGCTGCGTTTGATCTTGGAACAGAGGAGTTTAGGTTGGTGCCATTACCAAAATTAGCAGGTGATGATGAAATTTATATGAGCGTGGTATCGTTGGGAGGATGCATCAGCC
This sequence comes from Gentiana macrophylla, assembly GCA_026214975.1. Taxonomy (NCBI): domain Eukaryota; kingdom Viridiplantae; phylum Streptophyta; class Magnoliopsida; order Gentianales; family Gentianaceae; genus Gentiana; species Gentiana macrophylla. The sequence goes on along the minus strand of CM047816.1, from coordinate 8,339,304 downwards.
TCATGTGCAATTACTATAAGGATCATGTTGACATTTGGGTGTGTGAAGGAGTACGGGGTTCAAGAATCGTGGTCGATTTTGTTCACATTTGATATTCATGGTTTTGATTGTATGACGCCATTAGCTTATTCTAAGTGTGGTAGGAAAGTGCTCCTAGGATTGGATAATGAGGTCCTTATGTGGTATGATCTTGACAAAAAATCAATCGACGTACCAATGGTTCAAATGCCTGAAGAGAATGTTTATGACATGTATACATGTTTGCAAAGCCTTGTTCTGTTAAACAGTGGTACTCGTGATCCCCGTGATTTTGATCTTGTCGCGAAGAAAAAACAAGAAAGGAAGGACAAAAAGAGGAGTTCTAAAACAAGGTAATCATCTCATTTCATGGGGTGTACAATTGAGATTGTGTTATTTAAAATTTGTAGTAGCAGTATATATTCTCCTGGACGGTTTTGACTTTGAGTTTGTGTATTTTTTCCACTTTATTGTTTCTTGTCTCTGTTGTGTAGAAACGATTAACTGGCCAAGACTGATTTATATATATATATATATATTTCCATTCCCCAGAATTCTCTGAGTAATTTCCCAGGTAACATGCTTAGTTCTCTCTCTGTTGGTCAAAGTGAAAGGACTTTGGTCTCTTAAACGAGAGTCTTGATGGCCTTATTCTTTCTCTCTCTATCTCTTGATCAAAGTGAAAGGACTTTGGTATCTTAAATAACAGAAATCGAAGTGAAAGGGGCTCTGATGGCTTGAGTGAGCTCTACCGGATGCAACAAACCTTGTTGAGAAGGTTTCCACATCTGGTTTTCTAGTTCGAGCTTTAATGGATGTGATAAACCTTATTGAAATACGTCATCATCTTTAATGCCCAACAGTAATACCCACTTTTTTAGGGGTGGTAAAGCTTGTGTTGTTAAACGAACAGAGCGCTCACGAACAAACTCGGGTTTGACTCGTTAGTATTGTGATCGTTCGTCTGTTTAGCTTAACAAATCATACTTGAACTTGTTTCTTAAAAGAACAAACACGAGCTTATTCACGAATGTCGATTATGTTCGCGAATCTGCTTATATAGTAAACCAATGTACAACCTAACCCAAACAGATAAGATGATAAGCTATCTATTAATACTATTCTCTTAATGTTGTTGGTAGTATGATGTTTAAATATTGTTTTAAACTTTATTATTTATTAATTTGGCATGATTATTGTTGGTCCCTTGGAGAGGCTAACACAAGTTTAGAGGGGGGGGGGGGGGGGTGAATAAACTTGTCACCAAAAACTTTTCCTGAATTGGAATTACCCCGGGAATTGAGTTTTGTTCGGAGTTCGCGAACTGAGTTTTGTTCGGAGTTCCTGAACTGGAATTACCCCAAAAACTTTTCCTGAACTCAAACTGATGCTCAGTTCAGTTTTGTTCATGTTTCTCAACTTGTGCGGAGTTCAGCTAACTTAACTGAGTATAAGTCAATACTGACTTATTCCTAGTCCAGTTAACTGGCAGCGGATAGAACTAGCCTTTAGTGTAATAGATATGTCAATAAAGATCTGAACCTCCTATGTATCAGTTTTGTGCTGACTCAGTGTCTAATGTTTGCTGAGTGTGAAGATATCAATAATTAAATCGACCATTGCACAAATGTAAATGCATAAAGTAAATCAACACAAGATTTGTTTATGGAAGTTCCGGGTGGTGTAATCCCGTACGTCTCCCCTTCTCCTGTGGTGTAGGAGGTATCACTAGAATCTTGAGATAACCGTTACAAAATCCTAGCACAATGACAGTCCTTCACGACACCCTAGTTTCACTGTCTACACATAATGAAGAAAGGTAAGATTGCTCCCTTCATTCTGCACACTGATCCTTCGGAGGTGGAATGACTCCTTCCCCAGCTCACCACTGACATACACACAGTCCGCAGACTGCACCAACATCTGTGGCAACCAAGTTGCAACCATTTGAGGAAATGTGGAATTGCTCCCCTGAAACTATGCACAGCCACCCCTTTTTCACAAAGGTTAGGTTTAGAATTAATCAATGACTAATTCGGTGAGCTGTCTGATTCTTCTGGATCTGGCTTTGTAGCTCCAAGATGCCTTCTTTCCCCCTCAATGGGTTCTTTGGATCTTTCTTTAAAATCTTCAAGGCAATTTGTTGGCTTCCCCTTTCTAGATATGAAATCGATTTTACGTGGTGCGGATCTTTAGATATGTGCTATTCAAAACTCTCTCGATCCACACTCTCCAATTCCTTTTTCTCTGTGTATTTATAGGGGTGATGCAACGGTCAACTAGCTCTTGTAGCCGTTACATTTGTCGTTTAGCCAACGTTCATATGTACGACCTTTTGTTGTTATCTCAGTTCAAATTTAAACAAGGTCTTAACTCAGTTTTCTACTCTTCTTCAAAACTGAGTACTTTGTATTCTTGACATCCGACTTTTATTGACTTAAGTCGAAGTACACCATTCAACTTCCTTCTTCTCCTGATAATCTTTGTCCTTAAGATTACTCAGTTTTACATGATTCTGATTCGATTCCAGTCACCACGGACTTGCTCGAATCCTGACTTATAGTCACGACTTAATCAGCTTCTAACTGAGTTTGCCACCTCAGTTCTTCAGTCTTCGACAACTGAGTCTGTGTCCTCGGTTCTTGATCTTCATAAGCGAGTCTCGAACCTCGATTCTTCATAAGTATACTCAGTTTTCTTGCTGACTCAGCTGTTTGTCTAGTTCCTATTCTATTACAATACTTGTCTAAAACAACCTATACAACGTTCAAATTCTAGATAGAACTTATACATTTTCTCTAGACCATTTCTTGCTTCTTCTTCATTATGCATTATAACAGTTAGTTATGACTTTATCATCATGGGTTGTAAGTGATTTATCTAATTACGTGACGAATCATCATCAAAATAATATTTCCAACAATTATTGATATTTTAATGAGTCAAACTCAAGTTACAAGGCAAAAATATGTGCAACAAGCCAAACAAACTGAACTTGAATAGTTTGTTTTGTTCGTTTATTAAACAAACATTTGCAAACAAGCTATTGATCTTAACGAACCAAACTTGAACATATTTTTTTATTTGTTTATTGAACGAACGAACAAGATCAAACTCGTGACCTAAATAAGCACAAGCTAAAACAAATGATACTTCCATTAAAAAAAAATGATACTCGATTTAACTCGTTAACAGCACTTTGTAAACCCATTAAAATCCCATAAACCTAATACTTTAGGACATGACAACACTCCACTTTTCTTTCACACTCATAAAAACCATTCAATACTTGTCCTCGCTCCCATTACTCTTTACTATTTACTCTGCTTGCCGTGATAATACATTTTAATTTTGTTGCGGGGTGGCAAAATGTATAGAAAGAAGTTTTTGACACATAGTTGTTTGTGATGGGTGACACAATAGGTCCATAGTGTCAATTTTTTCTTAGGTTTTAGTAGAACATGTGGCAAAAAAACCTTTTTTTAGTCTTATATAAGCCTAGGTGCGCGCCAGGGAGTCTTCTTGAGTTTTCGAGTAAAAAGCATGATATTCATCTGCTTCTATCATAGAGTGAACTAAATATATATTTTTCTACGTGTAGCGCATTTATTCAGATCTCTTAAATTTTCATTTTTGTCTCTCTGCATTATATAAAATAAAGAATTTGATGAATTTAGTTTTAGATAGAGATTTCAGTAAACTAGAAAAATTGTGTTTAAAATCAGTAAATATAAGTCCGATTAAACATTTTCACACCGGATAAAAAAATGGTTAGGTGTGATTAATTTTAATGGAGAAAGTCTAGAATACTCATCGACTCTTATTAATTAATGTATAGTTGTAAAGGAAGAAAAATGTAATGTTAACTAAGTTTAACAACTAAACGGACTTATATTTCGGGACGGACATAGTATATCGTAAAACATACTGAAACTAATTATATCTTTTTTTAAAGGTGTAAAAGAGAATAATATATTTTTCATCAAAGAGTAATGATACAGACACAACAAATTCGTTACAACGAGTGACACAACTAATCTTGCACACTTGATTTGGTTGTCTCTCCATTTATCATGATCTCGACTCATCTAAATTAAATGTGGATGATTACCTTGTGTCACCCGTTGTGTTGAATTGGTTGTGATTATTTCTCTTTATCAAACAAATATATATATACTAGTAGGAAAACCCGTGCAATGCACGGGAAAACGTAGCATTTAAAAAAGGTGATAAAGGAAAATGACATGTTAGAAAAATGTTGTGTTTACGTTTGAAGTGCATGATGACCTAATGCATAGGTTTTGGATATTTGCTGTCAAAAATCACTAAACAAAAATGGGACGACTGAAACTTTGTAGATGTATTCTCTGAAGAAAAAAAATGTGCTAATCATAATGGTGTAAATTTACCGTGTAGAAAAAACTTTTGCAGAAAGAGACAATATTGACACCATCAATTGTGACTTACAATGACTTTTAAATAGCTAGACAACACATATAGTTTGAATGTGAATGACAATGTGACTCTGCAGCCATCCATTTCCTCTTTGAGTTTTATAAAAGTAGGGGGCACTACTATCATTGAAATAGACTCACATGCTCTAATACAGGTATATCAGCTTGAGCATTATGTCAAATTCACCAAAAGGTATCTCAAATTCGTCTTCCTTGATTGATTCAGAAAAAACAAACATCCTTGTTGAGATTTGTCATGTCTTCTCCTTTCGTCTCATCCATGGGCTTAGGCTAGCTGATCTATTGGTGGTACAAAAGGGTGGTTCATAGTACAAAGTCATTTCAACAGAACAGATATTTGAAAGTTGAAACTTGTTGAATGTATCAAATCTGTAGTAAGTGAAGACTTGTAACTTGCAAGTTACATGTCCTTTTTTGATGATAGTTACAAATGGGATTAATGTTGAAGCAGCCAATTTCTTCAACTTTTCTTGTTACAGTCCTGTCTTTGTTCCTCTTCTCTCGTTTTTAAGAAGTGTTTCGTTTTCGAGCAGTTTCACTATAGTACTCTCTGCTTTACTCTTCACCGGGACACCCCCAAACACAGTCTGCATATGTATATGCCATATTACTTTTATTCTTATTACATATAGATGTACTCGTAAAAACAATGTAAATTTGTAAAATAGAAATCATCATTTAAATCCCCCTCAAAAATCATTAATTTGCAGCAGAATTCTAATTCAAATTTTGTAGGGGCCTAGCTAATTAAAAGGATTTTATGGAATACCCTATTTCATCAGTACTGTGCTGGAAACTCGGAATTTTTATCTGATTAAATCTACGTCAGCCTTAAACTCCATTGCAACACTCTGAGAACTCCGAGCTGCAGTGTATCATGCACCCTGATATAATTAAGCCTACTTGAGCGCACCTGACTTTATTCTTTTCCCACATACCGTATTGTGGACAGCCGAACAACATTTGTGAAATTCAGATAAATGTTGAAAATTAAAATAACATTATTTAAGAGCCATCAAGAAACGTTGTAAAATAAAATTTCAATGGGACATCATAAATTGACAAAGCAAAATGCATGCACTACACAGGCAAAATAAGGGAAGTGAAACTCCAAATTAAGCTGACTTCACAACTTATTATATTTCTTCACTTTAAGAAATTACTGACCTCCCAACACATGAAACCGGGGAGCACAATCTACATCAATTCAATCAATGAACTACAACAAATCTAAAGAATAAAAAATATATATTAATATTACCTTATTGAATAGCGTCTCAGACATATATAGGTCCTTCATTGCAACTTTGTGTTAGTGAAAGACGCCACACAAAAATATCTGTTTCCCAACACATGAAATTGAAAAAACTTTACATTTTCATGAACTATATCAACTGTTCTTGGTAACATCTCTCTTGAGTCCTGGTTCGCTGCATTGCTCTAAAAAAATATAATAAAAATAAATAGCATAAATGGAATTATAAATCCAGCAAATCATATGTGTAATGCATGAAGAAAATAATCATGTTAAATTCCTAAGGAGAAAAAGAGAACATACAGAATCATTGTTAGCATCAGACTTAATATTAATAGGCATCAATATTTCCTCTCAACTTCACATTGAACAACAATAAAAGCTTTCCATAAACATATCATTCATTCAATCAACAAATGACCAAAGAATTCCCCCAGATAATTAAAAAAAAACAAATGATCGAAGAAATAGTCTACTTGAGAATAATGAATAATGATACGGGCACAACCATTGACCGTTGATCTGCACCATTGATTATAACGTACCTAACTTGATTATAACGTATCATTACTCGAGAATAAATTACTCCCAAACATATACGAAAATTACCCTACCTTCTTGCAACAAAAAAACAAAACACCGGCAACATTGTTGAGCAACAGTTCTTTTGGGGGAAATTGGATTTTTCGTCCGGTAACTTTACCCTTTTTCGATTTTAGTCCTGTTTTTGTTCGGTTGGAATTTCGGTCCGGTATGTTTTAAAAAATTGGATTTTTCGTCCTTTTACGCCGGAGTGCTGATGTGGCATTTTTTTCCGGTGAAATTTGATGACGTGGTTGCTTGTTCTAATGCCACGTAATAATGATGTGGCAGCCACGTCATCAAGTTTCACCGGAAAAAATGCCACATCAAGATCTCGAAAAAAAGTACGAAAAATCCAACTTTTTAAAACATACCGGACTGAAATTCCAACCGGAGCAAAAACAGGACTAAAATCGAAAAAGGGTAAAGTTACCGGACAAAAAATCTAATTTTCCCGTTCTTTTGTAACCCCAGTACGTAGCACCTTTGGCTTCCCAATCCGCTTGTGTGCTGAAATATTGCAGGTTGTTACCTGCAGCACAACCAAAAAGGAAATAACCGTCACATTAAAGAAAAAAAATGTAATCACTGACATTTGGTTTCTTAGATGAAATTCTCCCAGGTAAATAGCCCATAAATGATTTCTTATAGAAAATCATAAAAACAAAACCACTATCACAGATGATGTGAAGCAAAATAACAAAAGGAAGACGCAACCGAATATGTAATCTTCTCAAAAGACAATAGACTTTTTCCGTCTTGAAGATCAGCCTATTCCCTATTCCCGTCATCCAAAATCTACTATGCAGTTGCAGGCAAAACAATTTTATCTACTATGCAGTTGCAGGCAAAACCACTATCACAGATGATAGTGGGTTCATAGAAAGTGGGGATGAATGGGTAAGCATAAGAAGGATGGGTTTCGTTTTTTTTTCTTTTACTGAAATTGAAATATAGGCATATCAGGAAACTGTCCATGGTGAGGGCGGCGTTTAAGAAAACAGGTAGTTGCGTTAGTGGGGAGAAGGTCGAGGTTAGTGGGGAGTTGTGTGTAAATATGAATGTGATAAAGCGTATGAAACAGATTTGGGGTATTTTTTTATTTTTTAACTTTTTTTTTAACCTGGGTTTGGGTCGGGTAATAATGGGAAATGGGTTAATTGACAGTTTTTTTCTCTTAAATATAATATAGATATATATATATATATATATATATATATATATGCGCTTATCAGGGAAAGAACCGTTCAAATAATACTCTTACCAACAATCCGCAAATAGCTCCTGTTCCAATCATATCTCAACAAACCTTTTTTTTTTAGTAGAAAATATCAAAAGTAACTCCAACGAGAGCGACGTTGTCTAACACCATTTCAGAAAATTTATCCTATAAAAAACCTTCTTGCTTATCAGTTTCAATAAGAATTTATACTAAAAAAAAAAAAAAAAAAAAAAAAAAAAAAAGAAAAAAAGAAAAGCAGACGATGGAGATCCAAAACACACCGCAAGAGCGGGAGTGACCAGAAATGAAACCACAGCAGCAAGACCTTTCTTGAATGGAATTAACGCTTTGACAGGTCTCTTTAATTACGATCAATCGTGTTTTTTTCCTCGTTGATCAAACCTTCGTTAATGTTTAATATTTCTTAGTGAAATACGTACAAAAAAAAGGAAAAAAAAAAAAAAGTTGCGTTTGATATATTAATTTTGATTGCATTGATAAGTATGTGTGGGAATATTGTCCATCCCATATGCACTTTATAAAGGTGGATGGATCACTTTATTAATTCTTTTAGTGATAGTTGTTCTTTTCTATTACACCGAAACACTATTAAGAAAATGCATGGATTTACATCAATATTCAAGGTACGTAAAAGTAGAAATCAATATTCTTCCATTCCTTCCAAATGCTTGATACCCGATGTCATTATATGTCGTGTTATACAACGGATGGAGATAACTTCAGATGCAAGAGACAGAAATAGAAGCAATCAAACATAAACAATCAAAGGAGAAAACAGAAACAAGAAGAACATGATTTAACGTGGAAAACCCCGGTGGAGAGGTAAAAAACCACGGGCGAGAAAGAGATATTTTATTATGCCTTCGAATTTTTCTGATTTCAACACAACCAGATAATGAGACAACAATTGTATTTATGGGCACAAATCCCTAAACCCTAGCCGCCAGGAATCTTTGTCGATCCGCCATAAATACCCTTACACGTGTCCTCTTTTAATGACTTTGTATAGTCATACATAATGTAAGTGCAGATGTGGGACCTGCTTGTATTCCGAGACTCGGCCAGACTATCACCTGGCGATAGTCACCTGCTTTGAAGCCTCGATGACTCCACCCCTTCGATGCACAGAATCAAATACACTTCTCACCGGCCCATCACACGGTGAGTCTTCATATTGGTTCCACCGGATGTAGAGTTTAAGTCACCTATCGACAAATCTCCACCTTGACTTCAACTCTCACTAGAGTCAAAGCAGATTGCATAACCGGATGTACTTGTACCGGATGCATTCGTCAATGCCGGATGTACTTGTACCGGACTATCTCCACAAAGATCCACTCCACTGACCGCCTCAAGAAAGTTTCCGAAGCAGATTATAAGCTTTGAATATTCGGTAAGTCCAGGCAAAGTGGAACTTACTCTTTGAATCTGGTTTAGTGAACATATCGGCAGGATTCTCCTTTGTGCCAATCTTCTTCACCACAACCAACCTCATTTTCGAGAAAATGATACATGACATCAATATGCTTGGTTCTCTCACGATGAACTCGATCCTTGGCTAAACATATTGCACTTAGATCGTCACAATATATATCACTGATCTCGATGCAACCCCAAATCATTGACTAGCCCCTTCAACCGGACACCTCCTTAATCGCTTGCAAGAAGAGCCATGTATTCGCTTGGTGAGTTGATAAGGCTATCAGTAGCTCAAGAGTAGCTTTCGGTGACTAACGCATTTCCCAATGTAAACACATAACGATCATTGATTTTCTCATGTCAACATCACTGCGATAATTAGCATCACAAGAACTTTGTGACTGCACGAGATCACCTCCATAAATGAGACCAACATCACTGCACTCTCTCGTGTACTGAATATCCTTTTAACTGACTTTCCGGTGTTCCTTTCCAGGTTGAGCCATAAAACTGCCGACAACACCGATCGCTCGAGCCAAATCGGGCATAGTGCAAACCATGGCATACATCGATCGCCAATCGCACTAGCATAGGGAACTTTTGACATATACTCCTTCTCTTGGTGGATTGTGAAGCATAAGCAGACAAATGAACATTAGATGCCATAGAGTATCTATTGGTTTTGCAAAGCAGACATCCCAAACTTGGCCAATATCTTACGCACATAACCCTTTGAGACAAGAACAACTTCTTTCGACTCTATCTCTCCGAGATCTCCATCCCCAATATTTTCTTGGTCGCACCCAAATCCTTCATTTCAAATTCAAAGATCGAGAAGATTCTTCGCTTTTTTGAACATCAGACTTCCTTGTGCAGCTATCAGCATGTCATCCACATACAGACAAGATAGATATATGATCCATCTTCAAAGTAGATCAAGTAAACACAATGATCATATGGACTTCGTTGTAACCTCTTTGAAGCATGAAATCATCAAACCTTTTATACCATCGCCTTGGAGCTTGCTTCAAACCATACAATGATTTCTTCAACTTGCAAACATAATTTTCCTTTCCAGAACTTGAAAACCCTCAGCCGTGTGTCATGTATATCTCCTTATCCACCTCACCATGTAGTAAAAGGTTTTACATCTAATTGCTCAAGTTCCAGATCTCTTTGTGCCACCATTGCTAGTAACACCCTGATTGAAGTGTGTCGACCTTTGGTGAAAATATTTCATCAAAGTCAACCCCTTCCTTTTGATGAATCCTCTTGCAACCAAAGCGTGCCTTATACTCTCGACCATACGCGCTTTGTTATTCCTTCCTTTTCTTGAAAATCCATTTACAAGTCACAACTCCCTTGTCAAGTAGGAATTTGACCAATTCCCAAGTCGATTCTTCAACAATGACTCCATTTCATCTCCCATGGCAAGATGCCACCGAGATGCTTCTATACATGTCTTTGCTTCCCAGTAAGTAGTAGGTTCAAAGAACCTCTACCTCTTACGCAACTTGGAGTGCATATCCACCAAATCATCATATCCATATCTCCTTGGAGGTATCCCAACATTAGACCTTCTAGACTCTTTGGCGCCTAGACTCACGATCAATGTTTGTATGACGCCTGCTTGAGGTCTCAAAGCAGTCGGGCTTGGATCGGATCTCGGTTCATTATCCAGATCAAGATAGTGTTGATTTGGATCCACCGATTGTTGCATATCGATGAGACTCCACCTGAAGCTCCACCTGTTTCTCAACACTATCAGATTCAAAGATCGTTTGGTTTTGCACTCGGTGGAGACCTCCCCAATCGATGAGTTTAACATAGAATTTTCATCAAAAACAACGTCCATGCCGAGGATTACTCGGACTCTGCGATGACCAAATCCTATATCCTTTCACTCCATCACCATACCCCACAAACACTCCCTTCTTGGCTCTTGGCTCCAACTTCCCTTCACTAACATGATAGTAAGTCAGACTCCCAAAACCCTTAGAATCGAGTAGTCGGCAGGCTTGCTCGACCACATCTCAAATGGTGTCTTGAGATTGATTCTGTGTGAGGCTCCTGTTGATTAAGTAGCAAGTTGTCTTAACGACACGCCCAAAATCTCCTTGATAAACCCGACTTGAGAAAGCATACATCTTGCCCTCTCCGGAAGAGTTTGATTCATCCTTTCGGCTACACCATTCTCTTTGAGGTGTATTCCTTACAAGTATGATGTCCGGCAATACCTCATTTGCACAAAATGAATCAAAATCCGTCAGTAATTCCGGACCATTATCCATCTGAAGCTTCTTGATTTTCTTGCCTAACCGATTCTCCACTAGGGCCTTCCAACGCTTGAAGTTCTTGAATGCATCACTTTTGTTCTTCATCATCACCACCCAAGTCATCCTTGAATAGTCATCTATGAATGACACAAAATATCTGTGACCACCCAATGACTCAACTCTTGATGGACCCCAGCAGTCTGAATGGATATAATCAAGTGTTGCCTTTGTATTGTGCAACCCTGCTGAGAACTTACTTCTATGCAATTTCCCAAACACACAATGTTCACAAAAGTCCAGATTCTTGACCTTATATCCCCCAAGAAAACCTGCTGAAGAAAGAATCTGCATACCCCTTTCACCCATGTGACCTAGTCTCATGTGCCACGGTGAGTCTCTGCTGAGACCAGTGAATCTGAGGATGCAACAAAGAAGAAGTTGCGAGATCTGATAGATCCTTGTAATATATACAAGGTTCCTCTTGATGCCTTTGAGGACTACAATCGAATCTTTAAAGACATTCATTTGCCCACCTTCACCCTTGAAATTGAACCCCTTGTCATCCAGAGAGATCGAGAGATACCAAATTCTTGGTCATCTGTGGAACATGTCTTACATCCTTGATGTACAAAATTTACCATCCTCTCGCCCTTAACTTTACCGAGCCAATTCCCACAACTTTGAGACCTTGTTGTTGGCCATATAGATTTGACCACCATCTATCCGCTCATAAGTAGAAAACCACTCCCTGCTTGGACAAATATGGTAGGATGCTCCAGAATCAAGTATCCACACATCATTGTGATATGTAGAGTCCCCTGCAACTAGAACCAGATCCTCATCATTATTGCTCAAGAGCAAAGCCGCTTGTGCTGTAACTGCCTTCCTATTGTTTCTTCTTCCTTGGACAATTGGACTTCCAATGTCCCCGCTGCTCCTTCTGAGAATTACTGATATCGTAGAGACTTAGGACCTTTGGACCACGACTTCTTTTCTTCTTACGTCCATATCCTTTTCCACTATTGTCGCTAGCTACTAGCCCAAGTGACTGATTGTCTGCTCCAGCTGACCTTGTGTCTAAGCTCCTGGCATGTAAGGCGGACCTTACATCCTCCAAAGCTATTGTATCCTTTCCAACTATGAAAGATCGCACAAAGTTTTCATATGATGCCGGTAATGACACCAACAGATTAGGGTGCATGATCTTCATCTTCAATTTTAACATCAATATTCCTTAAATCAAGTAATATTGTGTTCACCGAGTCAAGATGTTCCTCGGTGGACTCCCTTCATGCATCTTCAAACTGAACAACCTCTATTTCAACAACAACTTGTTGGTCGGTGACTTGGTCATATACTGAGGCTTTCAAGCTTCTTCCACAACTTGGTGCGGTGTCTTCCTCAAAGAACCTCGTGATGATAACATCATCGAGATAAGCACAACATGATGGTTGAATGTGCTTTCTCTTCCGTGTGGCATAATCTCATCGCACTTGTATTTGGTTTGTCGATAAAGGATTCCACAAACCTCTTTGTTTCAACGAAAGGCACGATCTTGATTTGCCACAGACCAAAAGCTGTTCCTTCCTCAGTAAATTTATCGATTTTTACGTTTATCGCCGACATCTTTTCTTGCTAAAGATCACAACTTTATCACGATCCTAGCACCTGTGAAGGTCTTGGTGAAGATGAAGTTGATCGCATGCATTGTTTTCTCCAAACTGTCTCGATACCACTTGTTATAAAGCGGATGGAGATAACTTCGGATGCAAAGAGGTAAATGAAGCAATCAAACATAAACAATCAAAGAGAAAGCGAAACAAGAAGAACACAGATTTAACGTGAAAACCCCTCGGTGGGAGAGGTAAAAACCACGGGCGTAAAAGAGATATTTTATTATGCCTTTGAATTTTCTGATTTCAACACAACCAGATAATGAGACAACAATTGTATTTATGGGCACAAATCCCTAAACCCTAGCCGCCAGAATCTTTGTCGATCTCATCATAAATACCCTTACACGTGTCCTCCTTTTAATGACTTTGTATAGTTGTCACATAATGTAATTAACAGATGTGGGACCTCAGATTCCGAACTCGGCAGACTATCACCTGGCGATAGTCACCTGCTTTGAAGCCTCGATGAGACTCCACCCTACTGATGCACAGAATCAAATACACTTCTCAGCTGTCCATCACACAGCTGAGTCTTCAGATTGGTTCCACCAGATGTAGAGTTTAAGTCACCTTACTGACATGTCGTAATGGTGTGGGGATGTAAATCCATGCATTTTCTTAATAGTGTTCCCGTGTAATAGAAAAGAGCAGCTATCATTAAAAGAATTAATAAACTGATTCATCCATCTTTATAAAGTGCATATGGGATGGACAATATTTCCACACCTGCTCATCATTGACATATGCAATCAAAGTTAGTATATCAAACACAATTTTTTTTCCTTTCTTCCTTTTGTGTGTATTTCACTAAGAAATATTAAACATTCACGAAGGTTTGGTAAACGAGGGGAAAAAACATGATAGATAGTAATTAAAAAGACCTGTCAAAGCGTTAATTCCTTTCAAGCAAGTGCTTGCTACTGTGGTTTCACTTTTGAATTACAAGATATAAGCAAGCTGTTGGGAAAGTAATGGGAGAGCAAACTCATGAATTATTGGATGAGTATTGACAACAATGTTAGTTATGGTAAATAAGGCTAGTCTTTTAATGTGTGGTTAGGTGTTAGGTTGGTGTTGGGCGTAAAATATTGTCTTTAATGTGGTTGTTTGTTGTTATAAATTTACATTGATTGATTTCCATGAAGGTGACCTGGATTTGTAACTTTTCACAACTTATATATTCCTTCCTTCTTATTTTATTTGTTCCGTTTGACTTTTCACACAGTTTAAAAAATTGTAGTTAATGCTTTGAATCTTATTAAATTATCTAATATTTTTACACATATACCCTTTAGTAAGTTGGTGGAGCATTTAATTCTACAAATTTTCATTGTAAATAATGTAGGGAGGGAATGACAATTAGAGAAATATATCAATTAATGCACAAAGTGATCACTTATTTTGGGACAAACCAAACATAAAACGTGGATAAATAAAATGAGACGGAAGGAGTATAATATATGCATACATGTACTGTAATTTATTATCTTGATGATTTGCTCATATTCATTTTCTCAATCTCTTGGTAGGAATTGTGGTGTGGAAGTCAAGTAATTAAATGTCACAAACCTTGGGGAAAAAAATCAAATACCCAAAGAATGTTGATGCTCGGAGAAGAAAGTATTTACAATAGTGATACTTTTTTTAGATCGTTGTAATTAGTTAAGACAATATGTAATATAATATCACCACTATCATTTTGTTGAAAATTGTCAAAATTTTTATTTTTACTGCAATTCGTTTTATATACGGTGTTTGTATAATTGTCAACTTTTTATTTTTTATTGGATTTCGTGTATGTATAATTTATTTTAGCTTGATTTGTGAAATTGCTACTAAAATTAATGGTTAGTTGTTGAAAAGTTGAAATTGGTGGGAAACACTTATTTTAATAATAAAAGAGAGTGATTATTTTATTATTGTAGTTCATAACGCCAGAATAAAAAAGACATTGTGGCTTATATAGACAATTTTATAGTCTTTTGAGGCAAATTCACATTGTGAAATGTCTTATTATTCCATGTGCACTAATTAAAACCGTGGTGCAAAAATTGGGGGAAGAAATTGAGAAATGAGGGAGAGGGGTTATTTTGGGCGGAAGTTTCGAGGCTGATATAAAAGAAATATTATCTTATTGAAGGAAAATTTAGATTGCTTATATTTGAAATAATAGCAACAAAACCACTAAACAATAGAAGTGACAAATGCTTAAACAAAGGAAAGAAAATGATGCCAAACGAAACAAAGGGTAATGCTTATATTATTTCTTTCTTCACATCAACCCCACACCAATGGGGATGGGGGTTATATATATAATAAGAAGATGGAAATGAAACAACATATGTAACCAATACTACAATTAGTGGTACATTAGTTTGGGACTTTGGAAATCCAAAACTTATTACATAATACTCCCTCTTTTTGTATGTCAACGACACAAAGAATATGCATCGTTAAAATATTACTAAGAAAAAACCTAGTGGGAAAAAAAATCTTAGTAAGGAAAAAGAGTACATATTCGTTTGTGCTTGTATTACTCCCCCTGTTGAAATCAATATTTGAGATCTTCGAATCGGCAAATGGAAATCTTCTCTTCGAATTTAGAAAGCTATGCTTCTGTGAATAAATAGACTGAACTGATCACTTGATTTTGAACAATTGTGCATCGCCTTTTTATTTGTAGATAATCTACAAAAGTATGATGTATAATTCCTCTTGTGTCCTTTGAAATATCAGTCGAATACCATGTACTGCTACAATTCTTCGTCATATGAGTGTAATTGAATCTTCCGGATCAACACTTTGACTTGATTCATCGCATATTGATTTCACTTCTCTACTGAAGTTCATGTGCTCTCCCATTTATTTAAACATTATTGAATTTTAGATGAATGATTTTATTCGCAAATGTAATAGTAGATAAATCTCATTGAATATAGAGTTGAGTTGAAATGCTCTATCTAAGTTGAATAACGTATATATCACGTACTATTAACTTTGCTAGAAAAACTCAGTGGGACAAAAACTAGACAAGGAAAATAGTTCATGACATATGCATTTTTATGTGTTGCTATGACTGCCTCATTAAAAACCTTTAATCAAGAAAACCCTGTGGGAAAAAAACTTAAATAAAGGAAAAAAGAGTACAGTCATTGGTTTTCAGGACCAAAACATCAAGATTGTTTTGAAGTTGTCGCTCCTCCGACGGCAACATTCTTTCAAATGTACGCATTACAATACTATAAATTAACCCTTTCTCCAAAAAAGAAGTAAAAATTAAATTAGTGAACAAATCTATCATATTGTCACAAAAACATACTTTTTGTATATCACCCTCTCTTATAGAGTTCAATTTAAATGTAGGGGCTAAAAATTATCTTACCCACAACACTTGCAACATAATTCGAATTGTCCTCATAAGTAACAATAAGGGATTTAATACCTTAACTCATATCATTATGTATGAGCTACTTATACATATATACATATATATTCCATCTTCAAAAGGAATATATTTAATTGTATTCATTTATCATGAATGCTATAGTTCATGCAATAACCTTTGCAACTAAATAATTTGCATGTTGCCATATTCATTTTCTTTCATTTTTGAAATCCATCATGGATTTTCTTATGATTAGTCATGTCTAATGACCTATAAATATACGGTCATGACGTCATATAAAATATAATAGATGCTGCCAGAGTCATTAATTAGCGGAACATGATGTTATCCGTAATGTGAGAATGTAATTGATCAAAATCAATATTTGGTTATTACAAAACCAAATTCAAGTCAAGTTCAGCATCCCGTGCTTATTTAATTTCTCCCAGTCTACGTGCTTCTAACACTCTATAATTGACTTGGGTTCTGGATCCAGATTATAATAGCAAATTATGAGGCAAATATGCGGTCGACGACTGTTATAAATTCTCTCATAAAATACGTTGCTTATTCGATATTAGCATAAACCGAATCATTATCAATGCATGGATCCGGTTGTTCCGCAACCCCAATATTTTATCCTTTGATGCATGTGCGAATTTATTCGGGGTTTTCGTCTTCAAGACGAATCTTTTCAAAATATTTCATGAGTGACTTAATATCAATATTGAATTCATTTTCCGTGGATTTTTATGTATTACACCGATCGGTCTTCTACGTTTCTGGCGTAGATATATTATCAATCAAATTTTGGTGCAATTATAAATAGTCACTCTTTTATGTTGAATAAAAGAATCTGGCAGATTACTTGTTAAGTACTGCAAGTTAAAGTAATTTCGTAATTCAGTTAAACTAATGCGTGAAAAATCTTTTATTTTTTATAAAATTTCTCGTCATTCTTTAATTCTAAAATAAGGTTTTCTACTCTCCCCCTAATGCCGCGAAATGATCTTCCTTAAAAATGTAGTAATTGCACCGAACTGTAACTTGATGCTCTGTCATTCGCTTCAAACGATTTACACATTTTGAAACACAATGATTTTTGCTATATCAACCTCATGATGAAGTGCTATTTGACTTTTGTTTCCAATGATTATAAAATGTATTTAACTATCTCATATCTATGAGATTTATTCCTTTTGGAAACAAATAACTCATACGCTTCATGCGTTTAGAATAAATATCAACATATGTAGCCAGGGCCGGCCCTAGTATTTTTTAGGCTTAAGGCCAAGTCCCCGAATTGGGTCTTTTAGTTGAAATTTTTTTTTTTTTTGAAAAACATACTTATCATGTTTTTAACATCCTTATATACAAAATTCAATTTTATTCAAAACATGCCTACAAAGTAGTTTTTTCTAGCATATTTAGAAACAAAATCCAAATTATACGTATACGCAAAACATACTTACATAGTACTTAAAATTTGGGCCTTTATAAGGGAAAAAATTAAGTCTGAGATGAAGGATGAGTTGAAGCATTTATGACACGTTTGGATAGATAGAATGGAATGACTATGTTGGAATGGAATAAAATGAACTTGATTCCAAAGATTTAATCTCATACCTCAGTGCCGCCGTAGGGTAGGTCAAAGAGGTGACGATTAAACTGAGACAATCTCTCTCAATGATTAAGCTTCGAGAATCGAACATCTCACGGGAATCAGACATCCCGGACCTTAATCATTGATTACCTTCCTTTTTCTAGCCTAGATATTTCGAAAATATCCATAAAGAGTGTGACCTACTATATCAGATCTCAAAGTACGCCCCGAGTATGCCGCCGTAGGGTCGGTCAGTGACTCAACGAGTACCCAAAATCCTATCATTTCGGAGACCAAGCCTTGAATTTTGATAGGGGTGAACACCATCCGTAGGGGGCCGAAATCAAAGCGGCTCGAGGCGTCACCCTTCTCTCACGTGCTTGCATCTATAGTAGAGGCCGTGGGGTTGGTTGTCGCCTTCCCCGCTCCCACTCAATAATATGAAAAAGTTGTGGGTTTACTAATTACGGTTTCGGTCTTGACAATAAGAAACAATGAATCAAAGTACTCCGAACAGGGTCGGTTAAGTAGGCAAGCCTACGCCGTCTTATTCGTTGGAACATATGTGACTGTCGGTCGGATCCGGCAAGAGAAGCCCCGTTTAGCCCGAAGGCTTATCGGATATGCTAAGTCTTGTCGAACCCCCGTGCAAACGTCACACGTGGAGGGGAGTCAATCGAGCCGTAGCTCAGTTGAACTCGCCCAACCATGGTTGACCATTTCGAACCCGTGTACTAAGATTTTACGATTTCTAAATTGTCAACCAAAACGTAATCTCGTTTCTGTTTAAGGTAGGTTCATCGAGAAGCCATCACCGAAAACTCAACGATTTATCTAAGTGGGATTTACCGAGAATCCATCACTAAAATCGTAATGATTGACAAAACCCGGTTCCTCGTTTTTTATTTATAATTAGTTACTTATTTATTAACTACCACATATTAATTAAATAAGCCTTTAAACTAATTATACGAGTTATACACGCCTAATTAATTCGAAATTAAAGAGCTACGTGTATGCATTGGAGTGGAATCATGAAGATGCATGTCATGGCAATTTCCGGTTTCTATCACATAATTTCGATCATACACTAAAAAGATACTTAAAAATAAACACCGAGATGGACCCATTGGTACCCCGACTAACCTATTTTCTAAGGAAAAGTAAAACTTAAACTAATCTTGAGTCTTGAACTTGAATCTTGAACTCGAACCTCCGGATCACAAACCACGAAACACCGAGAGGAGAAAGACTTTTAATTAAAATAAATCCAATAAATAAAACCCTTTATAAATTTATTTATTTATTTTTTTTATTTATGTCGGTTGTTTATTTATTTATTTATTTATTTATGTCGGCTGTTTTTTTTTTGTTTTTTTTTATTTTATTTTTATTTTTATATATAGTCGGCTTTTAAAAAAAATATTAAAACAGATTTTAAAAAAAATATCAGCCGCATCATTGAATTCCCAAAGGCCTAGCCGCAATCTAGGGTTAATTGAAAACAGGAGCTTTTGCGGCGGCGGCAAGTGCAGCTAAAGGTGCTGCTCAGGGGCGGAACTAAGGCTTAGGTGGGGTGGTCTCAAGCCCACCCAAAAAAAAAAAAACTAGTGAGAATATGTTTGTAGTACCCCATAATAAAGACCAAACTGATAACTAAGACCACCCCATAATAACCAAGACCACCCCATAATAAATTCCCTGGTTCCATGAAGTCTGCTTTGCCGCTATTTAAAAAAAAAAGCAAGTGTTGTGATATAAAAGATTTGATAAAAGGCTGTTTAAGCCGCATAAAGCATTAATTTTAGGGTTTTAAGCGTTTCTCCTCATTCATACCTTGGGTTTCGCCTTGATCTTCATATTTTCACCAAAATCTTCATCTTTTCGAGCCCGGAATATATAAAATACAACAAAAGTGCTACTTTTACATAAAATTCGATTGCATGAAAGTAAATACAAATCATATGCTCAATTGATACTAATAAAAAGAGATACAAAATAGATCTACGGGTAAACAATACCAACCCCAATCCATCTCTTCAACCACAACATTCACAAGCATGCAACATGATATATTTCGAAATTATCACAAAAAAAACATCTAAAACATGTTTTTCCACTCCTAGATCTAAATTCACATACTTTGATCGTTAGATCAAAGGCTTTGATACCACTTGTAAGATGTAATATAGCCGGGTGGATCAAGATCCACCCGATTACTGTGACAGAAGATATCAGATCTAGATCTAAACAAAACAAAATACATAAAATAATAGATCTAACCTACGAGGGGGTTAGATTGTTTACCAGTTTATGGTGAATAAACTCCAAGAACAATCTTCAATCCAAGATCCAAGCAAATTGAGATGCCGCCGTCTTCCGACGTGTGTCTCCAAGCAACACCAGGTGGATGGTGATCCAAGCCGCTGATGAGAGTCAACTTTACTATGCTTCGGTGCATGTTTTAACCCCCGTTTACGACACTCTTGGCTTGTTTTGGGTAGTTTTAGACCATTTATAGGGCAAAATGCATTGCACACTCACTTTGAGGTAAACCGTCAAATAGATGGAAAACCTCATCATTTTACGGCATTTTGACCCATTTGAGGCCTATCTTTCTTGGAATTATGCTTGGTATGTTGGTTGCTATGGAAATGCAGGAAATAGGTGACTCGTAAACCCGGACGATGAGGTATGAGGGTTAGAGAACTTGTACCCGAAGCCACGGAGTTCTACGGATCATTTGTCACGAGCATTTATACTCACGATTGACTTAAAGTGACATTTGACCCCTCTTGTAGACGGAATTCGGTTTAGACTTCTTCACAAGAGTTGTAGATCTTTGGACAAGATTTCCAACGCATCTTGAATCACTCAAATCGGAGGTCTGCATGCAAAGTTATAGTCAATTTACTGAAAACAATCTAGTACCGA
The DNA here is from genome assembly GCA_026214975.1 of Gentiana macrophylla. Classification (NCBI taxonomy): domain Eukaryota; kingdom Viridiplantae; phylum Streptophyta; class Magnoliopsida; order Gentianales; family Gentianaceae; genus Gentiana; species Gentiana macrophylla. The sequence goes on along the minus strand of CM047816.1, from coordinate 8,318,438 downwards.
ACTATCTGTCGAGCCGAACTTCAGGCAGCTCGGCTCGTTATGCGTTTTTCACCACAAAAACGCGAATTTTCTGCAGATTTCTGATTCTTCGCTGCCCCAAAACCCTTAGAGTCACCATTCCTCCATTCCTTCACCTAGATTAGCTATTCTTTCACTATTTCTCTTAGATTAAACTCAAATTAGCTTAGATTTTAGCTTTCCTTCCCTTAATTTTTGCATTTTGGATCATCTTCTTCCCCAATTGACATGGGTGTTGATGAAACTTGATGTAAAGACAATTTTCTACGGTTTTGGTAATTAATCTTTCCTCTTTTCAGTTTTATGGCTTTGCTTTTATCTTTGATTGTTATTTCTAGTTTTACTATGAGTAGCTAAACATTCCATAGTTAAATCATGTGAAGATTGAAGAAATTACCCTCTAATTGATGAAATTGGGAATGGGTAGTGTTTAATTGTTGTTATATCGATGAATTCATGTCTTAAAACTTGTTCTTAATGCTTGAATTAGCTTGTACACCTAGTTCATGAACTCTTATTCGATAAAACTAGTTTTAAATTTATTTTACCGGAACACCCCAAGTGTAAGGTTCGTAGTATAGGGTGTTGCCGAGTCGTCCTAAGGGAATCGTATAATTATCGGATTATAGTATAGCTATTATATCGATTATGTCACGAAGTATCACCTAAAACTAAGGTTTGTATTAATTATAAAAGCGAAGCGAAGAACGATGACTAAAATAAGCGAAGCGTAAAAACTTCAATAATGGACGGGCGCCCAATGACGTCAATAAAGCAGAAATATGCGTAAAACGACACTAAATTCGGAAATAACTAATCGTAGTAATCGATACGAACAAATTGGTTTATCAAATAATATAAAGAATAAAGAGAAACGAATTTTAATCAACCACACAACAATCACACAACCATTTTATGATCAGAATACGATTTTAATGGTATGATCAATCTCAAAATCGATTAAATTCCTTTAACTCAATTTCTAGGGTTTTGTTTTCTTTTCCAAGCAAAACAATTTAACATACAGCACAAGATCATTAATTTGTTCACAAATTACATAACCCAATTAACAACAAATGATTCTCAAATTATTATTAATTGTATCGATTGAAAAGGTTCTATTGTTGAATTATATTTCCATACAAATTCAAATCAACACGTGGTTTCGTTGACATTCCTATCTAACAAAACACTTAACAACCAATCCAAATACCAATCGATAAATAAAATACAATATTCAAAATCATAAATAAAGATAACCTAACAATCCGTGGTTGTGGTGATGTTGATGTGGTATCCTCTAGTTGTTCTACCGCAATACGCTTAGCCTTGCATCTTTGCGATGATCCAAGTCACGATTGAAGGAAGGAAACTCATAATTTTTCGAGTTTAGTGCGGTTGCTTTTGGGTGGAAAAATGCGGTCGCTCTCATCTACATCTATTAGGGTTGAAATAGGCGTTGTATTTATAGAAATCGAGGCGGCTAGGGTAAAATCGGCGGCGGACGCCCGTTCAAGGTCTGGACGCCCGCCCGTAATGTATGAAATTCTTGAGTCGGGCCGAGCCTTGAGTGGACGCACGTCCTATGCAAAAATGGACGCCAGTTCAGCAAAATCCTCAACATCCTGAATCAAAATTCTTCTTGCGGACGCCCGTCCACCCTGGACGCTAGTCAAGCGTCACGACGCCTTGATCAAAGTGTCGACCAAATCTTGATTTTCTCATCTTTATCTCTTCTCCATCATATAAATCCGATCTTGCACCACTTTTAATCCTCTCTTTAGCTCGAAAATGTATATCTACAAGTCATTGAAAGCATACCAAAGTGTAACACAACTCAAACCAACATAAAATCATCATTTTAAGCACGTAATTGGCACGTTTTACACTTTTTATCACTTTAAGACCATTTCTTCCATTTGTTCATTTAATACGTAATTTTCTATAAAAATTACTAAAACACGGGGATTATTGCTATGAAATATTGCGATAGAAATCATAAAATTCACCGAGAACAACTCACACACCACTTTTATAAATGTATGTTGCGAAAGGGTGTGGGAAAATGGGTTTTAAGATCGTTATCTACAATTGATCGAGTTGTTTAGATCGATTGGGTAACGAGGTTTGTCGGTGTAAATCGAGCGGCTCTAGAGTGTTTATCTTGTTCGGTCAGTTAAATCCTTAAAAGCGGATTGTTGAACCGGGCAAAGTGGTACTAGGTTGTTGCATGGCGTCTAGTACTATCTTAGGAGTTTACACCCATGAACGAGTCGATATAAGAATTAGGATGGTTGGTGTTAAAGGTCAAATTGTAGTGTTTTTAAGGATATATTTCACCTCAATTTCCCCCATATACGTATGATTTTCATAGAATTCGAGGTTTATAGTGAAATATTGAGTGAATGGTGATTTAAAGAGTTAAATATGAAAACGTATCAATTTATACGATTATTTGATTGTTTTATATGGTTTTGGATATTGTTACGTTTTTGTGGTGTTTGGATGCAATGTAGATACATGTTTTTGACTTGGAAGAGGATAAAGATGGAGATAAAGCTTGGAATGAAGCTTTCAAGCAGCCGAACTTCCGATGCAGTTCTTGATATGATATAAAGTGATTTGACTCTCGACCTCAAGAGAAGAGTTGTAGGGCTTGAAGAGAGGATTCTACAGGATCTTGAATCACTTCATTCCGACTTACGAGGCCCGAGATATGAGCGTTACAAGTTTGGATAATGATGCTGTGGTATTGGAAATCCCGAAAAAGACTCGTAATACGACGGGCTAGTCAAAAAAGGCGTTTTCTGAAGAAGAGTCCTTAACGAAAGTTGTAGAGTTTTCCGAGAGCTTAATTATGGCGTTTGGATCATAATTTTTGGAGGTCTACAACTCAAGATATAAATTTTCGAAGTCTTTACGAGCCGAATCGATTTTCAAAGAAGCGACCATGCAAAGCACTTAAGCGAACGTCCATCTTCTCCAAACTAGCGCTCGAATGCTGTATTGATTGAGTTGGAGCAGCAGCAATTCGAGAGAGTTCTTAAAATAGCGCCCAAGCAGCGTTCACTCTCCGTCCAAAGATCATGAACGCAGCGCCCTACAAGTTAAAGCGGGCGCCCAACTTGGTACATCGACCGACATTAGTGAATTGCTTCAGCCGACATATATTTTCCCTAATTAATTAGGATCAATTCCAGCCGCAATTTATTAATTATAGCCGACATAGTCTTCTTATATAAGGAAGCAGCAATCAAACCCTAATATCGATCCCATAATTCAATAAAAATTAATTCAGCGGCACATTACAGCAGCAAAGCAGCGGCTGTTTTGAGGTTCAAGGCCGGTCACCCGAGCCTTATGCTCGGGTGATCCGGGGTTAGATTAGATGTAGTTTTCTTCTGTTTTTCGATTCATGAGATCATCAATGTACCAAACCTTGTGAGTTTATTTATTTAATTTATTCAATACTGTTTTATCTTCATGATTTATGATTCGTTTTGTATCTTTTCTATGTTTATGATGCCATGTGATTGAATCGGAAGATTAGTTTACTATTGATAGTTACAACATACGGAAGTTGAGTAACGTTAGATCACCATAGAAAGATAGGATCTTTAATCATTAATGATGACAAGTTAATCGGTTAATTTTCTAGGTTGTTAGATTCAATTATACAAAGTAAACTGAATCTACACCCGAGTTTTGTTTGGTAAATCAGTCTCAACACTCGAAAGATGAGAGATAGATAATTGAATTCACCTAAGAAATTAGGGATTCATAGCTTGAGAGATAAATTCGCTAAGGAATTAGGGGTTTATGTCTCGTGAAAGGGTGAAACCACAAACTGAATTAAAATCATGAATTGAACTAGGGTTGAGATCACATAGGTTTGTACTTGGTTTGATCCCATGTTTCCTTAGGTTAGTTTGTTTATTTTATTCCTTAGGTTAGATTATTTGAATTATTTTCTGTTTTTATGTTTTGTCTTTCGTTTATTTGTTTTCTTGAGTAGCAATTGGTAGGATTAATAGATTAGATTTAATATCCCTTTTTCCTGTGGATCGACCTGCATTTACCCTACTATGCTATCAACTACCCGGTATTTGGTCGGTTAGGAGTTAGTTTGCATGTTAAGTATAGGTTTATAAATTTTCTTTTGTTTTTATGATGCAAAATCCTCCCAACAAAAGTGGCGCCGTTGCCGGGGAATCGGTGTTTTGTTGAATCTAATTGAATTAATTTTTCTATTTTGTTACGTGTTTTTTGTTTTTGTTTTTCAATAAAAGTAGCGTTTAATAAATCGAGAGTTTTTATTTTTGCCGTGTTTCGATAACCATTGGGTTAAGAATGTGCAAAAGTTTTTTACTCGATTTGTGAAACGTGAAGTGTAAATCTAATCTAATCTAACCTTTTGTGCTATAATTTGATGTGCATTTGCTCTGTGATATATGATGTATGTCTTTGTGATATAATTTGATGATCTGAAGTATAGGGTTTTCTGCTGTGTTTTCCTGCGTTCCTGTGCAAAATTCGATGCTTGGACGGGCGTCCAAGTAAGTGAACGCCCGTCCAGTCCCTAACATGCAGGTAAACGAGCGTCTGGTTTGTTGGGACGCCGTCCGTTCCAAAACGTATCGGCTACGTTTCGTTTTCAAGAACCGCATGAGACGTCCATATATCTAAACGCCCGTCCGGCCTGCATAAGTTTTAAACGCCCGTTTGAATTAGTGAACGCAAGTCCAGGTTCTGAATTTTTCTTGATTTAAATTTTAATGCTTTATTTGATATGGATACTTTAATTTGAGCTTCTGTGGCTAATTGTTTTTACGTAGATGATCTGAACTTGCATGTTACATCTTTCCATCTACGGATCCATGTTAGATAATTGATCAATTCCTTATACATGATTCATCTAGGCATGTTATAGTTACTGTCGGTTCTCGTACGCTATAACTGGTCTTATTAATTAGTAGCTAATGTCGGTTTCCGTATGCTACATACCGCTGTGATGAATCTTTTAAGCTTTGAGACTTATGTGCTTCTTTGTTGTTTTTGTAACTCATATGGGTAGCTACTGTCGGTTTTCCGTATGCTACGTCTTTGACCGTATGAGTTATATCTGTTTAGTATAGCTGACTGTTGGTTTCCATAATGCTATCACTTTTGACGAGTCTTAAGGCGCGTCTACACTGCATGTAATGGACAAAGATCGCGCTTATCGTTAATTTGTCATTATTTGGTAGACGTTTATTTTATATATGTCGTGTTGCATATAGTGGGCTAGTTTTCTTTCTTTTATTTTATTTTCTTTTTGCATATCATATAAATGCATTTCATTTAGTCGCATTTCATATAGTTGCATTGTTTTTCTATTTTTCCTTTTATTTTTCTTAAGTGTGGTCACTGTCGGTTTTCGTAATACCACCTAGTTTATTTTTCTTTTTGAGTGTAGTTAACTGTCGGTCTCCGTAATACTACCTCGTTTTTATTTTATTTTTAGGATTTTTCATGTAGATTGCGTTGTAATGCATTTTCATATAGTAGCACCTAGCCTACTATTTTGTAATGTTCCATGTATATGTTCCATCTTTCTATGAGCTTAATCTGAAGAATCTCTATAACTTCTTTTCCATGTGTTTTACATGTATAATCCTTTTTCCCCGTAGATTCTTTTTGCACTAATCAAGTCTACAGGATACTTTCTATAGCGATTGTGCACTTTCACGATGTATTCAGTTGTCCTGTGATGCTCACGCTTCATCGAGCTATGCAAGCAATCCCGGTTCTTGTTGGTTCCTCGCACTGCCAAAGATCCAATCGCCTAAGTTCTCTAATTTATTATTTCGTATAACTTGAGGACAAGTTGCAATCTAAGTGTGGGGAAGGATAGATGATTTATGTGTCTACTTTCGTTTGCTCATATTTTTAGTATTTCTATGAAAAGTGCTTAATTTTCAAATTTTTGTTATATCCCGAGTAGACAAAGGCATATCTTTGCTTGAGTTTATATCATTTTGCTATATTCTCGTATATTTAGTAATTTTAGTTGTTTCACCCGACACTCTTTTTTCACATGCCATAGTAAATGATAAGCTAAATGTTGAAAGCCTACCCCATTTTAGTTGGAGATTTTTGATTATTATAGCATGTTTCTTTGCTTATGTACAATTCTTGAAAAGTTTGGTAGTTTGTATTCTAGAGTTAAAGTATGACATACTGTGAATATCTGTAAGTTTGAATGTGATAAGTGAAAGCGTGATTAAGTCTTTGCAATAGTAATAAATTGTTTACTTGAGGTGTTATGCTCATTGGTCGTGCTACTAGAAAATAATCTTTTCCACCGCCCAATGTAAATCTCTAAGTAAACATAATTGTAATTGTAATGCGCGAAGTGGTTTATGATTTGGGTGAGGTAGGTGTACCACGTATGTCCTATTCCACTATGATGACCAAAGCTCACGACGATCGGTTTATAATTGCCTTATGATTGGAGTAAGGTAGGGATTATCTTGAAATGTCCTATTCTCGCATGAGGCAAAATCTTATTACGATGTGTGTTAGAAAAGTGTGAAAAAGTGAAAATATTGAAATATATTATTATGAATAAGTAAGGACTTAGCTATCGTTAATCTTATCCCCAGTATAAACTGAAGGATATGTTGTAGGGATTATCCTCTGAGTCTGTCAGAAATGTTTTAGATACTCTCTACTAACTTTTTCGAGTTTGTATGTTTTGTAAAGTACATGTTATGGTTTTTGAATATTTCTAACTTAGATGGGAAACCGGGCTAGTTTTGGTTTGAATAACTTTCAAATTGTGGATCTTAGTGGAAGTTTATTATGGCTATGCACACACTACACGGGTGAACTTCTAAGTTATTGAATATACTTTATATTTGCATAGATGTTTATTTATCTCGAGTTGGTTTTGTTTTGTTTTGCTCGAGGACGAGCAAGGTTTAAGTGTGGGGGAGTTGTTAAAGGTCAAATTGTAGTGTTTTTAAGGATATATTTCACCTCAATTTCCCCCATATACGTATGATTTTCATAGAATTCGAGGTTTATAGTGAAATATTGAGTGAATGGTGATTTAAAGAGTTAAATATGAAAACGTATCAATTTATACGATTATTTGATTGTTTTATATGGTTTTGGATATTGTTACGTTTTTGTGGTGTTTGGATGCAATGTAGATACATGTTTTTGACTTGGAAGAGGATAAAGATGGAGATAAAGCTTGGAATGAAGCTTTCAAGCAGCCGAACTTCCGATGCAGTTCTTGATATGATATAAAGTGATTTGACTCTCGACCTCAAGAGAAGATTTGTAGGGCTTGAAGAGAGGATTCTACAGGATCTTGAATCACTTCATTCCGACTTACGAGGCCCGAGATATGAGCGTTACAAGTTTGGATAATGATGCTGTGGTATTGGAAATCCCGAAAAAGACTCGTAATACGACGGGCTAGTCAAAAAAGGCGTTTTCTGAAGAAGAGTCCTTAACGAAAGTTGTAGATTTTTCCGAGAGCTTAATTATGGCGTTTGGATCATAATTTTTGGAGGTCTACAACTCAAGATATAAATTTTCGAAGTCTTTACGAGCCGGAATCGATTTTCAGCAAAACAGCCATGCAGCAGCTTAAACGAACGTCCATCTTCTCCAAACTAGCGTTCGGAATGCCTGTATTGATTCAGAGTTGGAGCAGCAATTCAGAGAGTTCTTAAAATAGCGTCCAAGCAGCGTTCACTCTCCGTCCAAGACTGCGAACGAGCGTCCTACAAGTTAAACGGGCGTCCAACTTGGTACATCAGCAGCCGACATTAGTGAATTGCTTCAGCCGACATATATTTTCCCTAATTAATTAGGATCAATTCCAGCCGCAATTTATTAATTATAGCCGACATAGTCTTCTTATATAAGGAAGCAGCAATCAAACCCTAATATCGATCCCATAATTCAATAAAAATTAATTCGACACATTACAAAGACAAAGCAAAGTGGTCGTTTTGAGTTCAAGGCCGGTCACCCGAGCCTTATGCTCGGGTGATCCGGGGTTAGATTAGATGTAGTTTTCTTCTGTTTTTCGATTCATGAGATCATCAATGTACCAAACCTTGTGAGTTTATTTATTTAATTTATTCAACCGCTTTTTTTATCTTCATGATTTATGATTCGTTTTGTATCTTTTCTATGTTTATGATGCCATGTGATTGAATCGGAAGATTAGTTTACTATTGATAGTTACAACATACGGAAGTTGAGTAACGTTAGATCACCATAGAAAGATAGGATCTTTAATCATTAATGATGACAAGTTAATCGGTTAATTTTCTAGGTTGTTAGATTCAATTATATCAAAGTAAACCTGAATCTACACCCGAGTTTTGTTTGGTAAATCAGTCTCAACACTCGAAAGATGAGAGATAGATAATTGAATTCACCTAAGAAATTAGGGATTCATAGCTTGAGAGATAAATTCGCAAAGGAATTAGGGGTTTATGTCTCGTGAAAGGGTGAAACCACAAACTGAATTAAAATCATGAATTGAACTAGGGTTGAGATCACATAGGTTTGTACTTGGTTTGATCCCATGTTTCCTTAGGTTAGTTTGTTTATTTTATTCCTTAGGTTAGATTATTTGAATTATTTTCTGTTTTTATGTTTTGTCTTTCGTTTATTTGTTTTCTTGAGTAGCAATTGGTAGGATTAATAGATTAGATTTAATATCCCTTTTCCCTGTGGATCGACCCTGTACTTACCCTACTATGCTATCAACTACCCGGTATTTGGTCGGTTAGGAGTTAGTTTGCATGTTAAGTATAGGTTTATAAATTTTCTTTTGTTTTTATGATGCAAAATCCTCCCAACAGTTGGTTGGTAGTTTCCATTCCTAAATAGTCGATTAGAGGGGCGAAAGTATTCAATTGGATCGTGATTTGGCTATGCCTCTATCTATCTTTACCCTAGTTTAAATATCGTTTTAGCATAATCAAAACCTGAACAAACTTGATTAGCCTAAACTAAGTATGAGAATGACTTTGGTATTCGATTGATTTCTCGTGGGATACGACCTTGCTCTCCTTTATAGTGCTTCCGACCCGTACTCTGCGGTTAAGGTTGGTCGTTACTATTTTGGTCATCACCGCTTGACCTCCTCGATATGCTACCTTAGAAAACCCGAAGTTTTTTAAAACTCGAACCCGAAGTACTTGGCAGAAAATTCTAAGCCAAATACTTCACCCAAAACCGAAAATTGTGATCTCAAATAAGGCTTGAGAGAACTCTCTTATATAGGAGAGTAATCATTGTCCTCCAAGGATTTAATAATTAAAAGATAATTAATCCTTATTTTAAATAAAAGATAAATATAATAATTATCCCAAACAAATTAGGATAAATAATATTATTATCTAATATTTCATGATTTATCAATTAGAAAATAAAAGATAAATCACATGTTAAATAACTATCCAAGAAAACTAATTTCCCAATAATTAACTAACACACCAAAAATGCGTCCAACATAAACCCTAATAGGTTCATACGCATTTTTCATCACGATGGCCGAAGTCACTAAAAATATCTTTTAATGTATTTAATTATCTAGTCAACTAAACAATTAATCCACATATCAATTAAATAATCGGTCCAACTATTTAATATAATTGAGGTGAAACAACGAGAAAACGTATATGCTATAATAGGAGCGCGTTGGGGACCAATTATGGCCCGTATTCATTAGGCTTACAATAAATTAAATAATATTATCCGTCAGACCGAACAATAATTTTCAATCTATTAATTCGGGATTACACCACCATAAACCCAAACCGAACTCTGCCGAATATAGATAACTTACACTCAACTATGAGTCGAAAAGCGTCCACTGATATAATCACTACATACGGATAAATCCTCCATAGACTGTTCGTTACGATTCGGGATATCTCCGTAGACCCTTTTCGAAACATCTTATCATTATTTACCATTAACCCCTAGTGACTAATTAGTTCATAACTAATATAATATGGGCTGATCTCATCGATCGTTTTAGGATTAACAAATAAAGGAATTGTCTGTCTACTTCTCGAGGGAAGGAATGGATTCCATATCTGTGACGGACGTTTTCTAGGCTATACAATCCTTACCGGCAGTGTACCGGGTCAAATTGTAGTTCTAGTCTGGTGAGTCAGGTCGTATCCTCAGGAAAATGAAAATCTAATTCAAAATGTGGTTAAACACCAAGAAGCTGTTATTAACTCAATCTAAGTCGCAGTTTTTTACCATTTATAGGGTTAGATTGTTAGAGTTAGATGTTAGTAAAACAGTAAAAATACTTATATAGATATATAGATATATATAATATAAATACTAATATAATATATAGAAACTAATATATATATATATATATATATATATATATATATATATATATATATATATATCTTATTATATATATATCCGACTTTCTTTTCACCGAGTGCATTCGAATCGCACGGAATCGGCCAAAAAAACCCTGCTTTCCTTCGTGAGAGGGTTACAAAATTAAGAAAATGAAATAGGGTAAAAAAACCCTGATTCCGAGATCAAATTGAGTAGTTATGGCTTCCGATTGTGTGACCACATCTGCTCCTCCTTCCATTCCATTCGGGATCGGTAAAAGCTTTCATGGATTGGAGATGTGGCTGGATGAATTTGCAACAGCAGAAGCGAGTAAGGGATTCGGAGCTCCTGTATGATATAAGAAAATTCTGCAATAGATTCGAAAGTGGAGATAGATATATCATGGATTCGGAGCACATATTCTAATGTTATTATGTTTATTATTTCTATATATATATGTTTTTAGGAGATAGATCCTCAGATGTACATGGTTCACAGCACTTTGCTGTGTGAAGGTGAAAGAAAAGTAAAATCGGAAAGCTGGTTGAAAAGGTGGGATAAACATGTGCTCCGAATCCATGATATATATATATATATATATATAGAAATAATAAACATAATAACATTAGAATATATTATCGATTACAACTGTTGAATCGGGGTCGTTTCCTCCGGATATAACATAACAAAGCATCGAAATCAACAATTTTCGATAATTATTCCAACATTACAACGATACTATAACTACTTTATTTATATATATAAAAACATATATATATATATATATATATATATATATATATATATATATATATATATGGGCCCAAAATGATGAAAACAAGAAAAGAGAAGAAAGGAGATGGAAGAAGAGGGAAATGGAAGAAATGGGGAGGAGATGAGAAGAGAGGGGCAAAGGATTGTAATGGAATGGATTGGGTATATATAGGGGAAGGGTGTATATGGGGAGGTTTATATGGAGAGGTTGTATATGGAAAGGTTGTATATGGGAAGGTAATTAGCATGTGGGAGTTTGTTATGAATCATCATTGCCATAATTACATCCCATGTGCACCAAATTTAGCCAAAAAAATCTGATTTCCTCACAAAAATCTACATTTTTTCATACACTGGTTCGAACCGAGCTTGCTCCGGTTCGAACCGGTTTCTTCAGGTTCGGACAGGAATATCAGCTGTTCGGTAAAACAACCATAACTTGAGTTGTAGACCTCCGATTGACGTGATTCAAAATGAGTTGAAAAGATCATTTGAAGATCTAAAACTCTCATGAAGAAGTCTTTCCCATAAAATGCCTTTAAGTTGGGTCAAATGTCTGTCGTAGATATTTTACGGTAGAAGCATCGGAGACAATTGATCCGTTTGAACTCGTTAGCTTATGACAACTTCTTCTATCCTTAAAAATACATCTTTTAGGCTCAAAAGTGTGTCGTCACTTGGAATTTTGGTCAACCTATAATCCCGCAATAAATTACCAAAATACCAAGCGTAAAACCGACATTTACACTCCGGTTACTAAAACGGTACAAAACTTATAAAAATACAATAATTTATATAATAATTACTACTTACACATTTGGATGAAATTAATAAATTAATGACTTAAATTGGTACAATAATGCTCAAAGTGTTATCAATATTAGGGTAAAATGTCATAATAATGATTGACAATTTGTCATTTCATCACAACTCCCCACTTAGCTTTTGGTCGTCTCTCGAGCAAAACAAGCTATAAAACAAATTGAATGAGGACAAATTCATGAAGATATAAGATGTAAGGACAACCGAGATGTTGCAACCATTCGAATTACAACCAGCGTTAACCTTAATATAAATGTATAACAGAGTGTGTGTGTGACAAGCCTTTTCAATTTCCACTATCCTCTCTTGAATAATTCAAGCAAACGCACAAGTAACCATTCAGATAGTCCTAATGACTTTCCTAGGTATAGGCAGTAACAGTTCAGCACAAAGTTCTCCCGTGTACTTATTAGGATAATCCCTAATGCATATCATTCAGTTTATACTGGGGATAGTCAGAAGATAACTAAGTTTTCAACCATGCTTACCCAACTTTCCACATTGTCATTTGCCAATTTTTACTTAATTTCACATGTGTAGCATATGCCTTCATTCCCAGCAATAGGATGTTTCGTGATAACACCCTAGCTGGACTACTATCATCAGGCAGTCGGGAGCTTTTAAGCCTCATAGTGATATAGGACGTTTCGTGATAACGCCCTACCACACTCAAATCATTGGTAGCTACATCCGACATATATATAGTTCATCTTAGTTTGGTATTCTTTCTTTCATTTCACTTTCCCAAAAAAAACTTAACTTATATCATTCCTATCACATTCAAACCTTGAGATATTCACGAAGACACGTTCGAAGTTAGGTACTAAGTTATTCTTGCTTTTATTAAGCACAAGTCTCTCTAGGATAAACCACTAGGATACTGAATGGGTACAGTTTAAAATTTTCGCTTCAATGTCAAAGGCTTACGTGAAGGAATTCATGTTACACAAATAAATTTGGGGTTAAAATGCACTTACGGTTCACGTTGGTTATACACATCCAAATTGATCATTACATCTTCAAATCCATGAAATATACGCCTTGTACAGTTTATTTTAATCAACTAAATAATGTTCGAAAATGATCAAAAAAACTAAGGGATTTATTGATACAAAATAAGCATCAATGCCTTTGCTAGACCAACCACGACTCCACTCCCTACTTACGAACTTACATTGTCCCCAATGTAAAGTGAGTGTAAAAAAAGTTGTTGGGAAAGCAATGGTGCACTAAAACAAGTCAAAACAAATCATCGGGATTATAAAAAAAGGTGGGTGGGTGGATCAAAATTATGACCGTTGTGTGTGCAAATAAAATAAAAGTGTGTGAGTGTGACATTGTAGTGATGTAAGGTAGATAAACACACCACATAAACTTTTATTGGTTTAAAACACACAATATTCCATAGTAGTTGAACTAATACATGTCACACATTATTTGAAATTTAAAAGCAGACTAGATCATGATATGAAATATGTGACAAAGTATTAACTCGAGTCTTTTATACCCAGATCCTCAAGGGTTATTTCAAATCGTTCTATCAACCTTAGTCCAAGAAATGATGCATTTGAATTTTCTCTTTGCTTTCTCTCGGGATTTTCGGATAACCACCTAATCGTTCCCGTTTTAATGACATTCAAACATTCATCCTGAGACTTGGTGAAACAAAATGAAAATCAATCCGAAGTATTGGCAAAGTATCATCCAAAGTATGAGTAATTATTATATTTAACATTTTTACGGGCTGCCTCCCGGTAGCGCTTTTGTTTAACGTCGTTTGCTCGACACTTAAACAACCATAATGATGATGATTAACTAATATAATATACTAAACAAAATGGGATACTTCTAACAATTACTCACTAAAGCATGTAGCAATTAAGTACATGAACCAACTAGAAATAAATGTTTAATGAGTAAATAGGAAGGATAGTACCCGTGATTTACTAAATTTATAGTCTATAGCTAGACTTTATCTTGCTTCGGTTTTTAATGCACTGGTGGTGGGTCATCCTCACACACCGCATCCGTCTTTTTTATCAATACTGGTCTCCAACATATGTTAGACGAATGACGTCGAATCCAACGGTTCTTGACCTTTTCCTTTGATTTTCGAGCTTTCGGTTTGCGAGCCTTCATATTATTGCTAGAGTCATCTTCTTCAACTACCTGCGTGTTAGTACGATCCACAACAAGGGGACACAAAGTGTCCACACAAGAATAAGATTCTAGTGTAGTGCATGGATATTTCAATAAAATGTAAATGTTGAAGACAATGCGCTCATCATTAACTCTCAAACTAAGATCTCCCTTCCGAACATCGATCACAGCTCCCACCATTGCTAAAAATGGTCTCCCGAGGATAAGGGGTGTACTCCCTACCTCCATATCCATAACAACAAAATCGACGGGGAAGTAAAATTTATCAACCTTAACCAACACGTATTCAATGACTCCTTTAGGATGTTTAATAGATCTATCTGCAAGTTGGAGAGTCATCTCCGTACGCTTAAGCTTACATATGCCAAGTTTCATGAAATCATTATAGGACATGAGGTTTATGCTTGCACCGAGATCACAAAGCGCCTTCTCAAACAAATGTCCCCCAATTTCACATGGGATAGTAAAACTACCGGGATCTTTAAGTTTAGGAGGAAGCTTGTGTTGAAGCACGGCGGAACACTCCTCGGCTTAGACACACCGTCTCATATTCTTCCAACCGTTTCTTCTCGGATAGTATGTCTTTAAGAAACTTACCATATTCGGAATATTGATTAGAGCTTCAATGAAAGGGATATTAATAGTTAAGTGCGAAAAGTGTCAAGAAATCGTCGTACTTCTTATCCAACTTCATCTTTTTCATTTCCTCTTTCGGGGGATAGGAAGTGATTCAAGATCAATTAAATTAGGGTTAGAATGTATACTTCCCTTACCCTTGTCGTTAGGACGAAGATTGTGAAGCTTCCTTGGATGTTTGTGCATTTGGAGAACACTTGTGTGTCATCATTCGCACACCTTTTCTTGAGAACCTGACTTTGGATATGGTCTTTGCCTGTCGAGTTGAACCGAGGTGAATTTGGGTTGAGCCGGATAAGGTTCGGTTTGAATTGGCCCTTTCAAACTTGATTCCTTTTTAACCTGCTCATTGGACAAGGTCCTTAGATCATTCAGTCTTGGATTTTTCAATATTCTAGGAACCTTGACCCATTCCTCATCCTCACTTTCAGGTTCAATATATCTGTTTTGTCTTAGGAAATCTTCAATAATGTCCTCTTCCTCTTTGGTGAATTCAGGTTCATCTTTAGATTCCACATTCTTTTCAAATTTACCATCTAAATCATCCTCTACTTCATTATTTCCGAAGTTTTCTAATCCATTACTTCCACAGATTCTTCCACTCTTGGTAATAACAGCTTTTACCTCTCTCGGGTTTTTTCAGTATTACTTGGTAATCCTCCTGGAGGTCTACTATTTTTACGTTCTCCTTCTCTACTCAAATAATATTCCATATTCCTTACTGATGCTTCTATAATTCTCATTATGGTTGTTAGGAAATCACTAGTTTAACGCAGCGGAATTTAAAATTTGATTTCCTTTTCTAGATCGTTCTTCGTTTAATGCAATAAACACGTTAAGTAGTTTGACGGTTATACCTTAGATGATCTACAAGATCGTCGCTTTGACCGCCAACGGAGAGTAGTTCAATGCGCAAGCCGTCCACGCGTCCGGCCTCTATCGCTAATCCACACGAACCCCTCGCCGGAATCCTCCTTGGATTGCTATCGGAAAAACTCCGGCTGCTAGACCGGACCTTTTCTTCCCTCACAAACTCACTATGGAGAGCTCTCTATTTTACACAAGAATTATGAACTCTTGCAATTGTGTTGTACAAAAGAGCTTGACACCCACCTCCTATATATAGTGGTTGGGGCGCCCCATATGGTGTGGAGGAGAAGAAAACCTTTTTCCAATAAAATAAAGAAAATCTTCTAGATTGATTTATCTCTTTAATTATAATTTATTTTGCCAATATCTTATATTGATTATAATTATCTTATTACCATAAATCTATTTTTCCAAAATCAATTAATATCTTATATTAATATTATGGCAATCTTATTAATTAAAGTGCACAATCCAAGTGTATCTCATACACTCAATTGTGGCGCCCCATATGCCAATTAATTGGCTTCGGAATATTCTTTAATTAATCTAATTTATGTATATAATTAATATCTTGTATTTTATTTATTCATAATAAATAAATACCACCATATTAATTTACCACTATAACCTTTATAGTCAGAGATAAACTTTCCTTATTTGGTTATCAACTATAACCGCATTTTAATCCGACTCGATGTTCATATGTGTGTGACCCGATAGGCTTCGAATATGTTGGCCGTAGACACAAAGTGCAATTTACCAAAATGCCCTTTATACCTAACGATCACGGGATAGCGTCTAGCAACACACCGTGACCCCAATTATCGGAAGAGTCAAAAGCAATGACTACTACCTTTCATGTGAAGCGATTTACCGTGTAACTTACAATCCTATCGCTATAATAATATCCATACGATCGTATCTCGAGTGTCAATACATTGACGATCGTATCTTATAATCTGGATATCATGCTCTCTCGGAATAACACATTTACTCCCACTTTGCAAAGATTCTCGAGAGCTAGACATTCCTTATAAGAAGGCCATTTCGGATATTCAATCCCAATCATAGGATACGCGATTCCCGGACGACCAATCATGTATACTCCGCATGCTTCAATATCATACCCAATCACTACCGCATGATCGCCCGTGGTTAGGAGAAATCTCAATAGTGTCAAAGCATGACAATCCACACCGTGATGCCATGAAGACTCGGTCAAAAGGATAATTACACAACCGCCACATAGTGTGACACTTAATGTAAGTGGGTCGACCTAACGTCACGCATTCTCTAATACACGTCCACCATGCATACCCAAGTGTCTCTACACTTCGATGAGACGAGATCTATCCTACCTTCTAAAAGATAGAAGACATCCAATACGTCTTTAGTCTCGATTATACTATCAATGTCCCATTTGATAATATGTAAGACTAGAGACATTTAAGTACCAACCTTGTTATAGTGATTAGAGATCTCATCAACCATAATCACTATCATGGTTTCTCTATCATGATTGATACTAGGGGCGTTACTATATATATACAACAAATAATATGAAGACAAACAATATATAATAACATAAGTGCTTTTATTAATCATAATAAAGTTATTACATGAACTAAATAGATCGTAAATGACCCGACCGGTCGGATCCGGTCCGACCCGATTGGGTTTAGGACACCTTTCCAACAATCTCCCACTTGGCCTAAAGCCAATCACCCATATGCCTAAGCCCGTGCAAGTGAACATGTTTCTCATGCTTAGCTTGAGACAATGCCTTAGTTAACGGATCGCCTATGTTATCATCCGTGTGGACTTTCTCTATCTTTACATCTCCTCTATCTACTATCTCTAATCAAGTGATAGCGCGCGTAGCACATGTTTGGACTTACGATGAGACCTTGGTTCCTTTGATCGAGATATCGCTCCATTATTATCACGAAGATGCAGGTACTGGACCTTCAATGGAGGAACCACACCAAGTTCGATGAATGAACTTCTTCATCCAAATCGCTTCCTTTGCCGCCTCCGAGGCTGCTATGTATTCGGCTTCCGTTGTAGAATCTGCGGTAGTCTCGCCGCTTGGAACTCTTCGACTCATTTGCTCCGCCGTAAGCGTGAAAACAAATCCAGTTGTGACTTAAAATCGTCCTTGTCGGTTTGAAAGGCGGCATCCGTGTAACCTCGTAATACTAAATCATCATTCCGAAAACCGTGAACATATCCACCAAGTACGTCTCAAGTACTTAAGGATATTCTTGACAAACAATCCGGTGACCATCACCTGGATTGGTGTACCTACTAGTCATACTAAGAGAAGTGTACGAGGCGCCTGTCTTGTGCATAACATGGCATACATGATAGACCCGATTGCCGAAGCATAAGGGACTTTACTCATTTGTGCCCTTTCCTCCTCTGTCTTAGGACTCATTCCTTGGATGTAGACCCCCATGTGACATGGGCAGCAATCCTTTCTTGGATTGCTCCATGCTGAATCTCTTGACAGATCTTGTCTATGTAGGTGGATTGTGATGAGACCAACCAACCTTTTAGATCTATCTCTATAGATCTTTATTCCCGAGAATATAGGTCGCCTCACCCAAGTCCTTCATTGAGAAGTTCTTGGATAACCAAGCTTTGACTGATTGTAACATAGGCACATCATTTCCTATGAAGCGTTATGTCATCCACATAAAGCACTAAGAACACAATGGCACTCCCACTAACCTTCTTGTAAACACAGGGGCTCATCTTCGTTCTTGATGAAATCAAACTGTTTGATTATCTCATCAAAGCGAAGATTCCAACTCGAAGCTTGCTTTAATCCATAAATGGATCTTTGCGGTTTTTACACCATCCTGGCGTCATTGGTTGTGAAACCCTCAGCCGTGTCATATACACTTCCTCAGACATGGTTCCCGTTAAGGAAATTTGTTTTCACATCCATCCGCCGATTTCGTAATCATGGTATTTGCAATAGCAAGCAAAATTCTAATGGATTTTAACATGGCAACAAGCGAAAAGGTTTCGTCATAGTCAACTCCTTGTCTTTGCTTATATCCTTTTGCCACCAACCTAGCCTTGTAGGTAGTCACGTTACCGTCCATGTCGGTCTTTCTCTTAAAGACCCATTTACACCCTATGGGAACTATTTCCTCGGTGGATCAACTAAGTTCCAAACTTGGTTGTCTTTCATGGATTCCATTTCGAATTCATGGCTTCAGCCATTTCTCTTTGTCATGCTTTAATAGCACTTCCTCATAAGTTCTAGGGTCCTCATCTTACATGAGATACACGCTGTATACCTTTCGAGTTCACGGCGTTCCTCAGTGGATCTTCGAGGTGCTAGTGTGTCCACGGTAGAGGTGGTGTCACATCGTGTGTGGCAAGTCCTCTACTTCCATCAACCCGACTATTATCCGTAAGTGGTTCTCGAATTTCTTCAAGATCAATTTTACTCCCACCGACCCTATCCGAATAAACTCTTTCTCCGAAAGTGGCGATCCCCGGCAACAAACACCTTTTGTTCCTCGGGATGGTAAAATTGGTATCCTCTAGTTTTCTAGGATAACCCACAAATAGACATTTGTCGATCTAGCTTCTAATTTATCGGGCATCATCCTCTTCACATAAGTCGGACAACCCCAAGGTTTAAGATAGGCTAGACTCGGTTTCCTCTTATGCCATACCTCGTATGGTGTGGATTCAACCGTCTTTGATGGAACTCGGTTCGATGTATAGGATGCGGTTTCTAGAGCGTACCCCAAAACGATTTTGGAAGAAGCTGCGTAGCTCATCATGGATCGTACCATGTCTAACAAAGCACGGTTCCTCCTCTCTAAATGCCATTCATTTGAGGCGTCCCTGGAGGGTCCATTCGAGTAGAATCCCATTCTCCTTTAAATAACTTTGAAACTCTCCATCTAGGTATTCTCCACCTCGATCGGATCGAAGTGTTTTGATTTCTTTACCCAGTTGTTTCTCCACTTCACTTACGAATTCTTTGAACTTTTGAAGGCTTTGGACTTGTACTTCATTAAGTATATATAACCATAGCGAGAATGGTCATCGGTGAAAGTGATAAAATAAGAGTATCCTCCTTTGGCTTGAATCGACATTGGGCCACACACATCGGTATGTATAAGCTCAAGCAATTCATTGGATCTTATCCTTTGCCACTAAAAGGTGACTTTGTCATCTTGCCAAGTAAACAAGCTTCGCATGTATCAAGCGATTCGTAATCGAATTGATCCAACATTCCATCTTTATGGAGTTTGGAAATGCGATTCTTATTTATATGGCCAAGTCTACAATGCCATAAGTAGGATTCATTCAAGTCATTTGTTTTGGCTTTCTTGTTATTTATATTAAGTACGTCAACATTCATATCTAATATGTAGAGACCATTGCTAAGTATGCGATTACCACAAAAGATTCCATCACGTGAAAAAGAACAACATTTATTCTCAAGCGTAAAAGAAAATCCATCAACATCTAATGAGAAATAGAAATAATGCTCTTCGTAAAGAAGAGCGGGAACAAAATAATGATTATTGAGCTCTAGTACTAGCCCTTTGGGCAATGAAAGAAAATAAACTCCTACGGCCGGTAGCAAAGAACACTTGCTCCATTTCCAACGCGTAGGTCCACCTCTCCTTTCCTCAGATCTCTAGTTCTTCTTAGTGTGCTGCATATTCGTACAAATATGAGAACCACAACCAGATCTAATACCCAGGTGGTTTGACTTAGAAGAAGTAATGTTGATCTCAATCATAAATATACACTGAAGTCGAAGCATCGTATGCTTCTTCTTGGTACTCAAGAAGCCCTTGCGTTTCTCCTCCAATGTCCGGTCTCACCGCAATGGAAGCAAGCATCCTTGGATTTGTCTTTTGCTATCTTAGGCGTTGGCTTAAGTGCGACCTTCGCCTTCTTGGACTTTTTCGGGCTTTTGCCTTGCCCTTACTTGAAGTGACAAAGCAACACTTGCTTTCCCTTCCCTACGGTGCCTTTGGCGATTTTCAACATGTTCAATAACTCCGCTGAGGGAGCAATCTATCTTGTTCATGTGATAGTTCATCACAAAGCTGCGAGAATGAGTCGGTAGTAGATTGCAGAATCAAGTCAATACTCAACTCGTTCCAACTTGGCCCGACTTCCCAAGCCTCTCTATGTACCCGATCATTTTAAGCACGTGTGACCCCACAGCGATCCCCAGATGCCATCTTATAACTAAACAGGCCTTCGAGACCTCGCACCTCTCAAAGGCGAGGCGAGAAGCGTAAAGTTCCGCCAGGTGGACCATGATAGAGTAGGCGTCCATAGACTCATCTTTGTTTCTTCGAGTTCGGTGTCATAGAAGCAAGCATGATACATGTAGCATCGATCTTTGTCGAGCGATTGCTTGTTGTACTTCTCGACAACATCTGCGGCCGAACCCTCGGTGGGCTTTTCGGTAGGGCCTCGCCCAAGACATAGCCAATCTTCTCGTGCCTCAAAACGATTTTGAGGTTTCTTTCCCAATCGAGAAAATTAGTTTCGTCAAGCTTGTTATCGATGATAAAACGAAGGTTCAAATTGTTTGACATTTTCTACAACAATAAATAAAAGATAGAATAAGTAAAAGCTCATGTATAAAACCCTAAATTTGCACTTAAAATTTTTAAGGTTTTTCTCCCACTAGCCAACTATTCCCTATTGACTTTCAAGAATTTAATTAATTCTTTAGTTTGGGATCCCATCTAGTTACCTCGATTCCCGGCGAGGGCCGATCAACCGAGATAATTTCGACGGTAGGTACTCTTGCGATCGCGATCGCACGCGACTCCCGGTGGTTGACTAGTCAACTCTTTGACGTTTCACATCTACATGTGATAGCCAACCCTTGTCTCTAAAATCGACGGTCCCGACGAGGCCAATCACCGCAAGATTCCGGTCGAGTCGTAACCCAATATTCATGAGATCTCGTAACGATCATATCTCAATAATAACGATATACCCGTGGTAGGTCAACTCCGACGCGAGGCCGATCGATTGGATCCGAACAAGGGCTCTTCACCGTCATTATAATATTGGGAGACAATTTTGGCTCGATTTTTGGCGTGGGAATAATTTTAATTAATTCACTTAATTAATTTGGTTTAATTATGGTCTCATCTACTATGTGCATATTACTACGATATCATATAAAGTAAAACATACACAACATTCCGCGCATAAAATAACCGGTATGATCATGGACTTTTTCTAAGTGCGGTTTGAATACAAACCGATGAAACCGCTGGGTCACAAACTAAGTGGTATCGCAACCTCCAATAGGATCTTTATTCTTTGTCACGCCAATGGGTTCTTTATTTCTCCTTGGTCTCGAACTTCTTGCTCCATTCTTGTTACATAATAAATAATTACACCCGCCGCTTTACGGGGAACTCGAGAGGAATGGGATAAATGCAAAAAGTAAACTAGGTCACGTTCTTCATAACGGCTCAGGACAATTTTTCAAAACCAACATAAAGAAAACATTCCCATCTATCCTATTAATTGAGTCCATGATCAATGGGGTCCATATAATCACATTATATCTACTCATCTAATCCATACAATTTTATCTTATGAAAAGATTAAATTCTAATTTTAACTACTACTACTCATGCGTCTTTTATTTTATCACGTCAAATAATTAAATAACTTTTAATTAATTATATGACTTAACCGAAAATTAAAATTAACATTTAATTTTAAATCGATTTCAATTTTAATTAAATTTGAACTATTCAAAATAAAATTAAAATTATAAAGTCTCCTATTTGTTTCATTTCAATACTAAATTTAGCTTAGGCACGCCACTTTCCAAAATCAAAATTTTTGAAGTGGCACAAGCTAAGCTCATTCCAAATCAAATATTTTGAAAGAAACAGCTCTACTCCAAATCAAATATTTGGAAAGGCCAAATTATTTTAATGCACAGGCTCGGCCACTTTCCAAAATCAAAATTTTGGAAGTGGCTGAAAGCTCAGCCTATTCCAAATCAAATATTTGGAAAGGGCTTGAGCCTATTCCAAATCAAATATTTGGAAGGCCAATGTCCCACATGGTTTCCTAAATGGTCCAAACTATTTGAACCATTGGTTGGCCATACGACACAACTAAACAAACGAGATATCTATGCACAATAAAATATCACAAAGCGAAAGGGTTGATCTCCCCAAAGGAAGAGGAGAGCCGACGGATGCTGAGCCGAAGGCCACCGCCGCCCGCCGCCGCCGCCGCCGAGGATGGGGCGCCGCCCGATCGGCCGACCCCATGAACCCTATTTTTTTTTTTTTTTGTTTTAACGTTTCGCGATTTAAATCTTGCATCTATCGATTAAATACTACGCATTTAAATTATGCTTATTGCTTAAGCTCAAGTCCATCTCTCGATACCACTTTGTTAGAAATCACTAGTTTAACGCAGGTGAATTTAAAATTTGATTTCCTTTTCTAGATCGTTCTTCGTTTAATGCAATAAACACGTTAAGTAGTTTGACGGTTATACCTTAGATGATCTACAAGATCGTCGCTTTGACCGCCAACGGAGAGTAGTTCAACGCGCAAGCCGCCCACGCGTCCGGCCTCTATCGCTAATCCACACGAACCCCTCGCCGGAATCCTCCTTGGATTGCTATCGGAAAAACTCCGCCGCTAGACCGGACCTTTTCTTCCTCACAAACTCACTATGGAGAGCTCTCTATTTTACACAAGAATTATGAACTCTTGCAATTGTGTATTTGTACAAAAGAGCTTGACACCCACCTCCTATATATAGTGGTTGGGGCGCCCGTATGGTGTGGAGGAGAAGAAAACCTTTTCCAATAAAATAAAGAAAATCTTCTAGATTGATTTATCTCTTTAATTATAATTTATTTTGCCAATATCTTATATTGATTATAATTATCTTATTACCATAAATCTATTTTTCCAAAATCAATTAATATCTTATATTAATATTATGGCAATCTTATTAATTAAAGTTGCACAATCCAAGTGTATCTCATACACTCAATTGTGGCGCCCCATATGCCAATTAATTGGCTTCGGAATATTCTTTAATTAATCTAATTTATGTATATAATTAATATCTTGTATTTTATTTATTCATAATAAATAAATACCACCATATTAATTTACCACTATAACCTTTATAGTACAGAGATAAACTTTCCTTATTTGGTTATCAACTATAACCGCATTTTAATCCGACTCGATGTTCATATGTGTGTGACCCGATAGGCTTCCGAATATGTTGGCCGTAGACACAAAGTGCAATTTACCAAAATGCCCTTATATACTAACGATCACGGGATAGCGTCTAAAACACACCGTGACCCCAATTATCGGAAGAGTCAAAAGCAATGACTACTACCTTTCATGTGAAGCGATTTACCGTGTAACTTACAATCCTATCGCTATAATAATATCCATACGATCGTATCTCGAGTGTCAATACATTGACGATCGTATCTTATAATCTGGATATCATGCTCTCTCGGAATAACACATTTACTCCCACTTTGCAAAGATTCTCGAGAGCTAGACATTCCTTATAAGAAGGCCATTTCGGATATTCAATCCCAATCATAGGATACGCGATTCCCGGACGACCAATCATGTATACTCCGCGATGCTTCAATATCATACCCAATCACTACCGCATGATCGCCCGTGGTTAGGAGAAATCTCAATAGTGTCAAAGCATGACAATCCACACCGTGATGCCATGAAGACTCCGGTCAAAAGGATAATTACACAACCGCCACATAGTGTGACACTTAATGTAAGTGGGTCGATCCTAACGTCGCATTCTCTAATACACGTCCACGCATACGGTCAAGTGTCTCTACACTTCGATAGAGCGAGATCTATCCCTACCTTCTAAAAGATAGAAGACATCCAATACGTCTTTAGTCGATTATACTATCAATGTCCCATTTGATAATATGTAAGACTAGAGACATTTAAGTACCAACCTTGTTATAGTGATTAGAGATCTCATCAACCATAATCACTATCATGGTTTCTCTATCACAGATTGATACTAGGGACGTTACTATATATATACAACAAATAATATGAAGACAAACAATATATAATAACATAAGTGCTTTTATTAATCATAATAAAGTTATTACATGAACTAAATAGACTGTAAATGACCCGACCCGGTCGGATCCGGTCCGACCCGATTGGGTTTAGGACACCTTTCCAACAATGGTATCATGTCCACTCATAGATGTTTTCAACGTACTCATATCCTTAGTGACTGTACCTATAGAAGTTATCATAGTTTCCATATTTTGAGCTTGAGTAGACATCACACCCATCATATTTTCCATTAATTTCTCCTATTTATTAACTCCTTCAGGTTGAGTTGAGCTTTGGGTGACTAGTATGCTTTGAGTGGTATGTTGTGGATATGGTCTAGGTAATGATTGTAGGTTCTGATTCGAGGTATCTCCTTGATAAACCTTATTAGTATATGGATTCTTATATTGAATGGATACGGTGGTTGTCCTTGCTTACTAGGGTTTTCGGACCAACGAAAAGTAGGGTGATCTCTTCTAATAGCATTAAACGAGTTTGACTACGCGTTGTTCAAATTTCTATCTTTGTTGTAAAAACTCACATTTTCCCTTGAATATCCTTACGGTTCTTCCATCCCTAATGACACATTATCATGACTTGAGTATTCATTTGGTAAGATGTTTTCTAAGTTTACATTTTCTTGGCTAATAAGCCGTCAAATTTCCTACTCAAATTCTCCAAGTGTGCTAGAACTTCCGTATTCGATGTATATTCTCCTGCAAATGCTACTTTTCTTGTGCTAGAACCGGTTTCCCACATTACGTTATTTTGGAAACCTTTTCAATAGCATCGTAAACTATCTCGAGCTTCACTCATCATTAACGAACCACCACATGCATGATCAACATCCGCACGTGAGTCTTTCCTTAATTCTGACGAGTAAAAGTTGGATTTGCATATCTAAGGAATAACCATGATCGGTACAAGCTCTTAATAGTTTTTTAAATCTTTCTCAAGCATTCCCAAGTGTTTCTTCAGATCCCTGTCTAAAGTTACCAATTTCGACTATTAATTCCAAATTCATTCTCGGAGTAAAATACTGTTTTAAGAACTCGGTTTGAATGTCTTCCCAACTTGTCAATGAATGATGTGGGAGTGACATAAACCAATCTCGTGCTCTTCCTTTTAAAGAAAAAGGATACATAGACATTCTCGTTAATTCACGATGAGCACCTTGACTTTTGGCTGTATTACACAGTTCTTCGAAAAGATAGAGGTGATGATGTGGATCCTCATCATCTTCTCCTAGGAATTGGGCTCGTGTGTCAATTAAACCAAAAAGATGAGATTTTATTTCAAAATTATTTTCTCCTTCATTGGGTAAAAGAATTGGATTATTAATCTGGTTCCTACTCACGTTCTGATCACAAATAAGTCTTGGGTTTGGTGGGTTAGGATTATTACGATTATTCTGGTTCCGATTCTGATTATTTCTATTATTCTGATTCTGATTATTAAGATTCCCTTGGGCATGATCTAGCCCTTGTTCCGGTGTTTCATCACTAGTTTCGGCCATTCTTGTTTCTTGATTTGATGATGATTCGTCAGGATTTCCCTGACTAGTATGACCACGTTTACTCTCTACTCTTAACTGCCTTTCGTAGGTATTTATGTCAGGCTTATAAGGAGTGAGTGGGGCCTTACGCTTCGGTCATCAACTATCGAAAAAAGAAAATAACTCAAATTGATAAAATAAAATTGGTAACTTACCATAAGGTAAGTACCAACAAAAAATAAAAAAGAAATGTGATAAGAAGAGTGTTGACTTATCCTCGAAAATTTTGAGCTAATACAAGTAGTAACCATAGACACAATGAATTAGCGTCGTTTCCCGCAACGGCGCGCCAAAAGGCGACGGACGTTTTCTAGGCTATACAATCATTACCGGCGGTGTACCGGGTCAAATTGTAGTTCTAGTCTCGGTGAGTCAGTCGTATCCTCAGTGGAAATGAAAATCTAATTCAAAGTGTGGTTAAACACAAAAAAAATTTATTATTAACTCGATCTAAGTCATGATTTTTACCATTTATAGGGTTAGATTGTTAGAGTTAGATGTTAGTAAAACAGTATAAATACTTATATAGATGTATAGATATATATAATATAAATACTAATATAATATATAGAAACTAATATATATATATATATATATATATATATATATATATATATATATATATATATATATATATATATATATATATATATAATATAGATAGAAATAATAAACATAATAACATTAGAATATATTACGATTACAATTTGTTGAATCGAATTCGTTTCCTCCGGATATAACATAACAAAGCATCGAAATCAACAATCTTCGATAATTATTCCAACATTACAACGATCTATAACTACTTTATTTATATATATAAAAGCATATACATATATATACATATATATATATATATATATATATATATATATATATATATATATATATATATATATATGGGCCCAAAATGATGAAAACAAGAAAAGAGAAGAAAGGAGATGGAAGAAGAGGAAATGGAAGAAATGGGAGGAGATGAGAAGAGAGGGGCAAAGGATTGTAATGGAATGGATTGGGTATATATAGGGGAAGGGTGTATATGGGGAGGTTTATATGGAGAGGTTGTATATGGAAAGGTTGTATATGGGAAGGTAATTAGCATGTGGGAGTTTGTTATGAATCATCATTGCCATCATTACATCCCATGTGCACCAAATTTAGCCAAAAAAATCTGATTTCCTCACAAAAATCTATATTTTTTCATACACCGGTTCGAACCGAACTTGCTCTGGTTCGAATCGGTTTCTTCAGGTTCGGACCGGAATATCAGCTGTTCGGTAAAACGACCATAACTTGAGTTGTAGACCTCCGATTGACGTGATTCAAAATGCGTTGAAAAGCTCATTTGAAGATCTAAAACTCTCATGAGAAGTCTTCCCCAGAAAATGCATTTAAGTTGGGTCAAATGTCTGTCGTAGATATTTACGGTAGAAGCATTCAGGACAATTGATCCGTTTGAACTCGTTAGCTTATGACAACTTCTTCTATCCTTAAAAATACATCTTTTAGGCTCAAAAAGTGTCGTCCCTTGGAATTTTGGTCAACCTATAATCCTGCAATAAATTACCAAAATACCAAGCGTAAATCCGACACGACACTCCGGTTATTAAACCGGTACAAAACTTATAAAAACTTATAAAAATACGATAATTTATATAATAATTACTACTTACACATTTGGATGAAATTAATAAATTAATGACTTAAATTGGTACAATAATGCTCAAAGTGTTATCAATATTAGGGTAAAATGTCATAATAATGATTGACAATTTGTCGCTCATCAATCTGTGATAGCACAGACTACTCACTCATCCTAGAATAGAGCCAACGAGAAGTGTCAGATCACATACTACGAAGTGATCCTTACTAACACATCAAACCCTACCCTAGTCTAAGCAGTCTTCTGTGATCACCTCAGGATTGAGATTAATCCATATATGATCATCTTGTGATTCGATAAGATTTCTCGATCACGGAATTATATCGAGAACTCAAATCAAATCGGTCCAGCCCTATATGATTATCATCATATATAAATGCCCTACTAAGTACCATATTACCGACAGTCCGGATAAGACTGTCACACCTAAAAGTTGTTACAGGCGCATTATTAGCAAATTAATCTTGAGACCCGTACTCAGATTAATAAACGCTACGGACTAAGTTAATTTTAAGTACATCTCACTAACTCAATCCTCTTGTGTATAGCCATACACTGAGTTATGTTATTACATAAACGAGGTACTTAGGGTTTTCAGTAGTGTCTTAATTATAAGCATGCATGCATATAATAAGATGAATTATTAATTCTGTCCTAAAACAATTACATAATTGTCTTTCGGGCAGTACACCTAACAGGGTGATCGGTGGTGACGGTGGTAAGTAGTGATCGTGGTGGCGGTGGGTATCGGTGGTGATCGTGGTGGCGGGTGATCGTGGTGACTGTGGTTGGTGGTGATAATGGTGGTGGCCGGTGATCAGTGGTGACGGCGTTGAGTGGCCATCGTGGTGGTCGTGATTGGTGTTGGGTGGTGATCGTGGTGGCCGTGATGGAGGGTGATCGGTGTTGGGTAGTGATCGTGGTGGCCGTGATGGCGGATTATCGGTGTTGGGTGGTGATCGTGGTGGTGGGATGGAGGGTGATCGGTGGTGACGGTGGTGGGTGGTGATCGTGGTGGCGGGGCAGCGGATGATCGGACGGTAGTGAGTTGTGATCGTGGTAATGCATTTCATTCAATTCCATCCATTCCATCTGATTTTTGATGGAATGAAAATGACCCAATTTCATTCCATTGGAATGAAAAAGCTTTCTATTCATTCTTATCCAAACACGCCAAAATGTTGGAATGGAATGAAAAAAGCATTCTATTCTATTACATTCATGCAATACAAACGCACTAAAGAATTTGAAGAAGGAAATATTTGAAAAGATTCAGAAGATTCGGGATGTTGTATGTATTGGAGAAGATGGAGAATGCTTATTGGATGTGTATTAGAGGAGGATTTTGATCCGGAGGCGTATGATAAGAAGATAAATAAGACGTTTATTGATGTTTCTTTAATAGGGTAATAATGTGCTGATGGTTTTATAAAAAAAAAAAAGGTAAGGGTATTACTGGTATAATGTAAAAAAAATACTCTCTTTTAATGGACTAATTTATTTTTATTATTACAATTGAAATGAAGAAACTACAACAATTTAAAACAACTAATATTATTGACAAACACCCACATATTGATGATTTGTGGAAAATTGCACCCGGGGGGGGGGGGGGGAAGTTTTTTTCCCCCTATTTTTGAACTATTGCAGATTTTTTTTGGACGACAATGACATTTTTTAATCTATTGCATATGCTCACAAGCTGTTAATTGAAAATGAATGAAGTGAGTATTGAGTGGTCGAACTCGAAATTACCGTTAAGAACATGAATTCGTTCGAAACAAAATTATGTTCGTTTCTATTTCGCTTAAAAGATGAAATGTTCGAAATTTCGTTCGCTCGGCTCGTTAGACATATTTTTGTCTTTTGGCTCGACTTCCTACGCGAGAGTTCGGTTTCGTTAAGATATAAAACATAAAGTCTTAATGTAAAAATAACGTGTTGAGCATTAAAATTACATATATTATAAGATATAAAGCGTGTTCGTGAACATAATCGAACGTTCATGAAACCAGCTCCGTGTTCGTTCATAAGTTAAAAACGAGCTTTACAATCATGTTAAATTTCATTCATTCATTAAAAGCTAAACGAACAAACGATCACTTAACACTAACGAAACTCAACACGAGATTGTTCACGAAATGACTATGTTCGTTTAACGGCTATAGTCACAACACCTGTCCTCACTCACTCCCTTTACTCTTTACTCTGCTTGCCGACCTTTCTTCTTCCCCTCTCAATTGCCATGGTTCATTTCTAGGAGTTGAATGGCTATTTATTGCTAAATCTTCCATAAATTCATCATCTGCTGTGCGGAAAATCACATTCAAGTTGATGTTTTGAGCAATTTGAGTCCTCCTCCTGTGTTGGTAAGATTAATCCTCCCATCTCTTTTCTCTGGTTGCCCTATTATGATAATGGGAGCCAGGGTTAGGGTGAATATCAGATTTATTCTTTATTGGTGGGATTTAAGTTTATAATTCAAAGTAATTTTACCCCTTCTTCCAGTTTCCCACTTCATGCCGAGCAGAAGAGTGGGGAAGAATGATTACTGATTGCATTTTAAATGTTTTGATTATGATAAAATACTACCCTTTTCCCTGTATTTGCTACTACATTGGGGTTAAGCCATTAAGGCATAGGAATTATGATTTAAATCTTATATTGGGTGATAACTCGTTCTACTCGTGTTCTAGGTCGAAGAACTTTGGAACTGTGTGATTGTTTTTGAATTGGCTTCGGTGCGGACTCTTGTGGTTTGGGTAGAGCCGTAGAGGCTAGTCGAGGTAAGGACTTGGTGCTTGTATTTTTGAATGCATACATTTTCTTAGGTACTACCTCCATCCCAAAATACAAGGCATACATATAAGGCATTTTAGCTCTTTGATTTGGATTTAAATGATCTTAGTATATTAATATCCTTTATTTTCATGCCTTTTTTTTTTGTTCTCTTGAATCAAAAGAATGTCGGACGTCCCTGATGAAATTTTGCAGGAAATTCTTTCAAGGCTGCCTGTGGCACCGTTGTTAAGATTTAGATGCGTGTCCAAGTCATGGAAGGGTTTGATTGAGAACCAGCAATTTACCAAACACCATTTGAATCATTCTCGGAAGACAAATTCCAATCTCAACATTATTCTTAGAAGCGGCGATCTATACTCTGCTGATTTTGATTTACTCAACGAAACAAACCAGGCTAATTTCCAAGAACTCTCCCACCCGTTAAAGACCCCATTCGGTGTAACAATATTGGGTTCGTGCGATGGCTTGCTTGTTTTGAGAAATGATAAGGAGGATGAAACTATTTTGTGGAACCCGTCGGTTAGGAGGTTCCATGAGATACCTTGTACTGGTATTGAATTTCCGAGATATAATGAAGATACTTTTTATTGGTTTGGGTTTGGGTATGATGTTGTGAGCGACGACTATAAGTTAATTAGCATCGTTCAGTTCTCTCGAAAGGATGACGATGAATTTAATTCTGAAGTAAACGTTTATAGTCTAAAGTCTGATTCTTGGAGGAGGATTCCAGATTTTCCTTATTACATAATGGCTGATTGGGTAAAGACTGATGGGGTGCTTGCTAATGGTTCTTTGCATTGGATTGTAACTGGGACAGTGAAATGGGACACTAATGATTTGGTTGCTGCGTTTGATCTTGGAACTGAGGAGTATAGGTTGGTGCCATTACCAAAATTTGCAGGTGATGATAATTTTTTAATGGGTGTGGCAGTGTTAGGAGAATGTCTCAGCCTCATTTACGATGGCAATGATGATCATGTTGACGTTTGGGTGATGAAGGAGTACGGAGTTCAAGAATCGTGGTCGATTTTGTTCACATTTGATGATAGTGATTTTCATTTGATGAAGCCAATAGCTTATTCCAAGTGTGGTAGGAAAGTGCTCCTAGGGTTGGATGATAAGGTCCTTATGTGGTATGATCTTGACAAAAAATCCACCGACGTACCAATGCTTCAAATTCCTTTAAAGAATATTTATGATACGTATACTTGTTTGCAAAGCCTTGTTCTGTTAAACAACCGTGCTTGTGATTTTGATGTTGTCACCAAGAAAAAACAAAAAAGGAAGGATAATAAGAGAAGTTCTAGAAAAAGGTAATCATCTCATTTCATGGGATCCACAAATGAGATTGTGTTATTTGAAATACGTAGTAGCAGTATGTATTCTTCTCCTGGACGGTTGTGACATTGAGTTTGTGTATTTATTTCACTTTATGTTTTTCTTGTCCCTCTTGTGTAGAAAGGATTTCCTGGCCAAGACCGGAGAAAGAGTTTTACCTGCTATTGGTCGTCCCAATCGTGAGTGTCCTTCTTTTCCCACTCATTAATTTAGATTCACAAAACCAAAGAGATGTATCTTGTGGCTGTTTTATTTTTGAAAACATTGATTTAGCTGTTTATTAAGGGACCATCCATGTTTATCTTGATGAGAGACCTTTGCTCTTTTGACAGGACACGAATGATTAAGAGAGCCCCGAGGAGGTTGGTTAGAAAGCAGAAGAAAAACGAACAACGACGAAGAAAAGCCCCTGTACGTTTTGTCTGATCAATCTCTAGTACTAGTGTAAAAATTTGTGATGCCTTAAAAAAAGTCATTTTGATAACCGAAACTTTGGGCTTGAAGAAGAAGACGTCTCATGTATGTAGGGCATCTTTTGTGATAGTAAATGCATATTGCATTGTCTTAAATCTCAGCTGCATACGGTTGCTTTTCAAAAGCAGCGTCGACTTCAAAGAGAGCCTTCCATTTCCTTTCATGTTGCGTCGTTGAGCTATTTGCATGCGTCCTCATTGACATTATATAGTCGTAAGCTTCCGCATCATATTTATTGAGTGATTATAGACCGCACGTGTACACTTTTATCTTCATAAAACCGCACACATCTAGTTCTTCACCAACTCCTCGTTGTACATCAAACGTCTTTTCTTTGATCCGTAGCCTTGATATTGTATATCAAGTTATGAAGACAACGCCTTAGACACGCGACGTTGTATTTCTCCATGAACATCAAGTCCGTGATCTCCATTTCGTGTTTGCAAAACGCTTGTATTCTTCCAGCACCGCAGATACACACCAGTTTTGCAGTTTCCTAAGACAACCAACTAGACAGCCTGTCCTATATATGCTGCAATAAAAACGAAAAAAACAAAACCATAAGACGAAGAACTATAGTACCGAAAATCCAGTTGAGATGCTTAAAGAAACATCACATTGTCATCACTGAAAGAGGGGCGATGGCCGACTGGTTAAGGTTGAACAAAGAAAGGCGTCTGATTATTCATGCTAACGACATTAAACACTGTCCAACATCGATGTTGCTTGATAGTTACTACGACGAATCAAGTATTGTGCTCAATACATCCATCAAAATATGGAAGTAGAACTGTAGAAGGAAATATATATGTATATGAACAAGAAGTAGTGCTAATGAAATGATTGAGCCGCGCGCACTATGTTTTTCCAACTTAAACACAAGTAAATCAAATCTAGAACAAGAAAGATACAGTTTACCTAAATAAAAGCAAGTGCCTTTTTTAGGCCATTCAACCAAATAAATCACAAGAATAGCGCATTACAAAGACCTTTTAGAGCAACGCAGGAAACACGCGGTTACCTACATAACAATTGAGACGGGAAAACTATTATGGGATTTATATTTTACTCACAAGAGTCATCTCGAGGTAGTATTTCCCGTGAGTCCTCGAGAATATCATCGTCGCTTTTCCTCCAATTTTGGCACGTGGTGGTCGAAAGTGCATGACACGTACCTGCTTGATGGAAGATCTTCTCTAGTTGCGACTCTTAATAGAGGCACTACTAAAGCAAAACAAAAATACCCCGTAGTAATGATAAAAATGTCAAACTTCCACAACCCCACAAGGAACCACTTTCTTCGGATCCCCACTGTGCTCCGAAGCAGGTTGAAAAGCACAAGGAAGTCCATACAGATTCAAAGGAGAAGATACGACTAGATGGCACAATGGTTGTCAGCGACAACTCTTCTCGTAGTGACGTGAATTGGAAGCATCAAAAGAAGGGGCCTGGGAAATAGGTAATCACTTACTCCTTAGTGGATAGCGACGTTAATTGGTCAAATTTCTTTGATGGTGTCACATCTTTGGGCAATTTTAGCACAAACTTCTCAAGGATTGTAAGATTTTTACTTAATTCATGGAATTGTATTTATTATATTTATTGCTTTCTCATTTTGCTACCTTTCCTTCTTGTTATTCGCAGTTGGACAATGAACCTCTATCTGTGGCTAATATTCCGCAAAAAACGAGCCATCAACCAACTGTCCCGACGCCTTTAGTTTGGAAGCCCACAAGTTGATGAAGGAACACTCTCCCAATGACAGTTGAAGGTGACGGTGTTGCTATACCAGCGCAGCCTTCTCGTAAGAGAAACAACCCTGGTACCAATCATGTGCCCAATGTAGAGGCTACCGTTGAGAGCGGCACTCTGATACTGAGCTAGGCGATCAAGATGTTGCTGGAGGTCTTTCTAAAGCACCTTCTATAAGTGGACAGCGTATCACACCTATCCCTTTGGCCTCACTTCCACGACGGGCAGAAGTTTCGAAATCAAGAGAGGTTTGGTTTTGGTTATTGTTATCATGCACCAATACAACCTAAATTCGAAATGATGTCATTTTGGTTAAGGCTCTGAATTACTTATCATTTATGATAACTTTGTGAAACAACTTTTATGTGATTATACCTTTTTTATTTGAGGCCATGTGAGAATTGGATGGTTAAAAAAGATATTTTTGGTGCAATAACTAAATTTATCTGTTATATTCAAGCACATTTAACATTTGACTCGTTATGAAAATGTCACTGTGAAAATATAAAAGCTATTGTGGCGGAAGGTCTGGGGAGGCGTCCATCCTTCCTTTGGAGAAGTCTATTGGAGGGACGGGACTTACTTATGTCAGGGATGCAATGGCGGATTGGTGATGGGAGCTCAGTGTATGTTTTCCATGATGTGTGGGTCTCATTGCCGCCTTCCTTTCGAATTGCCCATACTTCACACCCATTGCCGACGGATTGTAAGGTAAGTGATCTGATGCTACCTGGTCAGCAACAGTGGAATATGCCGCTGCTTATGCAGGTTTTTCAGTCTTGGGAGGTAGATGCGATTGTTCAGACTCCGATAGCGGGTAGCTCTCAGACTGATCGGCAGATATGGCACTACGACCACAAGGGTCGGTATACGGTGAAATCAGGTTATTTTCTTGCGTTGAGCTTCAGACGGGGGATGCACTCCGCGTCATCTTCCATAGGGGCTGATAGTATTTGGCGGGAAGTTTGGAGGGTGGCAGTAGCTCTGTGAGTTCAGCATTTTATCTGGCGTTGTTTACAGGAGTGTTTGCCGATCGGTGAGAACCTTCACAAGCGTCATCTTGGTGATGGTCTATGTTTGACATGTGGAAAGGATAGATAGACAATATACCATGTTCTATTTGGTTGTGATTATGCTCGGGCGATATGGAGAGCATCACTATTTAGAGATTGTCGGCCCTACCAGGCATCATGCTTCAGGGAGTACTTTGCCACGCTTTTGGAACGATATACTGCTGATGAGGTTTCCACTATTTCGCAGCTCCTTTGGAATATGTGGAAAGCTAGGTGTAATGATGTGTATGACGATGCCCCTATATACGTCTCGCGCACAGTCTCTTCATCGGTAGCAGGGGCGTTGGAGTATCGCCAGGCGATGGTTGTCTTAACATCGACATCGCCGGGTCTTCTTATCCCGAGACTTGGAGCCCCTCTCTCCGTGGCCTTTTGGAAGTGTAATGCGGATGCTTCGGTTGCGTGTGAAGGTTCGGGGGTCGGCCTGATCTTTCGAGATAGTGTGGGAACTATGGTGGCCGCATTTTCCTTTCATTTTGACCCGGGAGACGGGCCGGAACTTCTGGAAATGCGGGCGATCTTATTGCTATGGAGGAAGCTGTGCAAATGGGTCTCACCTCGGTTATCTTTGAGAGCGATTGTCTTTCTTGTGTTCAGGCTCTTTCCCGTCCTTCGGAGGACTTTTCGGTTTTAGGTTATCTAGTGACAGACTGTTTAGCTTTATTGTCTTCTTTCTTGTTAGTTTTCTTTTTGTCAAGCCTTGAGTAATGTGCTCTGCGCACCTTCTAGGTATGGTGTGGCTTTGCTTGGTCGAGTGGTTTGGAGTGATCTTGTCCGCGAATGATGTAATCTCTCTCTGCCGTTGGCAGATTTGCTTTAATAAAATTGTTTGGTTTTTTTTAAAAAAAAAAAGAAAATATAAAAGCTTATTTACACGGTTATAAAATATAAGAAACCGAAAATGTCGTATTTTAATTATATTTCGGCCAATAACAACATGACATTGAAAAAGGACCAAAATGTAATTTTTGATCATTGTGAATAACACCACGGTCGACCTATTCGGACATCGACCAAAATGTAATTTTTGATCATTGTGAATAACACCATTGTCGACCTATTCGAACATCACATTTCGTGTAATTTTTTATTTTACATTGATCAAAATCTGTTTTAAACCTCTTTAAAGACTTAATTTAGTACATAAATTCGACTTTGGAATGTTATAAAGTCGAAACAAATTGCAATGAAATAAGGTGTCCAAATAAATTAAGGACATTGTTAATGGACCATACTTTGATATCTTTCAAGATAACACGCATGTAAAATTTGATTTTTTAGAGGTCGAAATGTGTTATTTCAACTCTCGAATAATCGAAATGTGTTATTTCGACCTCTAAAAAATTGAATTTTACACGGTGTAGAATCTTGAATATATCGTGTGATCATTAATATCGATGCACGTAAATTAACCGTGGTGTCATTTCTTTTTACTTTGTTATAAAGTTTTTGTTTGCGCGGCAAAACTTGAGTAGGGTTTCTAGTTTCTTAGAACCAGCAGCGGCAAAATTCCCAATTTTGCAAACAAAACTTTCATACCTTTTTCTCTTAAATCCACAAAATGTCGGATGTCCCTGAAGAAATTTTGCGAGAAATTCTTTCAAGGCTGCCTGTAACACCGTTGTTAAGATGTAGATGCGTGTCAAAGTCATGGAAGTGTTTGATCGACAGCGATCAATTCATCAAACAGCATTTGTACCATTCTAAGAAGAAGAGCAACACCAAGCTCAGCATTATCCTCCGAAGTTTCGATCTTTACTCTGCTGATTTTGATTTACTCGACCAAACCAACCGGGCTACTTTCAAAGAACTTTCCCACCCGTTAAAGGCTCCATCTGGTGGAACAGAAATACTGGGTCTCCGTCTCGCCCACCCGTTGAAGAAACCATCGGTTGGAACAGAAATACTGGGTTCGTGCGATGGCTTGCTTGCTTTGACAAATGATGAGGACGATGATACTATAATTTGGAACCCGTCGGTTAGGAGGTTCCATGAGGTACCTTATACTCGTATTGAATTTCCGGAATATTTCTTCGGTGTTCAGAATATTGTTTATGGGTTTGGTTATGATGTTGTTAACAATGGCTATAAGTTGGTTAGAATGGTTCAGTATTATGAAGATCTGAAGGGTAACATTGATACTGAGGTAAAAGTTTATTGTCTGAAGTCTAATTCTTGGAGGAGGGTTCCTGATTTTCCTTATTCACTTAAATACAGAAGGACTCATGGAGAATTCGCTAATGGTGCTCTGCATTGGATTGTAACTAGGAAAGTGAAACCGGACACACCTGAAACTGACTGTTTGGTTGCTGCATTTGATCTCGGAACAGAGGAGTATAGGTTGGTCCCATTACCAGAAATTACAGGTGATGATATTTATATGAATGTGGCAGTGTTGGGAGGATGCCTCAGCCTTGTGTGCTATGACAAGAATGAGGATCGTGTTGACGTTTGGGTTATGAAGGAGTACGGAGTTCAAGAATCATGGTCGATTTTGTTTACGGTTGATATCTGTGATTTTTCTTTTATGACGCCATTAGCTTATTCTAGGTGTGGTAGGAAAGTGCTGGTAGGATTGGATGATCGGGTCCTTATGTGGTATTATCTTGATACAAAATCCACCAACTTACCAATGGTTCAAATGCCCTTAGAGGATTCTTCTGAGATGTATACTTGTTTGCAAAGCCTTGTTCTGTTAAACAGTGGTACTTGCGATTTTGATCTTTTCACCAAGAAAAAACGTAAGGGCAAAAAGAGAAGTTCAACACCAAGGTAATCATCTCGTTTAATAATGGGATCTACTACACATTTGATTGTGTTAATTAAAACTTGTAGTAGCAGTATGATTAATGTAACTTTTGACATTGAGTTTGTGTTGTTTCTTGTCTCTCTTGTTTAGAAATGATTACCTGGCCAAGAATAGATTAATAGTTTTTCCTGCTGCCGGTCGTCCCAATGGTAAGTTGTCATTGTTTCCTACTCAATGGCTCTTATGCAAGTCGATTTAGCTGTTTAAAGGGACCATTCGTGTTTTTCTTGATGAGAGACCTTTGTTCTTTTGACAGGACATGAATGATTAGGAGGAGAGAGAGCCACAAGGATTGTAAGAAAAGCAGAAGAAAACGAACAACAACGAAGAAAACCCCCTCAACATTTTGTCTGATCAGTCATTTAGCTAACTGAAACTTTTGCTGTCAAATATGTTAATTACCACTTTTGTCTCATTTCATGCTTGATATGGGTATTATGTACGAGCTTATTGTGGGCTTTAGAAGGTGACCCTGTAGTGTGCTAGAAGAAGCTGAATATGTAGTGTTAAGACTATCCTACAAAGTAGAAAGCTAGAAGCTGTTAGCTACTTTTTGTTTTAGAAGTTTCATACTTCTAGCACATCAAACGAATTATGTCTCAATTTGTCGTTTTGTTGAAGTTAAAATCGATATTTGTCGTTTATGTTACGACCTAATCTTCCATTTTTTTCCCTCTCAATTACCGTTATAGCTGTTGATTATGCGAAGCAACGGTTTTCTTGTGTCATATATGGTTTGATTGAATGCGCCGGCTGTATTATCATTTCAATATGGTCTCAATGCGGAAATAAAACCTTTGATTGAATGCGCTGTATTATCATTTCAACACAGCCTCAATGCGTAAAATGATAGGTGTACTCAGAGAGAAACTATAGAAAGTTTACACAAACAAATGACGAGACAGAATTGCAGCATTATGCACATCTTTCGGTAAAGGCCAGATTACTTTTCCACGCGGATAAAAAGAAGAAGAAAAAGTAAGACCACAATTAGAGACCGTTTGTTAAATCGAAATCGAAATCGAATATATCAAGAATCGAATCATGTAAGTCTTTGAAATGAATTAGATTGTTTGGCATTATTGATTGACAAAAGAAAAAGGCTAGGCCTCATACAAATAACAATCGAACCAAAAGGCCAGTACTTTTGTGTGAGTGACTCTCGAGTGGATTGTATTTAGGCACCTTTCTGTGGAAGTGTTTCGAAGGCAGAGACTGTATTCTCGAATTTGATCCAGTGCAATGGAGCCCCGCTTTGTTTGATAGCACAAGCTTGATTATCTTCTAGAGGGCAACGGCCTTTCAACATTGAGAACACATGGTTGTTTAACCGTCTTGCTTTCTTCATAGCTTCTAAAAGACCCTCCAAAGCCTGGAAAAGCTGTAGATTTCTCGGGCTTGGTGGTGTTACAACCTCAACCTATGCCACGTTAAGTATTTGATGTGAAAAATCAAACAGTTCGAAATGCAGTTGTTGGCCTAGTAAATAGACAATGGTACGGGAAGTTATTGTGTGGTGAGGGAATTTGAGATGAAGTGATGGGTGAAACGATCAGAACCATACAGTTTAAATACAGAATAAAACTGTGTGGTCTGGGAAGTGGTGTCACACGGTGTCTCCACACAATGTGAAGACACCACACAATAACTCCCCCAATGGTACAAGCCCCCCAAGCAACCGAATCTCCCTAGTTTTCTTGTTATTTATTAATTTGGACTAGATTATTGTTATCCCAGTTGTTATTTTTCTAAGAAATGAAACATGCCTTTATGGACCATTATTCATGAACAATTTGCTTTAGGGTTGTTATTCAAGTATTCTATAATAAAGTAAAAACAGGTTTTTCTTTCATCTTCATTTGATGTATATGTAGTAACACCATCATTCAAACACCGATCAATATTATTGACATATAATAATAGTCATGTAGTAACATGAACATCATGTAGTAACACTTGTTGCAACACATGCCATTTTCATCATGTAGTAACACCACTATGCACACTCCATACAAAGAATGTAGTTACGCATAATGTAGCATCACAGTGAAAGTCCACATATGAAATAACACGTATTTCACGTTGGTTCCGTGAACACTATCCGACGTAGTAACACCACTATACAAACACCCTCAAACATAGTAACACATAATGTAGTAACTCGAGTAACACCAACACCCTGCAAATCCTTACCCGACTTTAATGTGAAAAGAAAAAAAAAAAAATATTATCATTAAGGGTGTTTTTGTACATCTTTTTTTTGTCTTCTCAACCACTCATCTTTATTTTTAAATCTTTTTCATCATTTACCATTTTATATCAGACTTGTTTCACCACCCGCTTTTTTTTTTTACCGTGTGATGTTTTGTGGCATTGGAAGTAGGAACAATTTTATTTTTTCTCAATTAATGCGAAGGTTAAAGTTGAAAGAAATAATAAATGATGTATTGACTTCGTAAACGATGCAGAATAAAAAAAAGCAAGATTACGAAAAGTAAGTTGAAAAAAAGCGGAGGAAGTACTTTTTATCAAAGAAAGAATGATCTGAGATATAATAAATTAGATTCTGAGTGACACAACTAAATGATGCACGCTTGATTTGGTTGTGTCTCCGTCGATCGTGATCTAGACTCATCTAGATTAAATATAAATGATTAAGTTGTGTCATCCCGTTGTGATGAATCGGTTGTGATCATCGATCTTTATCTAACAAACAAAAAATATATATGTATATATGCTAATCAGGGAAAGAACCGTTCAAATAATACTCTTATCAAAAATCCTGAAATAGCTCATATTCCAATTATATCTCAACCAACCTATAATTTTTTTTAGAAAATATCAAAAGCAAACTCCAACGAGAACGACGTTGTCTCAAACCATTTCAGAAAAAATCTATCCTATAAAAAAAAGCCCTCTTGCTTATCAGTTTCAATACTGTAAAAAGTCATACTAAATAATTTTTATAAATAAATATAATAATAAAAAAAAAAAAAAAAAAAACAATGCTGTATTTTTAGAAAGCAGGGATGGAGATCCAAAACACACCGCAAGAGCTGGGAGTGACCAGAATGCAACCACAGTAGCAAGCACTTGCTGAATGGAAGCAACCCTTTGACAGGTCTCTTTAATTACTAGCAATCATGTTTTTTTCCCTCGTTTACCAAACCTTCGTTAATGTTTAATATTTCTCGGTGAAATACACACAAAAGATAAAAGAAAAAAATTTGCGTTGGGGATCCCATATGCTCTTTATTAAGGTGGATGGATCAGTTTATTGATTCTTTTAATGATAGCCGTTCTTTTATATACACCGGAACACTGTTAAGAAAATGCATGGATTTCCATCCCCACACCGTAAGGACATATCCAGACATCGGGTATCAAGCATTTGGAAAGAAACAGAGAATATTATTTTCTACTTTTATGTACCTTGAACTTTATGTTGTTGCGGTTGAATATCAGGTTTGATATAGCCGAGGAGTGTATACAAAAGGTTTGGTTGAGTTTTCCATCATTTTGAGCGCATCTTCTT
This sequence comes from Gentiana macrophylla, assembly GCA_026214975.1. Taxonomy (NCBI): domain Eukaryota; kingdom Viridiplantae; phylum Streptophyta; class Magnoliopsida; order Gentianales; family Gentianaceae; genus Gentiana; species Gentiana macrophylla. Next base: position 8,276,643 of record CM047816.1, on the reverse strand, counting down.
CACTCTGAATTGCAGAGAATCCATAAAAATTCCTCTTCTGAGCTTGAATTAATAAACTAATATAAGAAATTCAACCGCAACAACATAAAGTTCAAGGTAAAATAATATTCTCTCTTTCTTTCCAAATGCTTGATACCCGATGTCTGGATATGTCCTTACGGGTGTGGGAATGTAAATCCATGCTTTCTTGACAGTGTTCCCGTGGAATAGAAAAGAATACCTATCATTAAAAGAATTAATAAACTGATCCATCCACCTTAATAAAGTGCATATAGGATTGATAATATTCCCACACCTCCTCATCATTGACATATGCAATAAAAATTAGTGTATCAACCGCAAATTCTTTTTTTCCTTTTATCTTTTGTGTGTATTTCACTGAGAAATATTAAACATCAACGAAGGTTTGGTAAACGAGGGAAAAAAACATGATCGATAGTAATTAAAGAGACCTGTCAAAGGGTTAATTCCATTCAAGCAAGTGCATACTACCGTGGTTTCATTTCTGGTCACTTCCAGCTCTTGCAGTGTGTTTTGGATCTCCATCCTCTGTTTTCTAAAAAGACAGCGTTTTTTTTTTTTTGATTTGATTTAGTATTACTTCTTCTGAGATGTATACTTGTTTGCAAAGCCTTGTTCTGTTAAACAGTGGTACTTGTGAAAAGACAAGTTCAACACCAAGGTAATCATCTCGTTTAATAATGGGATCTACTACACATTAGATTGTGTTAATTAAAATTTGTAGTAGCAGTATAATTAATGTAACTTTTGACATTGATTTTGTGTTGTTTCTTGTCTCTCTTGTGTAGAAATGATTACCTGGCCAAGAATAGATTAATAGTTTTTCCTGCTCACGGTCGTCCCAATGGTAAGTTGTCCATGTTTTCCTACTCAATGGCTCTTATGCAATCCTTTTCCTGAACTTATTGTTTATCTTGTTTCTTTTGAAAACATAAATTTAGCTGTTTAAGGGGACCATTCGTGTTTTCTTGATGAGATACCTTTGTTCTTTTGACAGGACATGAATGATTAGGAGGAGAGAGAGCCACAAGGTTTGTAAGAAAAGCTGAAGAAAATCCCCTCAACATTTTGTCTGATCAGTCTGTTGATAACTGAAACTTTTGCTGTCGAATATGTTAATTACCACTTTTGTCACATTTCATGCTTGATATGTCTATTGTGTATGAGCATATATCAAGGGCTTTAGAAGGTGACTATGTAGTTATTATATCACTTAAAAGAGTCCTACAAGGACTTTAGAATAAGGTAATTATGTAGTGTACTAGTGTTAAAGACTATCCTAGAAAGTAGGAGCAGCAGGTAGATAGTTTTGTTTTAGAAGTTTCATACTTGTACAACATCAAACGGATTATGTCTCAGTTCGTCGTTTTGTGGAAGTTAAAGTTGACCGTTAATGATGTCAAGAAATGGTTTTCTTGCGCCATACGTTTTGTTACGAGTCTGAGTGCCCTTTTTCTTTCTCTGTTTCACACACACTAGCAACTTTGGTTAACATACAACAGGGAATATATGATTAATGGAACCTTTTATTGAATGTGCTGGCTGTATTATCATTTCAATATGGTCTCAATGCGGAAATAAAACCTTTTAATTGAATGCGCTCGCTGTATTATCATTTCAACACAGTCTCAATGCGGAAATGATGGATTTGCTCAGAGATAAACTATATAAATTTCACACACAACAAACAAATGACGAGACCGAATTGCAGCAGTATGCACATCTTTCGGTAAAGGTCAGATTACTTTCCCACGAAAAAAAGAAGAAAAAAGTAAGACCATACTTACTGATTGACAAAAGAAAAAGGCTAGCCCTCGTACAAATTACAATCAACAACCAAAAGGCCAGTACTTTTGAGTGGATTATATTTAGGCACCTTTCTGTGGAAGTGTTTCAAAGGCAGAGACTGTATTCTCGAATTTGATCCGATGCAATGGAGCCCCGCTTTGTTTGATAGCACAAGCCTGCTTATCTTCCAGAGGGCACCGGGCTTTCAACATTGAGAACACATGGTTGTTTAACCGCCTTGCTTTCTTCATAGCTTCTAAAAGACCCTCCAATGCCTGGAAAAGCTGTAGATTTCTCGGGCTTGGTGGTGTTACAGCCTCAACCTCTGCCACATTAAGTATTTGATGTGAAAAATCAAACAGTTCAAAATGCAGTTGTTGGCCTAGTAAATACATAATGGTACAAGCCCCCCAAGCAACCGAATCACCCAAGTTTTCTTGATTGCTGGATTGCATCTGATTAGAATCTTCCAGATATTCGATTTGGAGACCACTGTATATGCGGTAAAAGTCCTTTGAAGTTGTAATGTCAATGAATCCTGTTTTTGAAGGGCACTCCATTTACTACAATATTTATCCAATGCTGCACTCGTGAAGGCAAGTGCGCACTCGAGAACACTTCGGTATTAATATTTACCTTGTACAATAAATCAGCAGCTTCTGCCTGTTTTGACATGGTATGAAACAATGTTGTATTTGAACCGCAGCTGTTATCTGATAGAATTGCTGCACTAACAGATTTAAAAAGAGTAACAATCGGACTTTCTCCTCCCGCTTCTTGGGATAACGAGATTTGCCCGTCTGTACCAGGTATGAAACCTAACCAAGGAGCTGTCTGCATGAAATTACACGTGTCCACGTCTCTCAGAACTATATCAAGAAGACCCATCAAGAACAACACGCTTCCAATCTCTTTGATTCCCTTAAGAACCTCTGCTTTGGATTCTGCTTTCGGTTGCCAGCAGTTTAGATTTTCTTTGATGACCCTCATACAGCCACCTACCCCTCCATCAAAAGAAAGTAGACCCACGGATTTCGGTAATACGTCTTGCAACCCGGAAACTATTGGCTCAAGAGCTGTCATCTTGTTTGATGTGTGATCTAAGAGGGCTCGGATAAGCCAAGGCAATGATCTAGAGCCTAGAAGCCTAACAATGGAGTACATATGAGGCATCCCGAAAAATTCACTGTGCAGGCGGGCAAAACTTTGATATGCAGAATTCAGGTCTTGAGAACCACAGTAGAAATTCGGTTTTGCAGATGAAATAGAAGGTGGCTTTTGATTAGGAACTCGTGCAGAACGAACAAAGCGTTGTGTAGTGTTGCAGAGAATGAAGTTTGGCAAGAAATCATTCTGCAATTCTGTCCAAATCTGAGAGGCAAGCCGACTAGAGTATGAAACAATGGATACGTTTTCTTGCATCTCGGTAAACATAAGATCAAAGGAATCTAAGTTAAGATCCTTAGAAAGCAGTTCGTGTGTAAGCTGTACGACACGCAAAAGCATTTCAAGTTCTACAATAGCACAAAGGTCCTGAGACTCAAAGCGATCAAGCAAAAACTCAATGTTATCACGGATTGTTTTGTTCATTGCCTCGGTGATCAAACAACGTAGGTCAATGGTCCTCCCAAGTAACTTCACTCTAGTCGTTTTGAGCAGTGCAGTGAACCTCATTGGTTGTACGGATAACTTTTCAGCATCGTCCAATGCATAGAAGAAAGACGGATCCAATAGTTCTCGTGCTGCCCAGCTTTTATAGTATGTAAAGATAGTGTCACACAACTTTGAAACAAATAAATCAAAACAGCTGTCAACCTCTGCCTCGATTTCGTCATAAAGGAACCGTTGCTTCAGAACCACAAGTGCCTGATTTGCAGCATCGTTATATATGTCGAATGGCATCAAGACACTATCAAGAAGACCCACATTCTGGGAACCAAGTGTATGCTCCACCAACATCCATGGAAGCGAGCATTCAATAGGAAACTGGATAACACGCGAAGATTCCAAATAAAACTCTCTAAACCATAAAAACCCAAGATCCGTCATAGTTGAGACAGTTGATGTATAATCCAATACATGGAGAAAAAAACCCAGTTTGTAGAAGAAGGTCTCAAGCTGTTTCAAGTCATTGGCAGGAATTTCAGAACCAGTGTTTCCAAAGAGGCCTCCAGGCTTCCTCATGTTACCTCCGGACACCAACTCGTATATCAAGAACTGCAAACAATGGATCTGGGCAGCTGTTGGTGCTACTGGCCTTGGATAAAACATGTTCACTTTGTTTTCTTCACCCCCTTGCTGATCAGGTTTGCTCGTCGTATTTGCCATCCAGTCGGCTGATAGTGTCCTCATGTCACTAGCTATCCTAGAAAGATCCTTTTTTTTCCGAAAGGTAGTCCTTAACATAGATGCTAAAGTATTCTGCACAAAATCTTGGACCTCAGCATGAATAGTTTCCCATAATGCATCAGCCACCAAGGTGTCAACTTTCTGCATCATTGAACCGATACTCTTTATGTAGCTAACAAGTTCAACCAGAGCCTTCCTTTCTTCAGGGTTATAATTAAATCGCACAACCTTCTCGTAGTCAGAAATTGATGATGCGACTTTAGACTCAGGGTCCTTGCATGGGTGAGAAAACTTCCAAGCACATTGTTCCCAAATGCGTGATGACCATCTGCTTAAGAGTTGAAAGCCCTCAACAACCATGTCATAAGCCATCCCTTTAGCTTCCTTTACCCATTCAGCATCTGCACCTTCAACCGATTTTACGAAAAGAAGCTGATTCAGTGACGAAGCAAAACGTATAGAAAAGTCATCATGCTCAACCCGTATTCTAGATATATGGTTGAAAATCAAATATTGTTTCTGATAATCTTGTGCTTCACGAGGTGGCAACTCATGAGGCGTTGGAAGAGTGAGAAGCTTGTTTTGACTGGCAAACTTGGGGAAGTACATAGATAACTCTCTTAAGATCGCTGCAGGAGAAAGATGAAGATCCGGGAATGCAGGTATAACCGGATCATTCTTGAATATATTGATCAGCCGGTTGATTTTTACCCTCTTGTATAAAGATTCAGTATCCTTCTCTGAAGACGCAGCCAAGACCACTAGAATAGGCAATACACGCAGAAGAATGTGGCGCTCCGGAAACAGAAGGGCAAAATCCAACTCCAGTGACTCAACAGCAAAAACTATAAGAACTTGAAGAATGTCTTCTACGTTGTTTACACGAAACATTTCAACGTGTAAGTTGAGCATAATTGCCCACCTAGTGCTTAAAAAGATCTGTAAATCGTCTAATTCTTCCCTCATAGAATCAGTGTCCTGCCATTGTACACTGACCTGAGTGAATGTCCTCTTATACCAAGAGAAATCATTAGGTATGCTAGCTTTTGCATTTTTAAGATGATCAAGTTGAACAAGTACATCAAGCAACTTAAGCATAGACCAAAGATGGGTAATTGTAGGACCATTAATACGTCGTTCCGGCCTAGAAAACCGTTGCATATCAGCAGCCAATTTAGATGAGGCCGATGATTGCCATCGTTGAATTTCATGTAGCCGGCTCATTTCCAAATCAAGAACTTGATAAGTTTCTAGATACAAATCAGCTTGATTTTGCTTCATGGAGTCTGGAAGCTGAGGCAGAGCTTTAACGCAACTCCGGTAAGTGTATAACACTGAAGTCATGTCCTTCCCCTCTTGTATCAAACTGTTTAACTGATTAATAGCTTTTGTGTCTTCAGATAAAGACAATCGATACGCGGAAACATCAATGTATTCGATAGGACTAATGGTCGCAGATTTTTCAGAAGAAACCCAGAATCCTGGGCCTTGAACTTCTGGTTGATCATTATCTAAAGAGAATGTAGACAGGGCCGCAATGGCTTCTTCAACTGGAACAGCCATTGATTCAGTTTGAATGTATCTGTGTTGAAATGTCAAACACAAGTTTCATGGATCCTTCTCCAAAAGCAAAACCCATTTCATAATCTAAGAAAATGACATGAAAATCAACTGCAAAAAACATATGACAAGAAAAACAAATTGAAAGAACTCATACCATCTGTTCTTCCTCAAATTCAAAGCCTTCTTCTAGAGCTTCTTCACTCAAATCTAAAGAAAGTGGGCATAGCTTATTAAATCATTCCATAACCGAAGTTTGTGGCTTCCACCGGAGGTAATGCAGTTGCTTCATAAGAACAGATCAAGCTTTTGCATAAGAACAAATCACAACGACCCTAGTACCTTTTTTTTTTTCTTCTACATTGTTCAGTCGGATTTCTTTTTGGGGTTTGTTTCTACAAACAGATTAAATGCGCCGTCAATTTTTATCAAAAATCTCTTTCCGAAGCAGTGAAATTTCATCAATTTAGATCTCACTCAGATCTTGATAGAGAAGATAGCAAATGAGAAAATGAAATTTAGCCAAAGAGAGGATATAGGGTGTAAAACGAGTCGAGCCTCCCAGCTAACATCAGCAGCTCGACAGTTGACTCGTAAAATACTTGTTTAAATATGATTTAACTCAAGTTAAACACGGAGTTCATCAAAATTAACAAGCCGAATTTAAGCACTTAAAATTTTGACACAAAATGATCACAAGTTTTATTAAATATTATTATTTATGTTAAAATATATATCTCGATCTCTTTTTTTTAAGTTCTAACTCTAACACTCTTGCTACTACTTCTAGCTCAGTTCGACGACCTTGAAAGCGTTTAAAATATTGTCAAACATAATCGTTCGAACTCAAACACTATTAAAACTTAATCGAGTCAATGTTGAACAATTTCTTTTCCTTGTTCAATAACTCGAACCAAGTTTGAGTAATACTCTTTTGAGTGATCCATATGGATTTGAAAAGATGAAGGCAATGAAGAAGCACCTTGCGTTTACATGCATGCCGGGCACCGACGGATCCAGAATTTTTTTTTCTCATTGGGTAATCGGACTGTAAAACTATATTTTTTCAATCCAAAAATAAATTACATTTTTATCCCAAAATTTGTTTCAGTGAGGTCATGGGAGGCTAAAACTATATTTTTAACAACAAAACTATATCGTTTTAATAAAATAAAAAAAACTGCGGATCTCAGTGGGGTAACGTGACCCTCGGAGACACACAGATCCGCCCTTGATGCCGATTGGACACGACAAGTTATAACTTCCAAAAAGCCTTCTCTTTTATAGCACCACCGCAATTCAGTGGATTGACAATAATATGAGTTGTACGAGCACTATTCATCTTGATATGGACTACAGGCGTTATACGTTTCGAGTTGACAAACTACGGCATTTGGTATTGGCGAAATCAAATTATTCGTTAGTCAAACAACTGCTTATTATTGGTGCTGTTACATGTTCATGAGATGAATTGGCTGTGTCACCCTTCATTCTGTATAAGAATTTAGTACACTACAATGGTTTTTTACTTTTTTGACGGTTGTTTATTATTTTCAATGGTTGTCATTATGAATTTCAAACAAACAAAATCTATTCAACATTTACATATATCAAATGCTAATATTTGTCTTCAAATTTTACAATATCTCCGTGCATAGCACAAGTTTTTAGCTAGTATATATATATATATATATATCCGTCGACGAGTGCTGCACTCCTATTGTTATCAATATCCACTCACTTGGCCTATATGTATAAGACAAATTTTACAATACAACCGTTGTAGTAAGGTTGTACCAAGTGGCATACATTACAACCATTCATTTCTAACCTCTCACACACGATAAAAGTGTATTATGTGAAAGAGAGTAAAAATGAAAGCCAAAATATGCCACTTTGCATAACCTTCTTACAACAGATTGCATATAAAAGTCTCTCGTATGTATATACTCTTTTGCTTATAAAAGCCAATATCAACAAGTTCCAAACATAATCAGACCTTTCAAAAAAAAAAAAAACATAATCAGACCAGCATCCAAACCATATTTGGCACGACTCATTACACCAAACCATTCTCCCCATCTATATATTTATAGAGTAGACGACATGGATCGGATTGGTGTCCTGAATCCTGAGCTAATATATTAACATATATACAGTAGGATCTTGTTAACCAAGGTTGCTGGTCTGTGTGCAAAACAAAGAGAAAGGAAACAGGCACTAAGAGTCCAAGACTTTTAACAAACCGTATGACTTAAGAAAACTGTTGCTTGACATCGTTAACAGCTATGACGGTAACTGAGAGGGAGGGGGAGGCCGGGAGGGGGATGAAGATTAGGTCATACCATGAAAGTTAAGATCGACATTAACTTCAACAAAACGATTTAATTGAAACACAATTCATTTCATGTTCTAAAACAAAAGTAGCTACCAGCTTCTACTCTACATGGTCACCTTCTAAAGCCCTTATAGGACTCATAAGTTATATAATACAATCCCAAAAAGGAATATAAGCTACCCGAAAAAGGTGCCTATGTCTTCTTCAAGGTTCAAGCCCAAAAGATTCAGTTACCAAAATGACTTTTTAAGGCATAACAAGTTTTACATAATAGACTCATCAGACAAAATGTACAGAGGGATTTTCTTCTGCTTTCTTACAAACCTCCTTGTGGCTCTCCCTCTCCTAATCATTCATGGCCTGTAAAGAAACAGAAGTCACTCATCATTAAAACATGAATAGATCGGTCCCATAAACAGCTAAATCGATGTTTATAGAATAAACATCACAAGACATAAAAATAGGGGTGAATATGACATTTCTGAAAAGAACACCACAAGATCAACACTAAGTTTGACATAGAAATCACAATATTTAATTCTCTAGTTCATAGGCATTAGCATGAATATAGCAAATAACTAAAGCAGAGTTATACTGCTTCTCGACGAGGAATCAACAACCTCAAAGTATTAGTTAATTAAGCAATCAGCAACATATCATTGATGACAGAATGTCAGTATGTAATGTAAATGCTAATACAATAATTATCACCTCTTACATGGATACAATATGAAGATGAAATCACAGCTAATTAACATCAACTGAGTAGGAAACATGGACAACTTACCATTGTGAGGAAAAACTATTTTCGATCTCCGGTCTTGAATCGTTTCTACATGAGACTGAGAGAGACAAGAAACAACAAAGCGAAAAAATAAGCCTATGTCAATACACAAACTCAAAGTCAAAACCGTCCAAGAGAATACAAATTTTGAATAACACAATCTCATGTGTAGATCCCATGAAATGAGATGATTACCTTGTCGAACCTTGTCCTTTTTTCTTAGTGAAAAGATCAAAATCACAAGTACCGTTGTTTAACAGAACAAGGCTTTGCAAACAACTAAACATATAATAAGTATTCTCTACAGGCATTTCAACCATTGGTAAGCTGGTGGATTTCTCATCAAGATCATACCACATAAGGACCAACTCATCCAAACCTACGAGCACTTTCCTACCACACTTAGAATAAGCTAATGGAATCATAAAATCGAAACCAGAAATGTCAAATGTGAACAAAAAAGACCACGATTCTTGAACACCGTACTCCTTCATCACCCATATCTCAACATTATCATTGACATAGAACTTGAGGCTGAGACATCCTCCCAACACAAACACACTCATCAAAGGATTATCGCCTGCAAATTCTGGTAATGGCACCAACCTATACTCCTCTGTTCCGAGATCAAATGCAATAACCAAACTAGCAGTGTCTGAGTTCACTTTATTACCTACTATCAATGCAAAGCACCATTAGCAAACTTTCCCGGAATCGATCTGTATTCAAGATAATAAGGAAAATCTGGAATCCTCCTCCAAGAATCAGACTTCAGACTATACACTTTTACTTCAATATCAGCGACATAGTTATCATCTCCATATAACTGAACCATTCTAACCAACTTATAGTCATCGCTCACAACATCATACCCAAACCCATAAGAAATATAGTTAATATCAGGAAATTCAAAACTTTCGAAAGGTACCTCATGGAACCTTCTAACACATGGGTTCCACAAAATAGTATCATCGCCCTGATCATTTGATAAAACAAGCACGCCGTCACATGAACCCAATATCTGTGTTCCACCAAATGGGGTCTTTAACGGGTGGGTGAGTTCTTGGAAATTAGCCCTGTTGGTTTCGTTGAGTAAATCGAAATCTGTACAATAAAGTTGGCTACTTGTGAGAATAATGTTGAGATTGGAGTTGGTATTCAGAGAATGATTCAAATGGTGTCTGATGAATTGATTGCTGTCGATCAAACTCTTCCATGACTTTGACACACTTCTAAATCTTAACAACGGTACCACAGGCAGCCTTGAAAGAATTTCCAACAAAATTTCACTGGGAATATCCAACATTCTTTTGATTCTAAGAGAAAAGAAGATTTGAGAGTGGTTTGCGAAAGTAAATTTCTTTTTTCGCCGCTGCTGGTTCCAAGAAACTAGAAACCCTACTCAAGTTTTGCCGCACGACAAAAACATTACTAACAATCCAGATCGTTCATTGTGTTACGCGTATGCATGCTTAGTTATCTTCGTATCCAGCTTAAGTTTGTAAAAGCAAAGTCAATGCTAATGGTATCAAAATTTAAATTTGATACCTATGAACAGTGGTCAGACTGGTATCAAATTTTCATCTCCAATCCAAAATATCAAATTTTGAGTTTGATACCTACAAACAATATCTCCAACCCAAAGTATCAAATTTAATAGTATCATTTTCTTAATATTTATTTTTGATTAAATCGGTCCTATCTTTGAAAATTTGTAAAAATATAATGTCAAATCCATGAAGACAAACCCATGTGCTATGCTGCTGCTACTTTTTGAAGGTAAAATACAACTACTCACGCGCGTATGTTCAGATGAGGGTATTGGGTGTGGTCTCAAATTTGAGACTCAACTCAGCATCTGAATCAAATTTTGACACCCTTCATTTTTTCCATTGGAGATGTTAATACATTCGAATAGGTATCAAATTTTGATTTTGATACCCACCATTGGACTTGCCCTAAAATCTGCTGCGATATTCCGAAACATAAGCATAGCTCTTGCAACGAGTGAAACAACGGTGATCTGCATCATTGATTATAATGAGTCTCAATTGATCTTGGTGTAATCTCATATGATCGATGGTGTAGATCGGCGTTGTCCTGTCGTGACACAATCTGTAATCGTTGTGACAGTAAGCCACCCATCGGTACCTATGTAATAAGGAAAATCTGGAAGCCTCCTCCAAGAATCAGACTTTAGACTATAAACTTTTACTTCAGGATTAGATTCATCGGCATCCTCTCTGTGGAACTGAACGATTATAATAAACTTATAGTCATCGCTCGCAACATCATACCCAAACCCATAAAAAGCATCCTTATCATATCGTGGAAATTCAAAACCACAACAAGGTATATCGTGATTAATTAGCTTAGAGGTGATTAATTTATGGAAGATTTAGCAAGAAAAAGCTATTCCAACTCCTTGAAATGAACCATGGCGCTGAGAGGGAGGGAAGAGGGTCGGCAAGCAGAGTAAAGGGAGTGAGTGAGGTACTGAATGATTTTTACGATTGTTGTCTGTCTCATGCATGTCTCAAAACAAAAAAAAATGTGCAGAAAAATATTAATATCTCCAATGGAAAAAAATGTTACCTTATCTAAATTAGGTGTGGTATTATCAAATTTGATCTCTGGGCTAATATTTCCCATACACCCGACAATGACACGTGCAAGTGAGCTTTATTTTCTCTCAAAAAATGTTTTTTCATGGCACTGTTTGAACCAGAAATTGTCGGCTTCAAAAAAAATGGTTATGCTATTACATTTTTTTGTCATTTCTTCCTCAAGATACAAACTGAAATTAACATCAAATTTTTTGGAACACTCTTTAGAAAATGTAGAACATGAAAACATAAATATAGTGTTACTATGGTTTTAACATTTTTTTAGATGCACTAGTTGAAATTTATATCGTTTTTAAAATAATATTAGATCAAAGTATATAGAACGTAGGCGAAGCAGCCTCATACCCTAGTTAGTTAATACACATTTCAGATGGTTAGAGCACGCTGATTCGATTCCCCCTCCTCCATTCGTTTCCGGCAAAAAAAAAAGTATATAGAACATGTATACAATTTTTTCAAATTATTCATTAATAAATACAATAATAATATTTTATTGTATTGATATTGTTAAAAACATTCATAATTTAATCAAACAAAAAGAATGATACTACTAAATTTTGATATTTATGGTTGGAGATGTGGTTAATAGATATTAAAATTAAATTTCAATACCTATGATTGAAGATAAAAATTTGATACTTATATGAATAGTGTTGATAGGTATCAAAATTTACCATTGGACTTGCCTTAAAGTATTAGGTTTAACACACACAACCCCGGGCATTAAAGATGAAGTCGTATTCCAACAATGTTTATTCTTTCGAGTAGAGCTTGAACTTGTAAAACCAAACGTGAAAACCTCTCCTAAGAATGTTTCTTGCATCCATCAGTCTCAATTAAGCATTCAAAGTCTTTTTCACTTCGACTTAACTTGTTTAGAAAATTTAAGTCATTTCCGGGAAGTTTTTGTGTGGTATATCCACATTCATCTAATTAACCGGTAAACAAATCTGGACCACACAGTTTGAATTCTATTTAAAAATAAAAGTTGTATATTTTGTCACATTGGTGCACTCCGCATATGGTGGGTGCACCCAATAACTTCCGGTCATTTCCACTTTGACGTTGATGATTCTTATTTTTATTTTTTTTAGGTGCATTTGATCCTCATGTTTTCGGGAAGTTTTTGTATAGTCACTTCATTTGAAGTGATTTGACTCTCGATTTGATCTGAATTACAGTTTCTCATGTTCCCTCGTGGGGTTGTGCTTAGATTGATTGGTTTAATCATATGAGATGTAGACTCTATATTACACCAACCATTCTCCCTCTTAAAATACAATACACCAGGATCCTATTAACTAAGGTTGTTACTGTGTATGCAAAACAGAGGGAAAGAAAAAGGCCACCAAGACTCGTAACAAACCGTATGATGTAAGAAAACCGATGCTTGACATCATCATTCGCAGCCATAACTGTGATTTCAAAACAAAAAAAAAAAAATTGAAGATTAGTTCTCATAACATGAAGCATTAACATCGACTTTAGCTTCAACAAAAAGACGAACTAAAACACAATTGTTTTGAAGTTGTACAAGTATGAAACTAACTTTCAACTTCTTCTAAAGCACTTAAAGGACTTCTTTAAGTGATATAATAACTAACTACAAGGTCACCTTTCTTCTAAAGCCCTTAATAGGACTCTTAAGTGATATATAATAAAATCCTAAAAAACGATTTACAAGCTCATCAGGATGAAACTTAGACAATGCAATATCCATTTACTTGAAGGATGCAGGTTCTTAGATCTAACCAAATTAGATCTATGCGCAGCGGATGGATCACGATTTACATATCAAAACACATAATTAAAGGACTTAAACTACTACAAGGGGGTTAAGATCATGTTACCAATATAGGGAAGAGAAGCCTTGATCTTCCGATGTGTTCTCCAAACGGCGGTTGGTGGACACCCTTCTTGATACACGAGCCTCCTTGATATGCAAACAGAAAAATCCCAAGATTTTTCCAACTCAACCCTAGAATAGAGGCCGAAATTTTTCGCCAATTTCTCTCGGTGAATAGTGACGTGAATAGTACCTTGCCATTTAGACAGGAGAACTCTCTTTATATGGAGAAGTAATCAATGCCCTCCAAGTATTAAATAATTAAGTGATAATTATCACATTAATCATTTTCCAAATAAAAGATAAATAAAATGATTATCCCAAACAAATTAAGATAAATCATATTATTATCTATTATTCCATGAATTATCATTTAACAAATAAAAGATAAATCACATGTTAAATAATTATCCAAGAAAACTAATTCTCTCTAATTATTAGGACATTAATGGCGCCACATATTGGGTCAAAAAAGCACATAAAATGTCTTTTATGTGTATTATATTATTTAAGCCCAACTAAATAATCCATGCATATCAATTAATTAGCCCACCAATTAATTATCACCTGAGCCCAAATAACAAGATTATTAGTCGAATTACTGAAGCTTACAGGGGACCATGGACGATAAATGTAGGTGGCTCCAATAATCAATTATTCATCGAGCGAGAATAAGTACATTAATTATTAATTCCGGGATTACGCCACCATAAACCCGAAACTGAACTCTACCGATTATAGATGTATACTTATACTCAACCCATAGAGTGAATAAGCGTCCATTGATATAATCACTACATACTGATTAACCCTCCATGATTATCCATTACGAGAGGAAGTCTCCGTGAACCCGACTCGAATATCTTATCCTTATTTTCCATTAACCCCCTAGTGATCAATTAGTTCACATATCGACTAGTAGCTAATTAGTCTAAATATGAACTCGGCCGATCGATCACTTTCTTAGGGCTAACAAATAAGGGATTTGTCTCTCTACTTCCAGCGAGGAAGGAATGAATTCCATGTCTGTGAAAATCGGAACTACTCACTCATCCGGAGATAGTGCCAATGAGAAGTGGCTTGGAACACATTATTTAAGTGAACCGTAACTAACACATCAAACACTACCCCGGGACAAGCGAACCCCCGTGATCACCTCAGGATTAAGGTTGATCCATATATGATCATCTAATGATTTAATAAGATTCCTCGACACGGAATTATATCGGTCCAAATCTATATGAGTGCCATCATATATAAATGCCCCAGCGTAGGTACCTCTACCGACAGTCCGGATAAGACTATCACACACCCTAAGGTGTTCAGGCGCATTATTGGTGTTTTAATCAAGAGACCCTAAACTCGATTAAGTTCACCACGGACTAACAGATTTAAGCATATCTCCACTAACTCAATCCTCACGTGTAATCCATACACCGAGTTAAGTGGTTTACTGACATATACTTAGGGTTTGCGATAGTGTATTACTTTACAAGCACAAAGCAAGTAATAAGGTGAGATAAATTTGTCATTCATTATTAAAAACAATTACACAAATTGTCTTTCGGGCACTACACCTAACAATCTCCCACTTGCACGAAATGACAAGCAACGATTGTTTTAGAGCACACCTTTCTCATCTTATTCACAACACTCTCCCACTTGCTCTAAAAAGCGGATGAGATATATTCCTCAATGCCGTACTTCTCCAAGCGCCGGACTTGGTACATCGATCGATTTGGTTGTCGGCCCGAGACGCAAGCGTTGCCGGTCCATCTAATCAGCGGTACTCTCTCAATATGCTTTTGACCTCTAAAGTGGTGAGAAGATCCTTCTAAGCTATTTCTTCTTTGTTTTCACAATGAAGTGATATCGGCTTATCGGACACGGAATTACTCCAGGACCAAAAAGGAAATTCTAAGCACTATGAGTAAAAGCGAGCCCGAGATCAACTTAATGATCATCCTTAATCGACTATAAGTCGAATCGATGTAATAATCAACCATATTCAAGTTTGCACTGAATATACAAGCATATGATTCCTCGTTCTCTAAAGATACTTGAGGACGTACTAAAACCGCTGTTCATGCTCGAATCGGAGATTCGACTACTATTGACTTGTGATAACCTGACTTGCCGTTATCCCAGAGAGACTCCATCCCATTTTCTCTTTTATCCGGAGATTTAGAGAATCATTCCTGAGAGGTAGGGTAGGACTACTCTCGTTGAATGTTGCATATGTATATGCATAATCATCTTATTCAATAAGACGGATGGGATAGCCAATGACTCATTCTTGTGAATTTGACCGAATCAGATTCTTAGAATATAGTCCAATTCTCTCATCCAGAGAATCTTGGCTGTCGAGTTTCGACTTGAGATAGCACACACATGTTGTTTCCAACCGTTTGGTGTTATCATTCATGAACACTAATACTACTACTACATTACCAATATTGATATCGAGTCTACGAAAAAACTTATCAATATTTTGGTCAAGTCCACATATTTTAAAACATGTGACTTTTAAATGACCGAGAGGTTCTCTTAAATCCACAAAGGATATAAGCCATGGCGAGCCTCTACCAAAAGGTTCTTTCGAATGAATTAAGATATCGTTAGTCTCGCTTAAAAAAGGTCTTGGGAA
The DNA here is from genome assembly GCA_026214975.1 of Gentiana macrophylla. Taxonomy (NCBI): domain Eukaryota; kingdom Viridiplantae; phylum Streptophyta; class Magnoliopsida; order Gentianales; family Gentianaceae; genus Gentiana; species Gentiana macrophylla. The sequence continues at coordinate 8,260,683 of CM047816.1, read as the reverse complement.
TCACCCCTATCTTACGCTTTGTAACGAATCCGTTATTCATTCTTAGCTAAAACCCTTATGTTCGAATGAATTGATTCCGTTGTTCGGCAAGAAAGTCTCAGGGAATCACCCCTATTTTACGCTATCTAACGAAATCTAGCAAGATCGAGTGGTGAGAGAGTTCAAGGTCAGTTAACTCTCTACTTGTCGAGGAATCACCCCTATACCACTCAACTTTGCTTTTGAAAGTTTAAACTTTCCTATTCATTCGACTCTTTTCCGTGTAGATCCAATTGCTCCCATTGGGCTGAGACACTCGGTGGTTCTACAAGAGTTTGAAAATCCTGGAGTACCAAAACTCCATTCACTGTGGTTAAGGTTTTCAAACCAACCTCTATAATCGTAATCCTATACACCCACCAAGAGCCATAGGTTATCAATCACCCAAAGCAGATTATAAAGTCTACAAAATCACAATGGGTCAACGGTTGAACCATACTCCCACCGTGTCTTGGGTGGATTGACATTACGATCTAGTAGTATTTATCGTGTAATCATCAACAACTAATGTTGGGCGTGGTACGATTAAATCGAGATAGTAACTATCTTTGGGTAACCGTACTCAAGGTTTAAGGTTGTTTCTTATAGATTCTATCGGAAGGCTTGTGGCAGTTCAACCGTCACTTTCGATCTCAAGAATCTTATAATCAACCTTCACTCGTCTCATTAAGATATTTCACTTAACGATCACAATCGAACGTATCGCAAAATCCCGAGTCCTACCTTCAAGCATTAAATGCTAAATGCCTACATTTACGGATGTGGTGTGAACCGAATTCACTCCTTATCCATAAACTCACTAGCATCTTCTAGGTAGACTTCTCGGTTTACATAATAGTGTTAACCGTTATTTTGCAACCAATTATCTTAATCGAGTTTAACGATTGTATCAGAGCACATTAATAACTATATCGGGCAAGTGTATGGTTTCTTCCTCGGTGGAAAAACATTCCCACTAGGAAGCGAGCCGAGCATCGACCCCAAGACTACGCGATAGCCTATTTACGAGCATGAAATACTCTATTCTCTGCTAAAATCAGAGACACCTCCTCGTATTCTTTCGATAAACTAACCATCGTTTTGAGTAGTTATCAGACAAAATGTCACCATTCAAAATCTCCCACTAGCTTGTATCTCTCACTAGACCCTGAAGGTCACTGTGAACAAGCTATGTTAACCCTTCAAAACTATTACCCTTTCCCGATTGAAAGGAAACTTAGTCATTGTTCCTTTGAGATAGTGTTCCACGACTGGGAGATAGGAATCACCCTTAGCCAGTCAGCAGGTCTTGTCTCTAGGATATATGCACTAATTAATAGATATTGAAAGGTCGTTTATCTTAATACGGAAACCTTTTACATTTCATAGTTTTAGATGTGTTACACATACTTATTCAGCTGTTCTAAGTGGTTCTGACTTTATCAAACAAAAGTCCGAGTCTCGGACTCGTACTACAAATGTCATATTCACTTTCTATGAGGCAACAATATATCGAGTTGAAAGTGAATCCAATTGTTTCAACGAATCGTAAGTGAGAAAAATAAATTTTTTCGTGATATTCAGAGATAGAATCCAAATTCATTTCCTTATATCACTCCCACTATTCTAAATTGAAATTACGCCCGTTGTTACTTTATTAATGCACGGCTTCATTGTTCTTCCAAAGAACTAAGCCCATCGAGTCAAGTTACTCGGTTAAGAAAGTCGCTAAGGATTCATTGGTTAGTGATCGAAATCACTTTCCTTATCCTATACTTTCTTTAATTAATGTTTCGGTTTAGCCTCAAAACTTTAGTTAAGATGATTAACACTTATAGACATTCTTTCCCATTCTTAACTTTCCTTAAAAGGAAATAGTCTTGAACTAGCGATTCGTTTGAGTAGACACTACTCGTGAAGCGTGGGATGTCTAATGAAAGTGTTACCGGTGGGGACCGATTTTCTAATAAATTAGAAAAACATGATATAAAAGCTCCCACTAGTTTATCGGTTCCAAATACCGTCTAACTAGCGACACTTTCATTTATGATTCTCCAATTTTCTATCGAGAAAATTTCTCGTATAGACACTACACAATTCACTAGAAGAATTTTATCGTCCCGGTCATCTTTCAAACTAACTACGGTTGTCTCTCGTTACGACGAGTGACGGTGATGACATGCCTATTTACGTCACTTAAGTTTTGAAGGCTTCAAGAGAAATATCTCTTCCGAAAAATTAATCGCATGTGAGATTAATAAATACAACGTTTTAGTTACTTACCACTTTTTAACGAAGTCGTTACTAGTCAATTTTACATACACTAGCAGTCTAGTACTCTAGAGAGATATATAAAGCAGTTGTAAATAAAATTGTGAAAATAAATCCAAATCATACACTACTAAAATTTTAGGAACATAAACTAAGTACTTATAGTCTATCCTACTGCTCCAAGGATTTAATCTAATGCCTCAAAGTGCGCGCTTAGGGTAGGTCAAAGAGGTTTCGATTAATATTGAAGATCGATTGAGAATCGAACATCTCATTTGATGATCGTCAATCACCTTTCCTTTTTCAAACCAAGGTACTACCAAAATACCCCTTTATGAGAGTGTGACTCTACATGTCTGCCAGATTTTTAGGTAGACCCGAGTGTGCCGCCTTAGGGTCGGTCGGTGACCGGCGAGTACCCAAAATCCTATCCTTTCGGAGACCAAGCCTTGAATTTTGATAGCGGTGAAGGCCTTCCAGCCAGGGGCGAAATCAAAGCCGCACGAGGCGTCACCATTCTCTCACGTTGCTTGTGTCAACAGTAGAGGCCGTGGGGTCATTTGTCGCCTCTCCCGCTCCCACTCAATATTTTGAAAAAGTGGTGGGTTTCATCGATCACGTTTTTGGACTTGATGTTAATTAAGGAACAATAATTCCACAGCCCGAATGTTGTCGGTTATGTGGGCTAACCCACCCGACCTATTCGTTAGAACATATGTGGCCGCCGGACGGGTCAAGGCTAGGAGAGCTCCGTTGAGCCGTAGCGGCTCTTCGGATGGCTCAAGATTGCGGACCCGTGCAAACGCCACACGTGGAGAGGTGAAGTCGATTGAGCCGTAGCTCATCGTTGACCACCCAACCGTGGTTAAACCACTTTCGAACCTTGTTTGCCCGTGATTATCCAATCCTTAAACATCAAACATTCACGTAGACACTACGGAACAAAAACGTAATCTCGTCTTAGGTAAGGTGGAATTCACCGAGAATCCAACACCTTAACCACGAGGTTTTGATTTTACTCTCTTATGCTTTCGCAGAGTGGGATTCACCGAGAATCCATCACCCAACCTCGACGATTGAAAAACCGGTGTTCCTCGGTTTTTACCTAATTAGTTTCTAATCAATATCAAACAATTAATTAAAACTAATTGCGTGTTTTATACATGCCTAACTAATTCCTCAATTAATTTCTACATGTATGCATATGGAGTGGAATTCATGATATGATGCATGTCATGGCAATTTTCCGGTTCTACACATACAATCTAAACATGTATACTAGTGCGGAAAATAAACATCAAGAGATGGACCGTTAAGCACTTCGTATCTAACCTATTTGAAAATAAATAACGAAACCCTAACTAGGGTTTACTACTTTCTAACAAAATCTGCAGCTGTTCAAAATCTTCGACGATCGGCAAAACAAACGAACTTGGATCGCGACGAAACTTTCCAGATCTGATCTTAATTCTTCGGACTTCAAGATGGACGGTCGGATCGGAGCTTTGACTTGTCAATCTTCCTCAGTGAGCCGACCAACTTGCTGCTGAAACAGACTCTTACAGCAGCGCATCATATACTTCCCAAGGCCGATCGGGAATCGAGATGAATCCCGATCGACATGAAATTTTTATCCCACGTCCAAAAATCCATGATAAGTGATCTGACCGGTCGGATTTTAATTTGAACGGTCCAATCGTTCCCAGAAAATCGAAGAAGTCACAGTTAGGGTTTCTGTGAATCCTGCGTTTTTATGTTACAGCTGCCTCTTCTCAACAAAGAACGGACATCCAAACGGACTCTGATCGACGCCAAATTTTGTGGGATTGTTCATCAACTTCCAGTCTAGATTCTGACCGGAGGGATCTTCGTTTTAACGGCTCCAACAACGGGAAAAACGGAAACACTATACAGCTACTAAACAGATCTACTGACAGGAAATTAAACTTGCAATAATAAATAAATTACATAATTTCCTATACTCATATGAACGAATTTTCATCGTTCATATGAGTTTACAATAGATCTAACGGGTAAACGATACCAACCCCAATCCATCTCTTCAACCATAGCAATTTAAAAAATTATTAATGCATAATAATGAGTAAAATATCACCTACATGCAATTCCACTCCTTTAAATCGTTTAATTATGATTATGATTATATAAATCGTGGAGCCCTGGCTCCGATACCACATGAAGGATGCAGGTTCTTAGATCTAACCAAATTAGATCTATGCGCAAATGGATGGATCACGATTTACATATCAAAACACATAATTAAAGGACTTAAACTACTACTGAGGGGTTAAGATCACGTTACCAATATAGGGAAGAGAAGTTCTCGATCTTCCGATGTATTCTCCAAAACGGCGGTTGGTGGACACCCTTCTTGATACACACGAGCCTCCTTGATATGCAAAACAGGAAAAATCAGAAGATTTTTCCAACTCAACCCTAAGAATAGCGCCAAATTTTTGGCCAATTTCTCTCGGTGAATAGTGACGTGAATAGTACCTTGCCATTTGAGACAGGGGCTCTCTTTATATAGGAAAGTAATCAATGCCCTCCAAGTATTAAATAATTAAGTGATAATTATCACATTAATCATTTTCCAAATAAAAGATAAATAAAATGATTATCCCAAACAAATTAAGATAAATCATATTATTATCTATTATTCCATGAATTATCATTTAACAAATAAAAGATAAATCACATGTTAAATAATTATCCAAGAAAACTAATTTCTCTCTAATTATTAGGACATTAATGGCGCCACATATTGGGTCAAAAAAGCACATAAAATGCCTTTTTTATGTATTATATTATTTATTTTCAACTAAATAATCCATGCATATCAATTAATTAGCGTACCAATTAATTATCAATGAGGCCCAAATAACAAGATTATTAGTCCGAATTACGAAAGCCATAGGGGACCATGGACTCTATATATGCAAGTATTTCAATAATCAATTATTCATCGAATGAATAAGTACATTAATTATTAATTCGGGATTACGCCACCATAAACCCAAATCGAACTCTACCGATTATAGATGTATACTTATACTCAACCCATAGAGTGAATAAGCGTCCATTGATATAATCACTACATACTGATTAACCCTCCATAGATTGTCCATTCTCGAGAGGAAGTCTCCGTGAACCCGACTCGGAATATCTTATCCTTATTTTCCATTAACCCCTAGTGATCAATTAGTTCACATATCGACTAGTAGCTAATTAGTCTAAATATGAACTCGGCCGATCGATCACTTTCTTAGGGCTAACAAATAAGGGATCTGTCTCTACTTCCATGAGGAAGGAATGAATTCCATGTCTGTGAAAATCGGAACTACTCACTCATCCGGAGATAGTGCCAATGAGAAGTGGCTTGGAACACATTATTTAAGTGAACCGTAACTAACACATCAAACACTACCCCGGGACAAGCAGAACCCTGTGATCACCTCAGGATTAAGGTTGATCCATATATGATCATCTAATGATTTAATAAGATTCCTCGATTACGGAATTATATCGGTCCAGTCCTATATGAGTGCCATCATATATAAATGCCCCACGTAGGTACCTCTACCGGCGGTCCGGATAAGACTATCACACCCTAAGGTGTTTCAGGCGCATTATTGGTGTTTTAATCAAGAGACCCTAAACTCGATTAAGTTCACCACGGACTAACAGATTTAAGCATATCTCCACTAACTCAATCCTCACGTGTAATCCATACACCGAAGTTAAGTGTTACATACTGAGATATACTTAGGGTTTGCGGTAGTGTATTACTTTACAAGCACAAAGCAAGTAATAAGGTGAGATAAATTTCATCATTCATTATTAAAAACAATTACACAAATTGTCTTTCGGGCACTACACCTAACATTACTACCATCAAAAAGGTGTCTGCGTCTTCTACAAGCGCAAAGTTTCAGTTATCAAAAGGTGCCTATGTCTTCTTTTGCTTCCTTACGAACCTCGTGGCTATCCTCATAAGTCATAATCATTCATGTCCTGTTAAAAGAACAAAAGGTCGGGATTTTGGAAATCAGGTTTTGTCCCCCCTCCCTTCTTGGAATTAAAGTTGCAAAAGAGACCACATTCGGTTTTAGGTTTTACGACAATAATAGTGGCGTAAAAAGATTTTTTTACTCCAAAAATAACGTCGTAAAATCAGTGATTTTACGACGTTATTATTGGAGTACAAAATCTTTTTACCCTACTATTATTGTCGTAAAATCTGTTTAACTCCACTATTATTGTCGTAAAAGATTTTTTACTCCAATAATATTGTCGTAAAATCACCGATTTTACTCCATTATTATTGGAGTAACAAATCTTTTTTACTCCACTATTATTGTCGTAAAACCTAAAACCGAATGTGGTCCCTTTTCCAACTTTAATTCCAAGAGGGGGAGGGGGACAAAGCCTGATTTTCCAAAATTCCCAAAAGGTCTCTCATCAGGAAAAACATGAACAATAAGTTGTTTTCTAAAGAAACAAGATAATGCAACCTTTAATAATTCTCCAGTTCATCGGCATTAGCATGAATATGGCACAAATAAACAACGATTTAACGTAGAAAGCACAATGATAAAAAGAGACAAACAAGAGGTAATACAACCTCTTAGGTAAATTCACTCAAAAGAGGATAAAGTAAAACATAATCTGCCCAACAAACTAAGGACTTAAGCTATTTATAAGCTAAAAAGCCTATTTAGGTGAAACCCTTACACTTAATAAAGTTCAAAAGACTACCCACTAATTAAAACAATAATAAAGGTACATCTAATTAAGATGTCCCTACATCAGGATTATATTACCCTGAGGTTTTTGTCCCAAACAGAACTAACTTTATTCAAGTATTTTGCCTAGTACTTAAGCAATGGCAACATATATTTATTGATGATAAATTGTCAGTGAATAATGTAATGCTAACAAAATAAATTTAACATCACATCTTACTTGGATACAAAGATGCTATGAAGATGAAATCACAATTTAATGGAACAAAATTAGCACCACTCATTTATACAACATTTACCTCATTAAGTATCCTTGAAATCATTGCTTTTTCCTTATAATTAAGTCACAACAATGTACATCACTACTTAGAAGTTCATAGCTAACAAGAAAATATAGCATACGGATGGCTTTTCTGTGGTTAATGACACCATTACGTGGGAGGGTGCCTTAAATGATCGGTATTCAGCCATGTGAGGTTAACAATTTCTAGATATCGAGACGGATGGACTATCGGATAACATCTGAGACTTTATTCGGAGGTTGAATGGCCCCTATAGGCTCAATTTTATGCTCTGGCAGACTCAGCATGAGGCCTTACCCATCTTCAGGCTGCTTTGGAGGAGACAAATTTATACGTCGCCAATCTGTGTGTTGTGTAACCAGGACGAGGAATCGTTCTCACATGCTCTTCGAGACTACAGTTGGGCGAACCTGATCTGGAGGAATTTGCTACCTGAACCGGCTCAACTTGGCTTCTTTTCCCGGCCCACCATCGGAGAATGGATTAAGGCTAACCTCACTGGACCTTCCCACACGAGGGATTGGCCGTATTTTTTTCGAGAAACTGTGCATGGCTTGTGGTTTTGGAGAAACCAGATGGTACAGCAAAGGTGTGGGGAACGACCACCAATTTTTGTATTTATTTCTTCTGTTTTCAATAAGCTGAGAAACTTGAAAGTAGCTTGGGACTTGTAAGATGTAGCCTCTGTTGGAACTGATGTAACTTTTTTCTTCTATTTGCAATAAAAGGTGATCGTTCTCCCGAAAACGAATAAAGAAAAAGGGAAAAAGAAAAAGATGAAGACGTATTCCAGTAAGGTTTATTCCTTCGAGTAGATTTTGAACTCGAAAACCAAACGTGAAAACCACTCTTAACAAGGTTTCGTGCATCCAACATGTCGCAATTAAACGACCAAAGTCTCTTTCACTCCGACTTGACTTGTTTAAAAAATTTAAGTCCTTCCCACTTTGACGTTAGTGATTCTTTCTTTTTCTTTTTCTTTTTTTAAAGTAAAAATAAAGTGGTAGGTGTATTTCTATTGCATGTAATCCTCATGTTCCCGGGAAGTTTTTGTATAATCACTTCATATGGAATGATTTTACTCGAATTGATCTCGAATCACACGCTTTCACCGTTTCCTCGCCGTGGCCTTGTGCTTAGATTGATTGGTTTAATCATAAGAGAGGTAGACTCTATACTACACTAACCATTCTCCCTCTTATACAATACAACCGGATCTTGTTAATTAAGGTTGCCAATGTGTGTGTGCAAAACAAAGAGAAAGAAAAAGACCACCAAGACTCATAACAATCCGTATGACGTAAGAAAACCGATGCTTGACATCATCATTCGCTGCTACAACTGTGGTTTTTAAATAAAAAAAAAAAATTGAAGATTAGGTCTCATAACATGAAGCATTAACATTGAGTTTAACTTCAACAAAACGATGAACTGAAACACAATTGTTTCGGAATTTTGTATGATGTGTGTGTATATTATATTCAAAAAATTAAAACTAAGACCACCCCACAATTTTTTTCTGGTTCCGCCAATGTTCCCCTCTGTCAAGAACATAACCATCTTATCAATTCAATTATTAAATAAGTTTCGTCCTTGAAACTTGATATAAATGAATCCTTACGATGGTAGGTTTATTTTTAGGAGACCTTTGTTTGTAATCGTGTACCACACTACCCTAGCTACAACAGTAGAAGAATCAAGTCTATGAAAATCGAATCTATAGACAACATTCAACATTTTCAGTGTCGATTATAATTCAACATCAACACTCATAACAAACCGTATGACGTAAGAAAACCAATGCTTGACATCATCATTTGCAGCAGCTATAACGATGATTGAAAGAAAAAGAAAAAAATTTGAAGATTAGGTGTCATAACATGAAACATTAACATCTGACTTTAGCTTCAACAAAACCATAAACTGAAACATACAGTAATTGTTTTGAAGTTGCAGAAGTATGAAACCAACTTCTAAAACAAAACTAGCTACCTGCTCCCTCATACTACTTTGGTATGATAGATAATCACCTTCTTCTAAAGCCCTTAATAGGACTCTTCAGTTATATGATACCATCGTACATGGTTGCTTTCTTGTTTTTTCTCGGTGACAAGATTAAAATCACAGGTACCGTTGTTTAACACAACAAGGCTTTGCAAACAAGTATACATATCATTAATATCCTCTAAAGCCATTTGAAGCATTGGTACGTCGGTGGATTTTTTGTCAAGATCATACCACATAAGGACCTTATCATCCAATCCTAGGAGCACTTTCCTACCACACTTGGAATAAGCTATTGGCTTTATAAATCTAAATTCATAAATATCAAATTTGAACAAAATCGACCACGATTCTTGAACTTCGTACTCCTTCATCACCCAAATATCAACACAATCCTCATTGACATAGCACATGAGGCTGAGACATCCTCCCAACACTACCACATCCAAAGAAGTATCGTCATCACCCGCAAATTTTGGTAATGGCACCAACCTATACTCCTCTGTTCCTAGATCAAACGCAGCAACCAAATTATCAGAGTCCAATTTCATCAACCTATACTCCTCTGTTCCAGCAACCAAATTATCAGAGTCCAATTTCACTTTCCCAGTTACAATCCAATGCAAAGCACCATTAGCAAGCACCCCATCAGTCTTTACGCAATCAATGTAATAAGGGAAATCTCGAATCCTCCTCCAAGAGTCGGACTTTAGACTATAAACTTTTACTTCAGAATTATATTCATCATCCTTTCCATAGAACTGAACTATTCTAATTAACTTATAGTCGTCGCTCACAACATCATACCCAAACCCATAAAAAGATTCCTTATAATATCCAGGAATTTCAATACTAGTACAAGGTATCGCATGGAACCTCCTAACCGACGGGTTCCACAAAATGGTAACATCGTCCTTATGATTTCTCAAAACAAGCAAGCCATCGCACGAACCCAATATTACTGTTCCACCCAATGGGGTCTTTAACGGGTGGGAGAGTTCTTTGAAACTAGCCATGTTGGTTTCGTTGAGTAAATCAAAATCAGCAGAGTAAAGATGGTGGTGGCTACTGGGAATAATGTTGAGATTGGAATTTGTCTTCCGAGAATGATTCAAATGGTGTTTGATAAATTGCTGGTTGTCGATCAAACCCTTCCATGACTTGGACACGCATCTAAATCTTAACAACGGTGCCACAGGCAGCCTTGAAAGAATTTCCCGCAAAATTTCATCAGGGACGTCCGACATTCTTTTGATTAAAGAGAAAAAAATAAGGCATGAAAAAAAGAGGATATTAATGTACAAAGATCATTTAAATCCTAATCAAAGAGCTAAAATGCCTTACATGCATGCCTTGTATTTTGAGACGGAGTATATGCATTCAAAAATATAAGCATCAAGTCCTTACCTCAACTAGCCTTTACTGTCTACTCAAACCACAAGAGTCCGCACCGAAGCTAATTCAGAAACAATCTCACAGTTCCAAAGTTCTTCGACCTAAAACACGAGTAGAACGAGTCAAGTCCTAATCCCTCCACCTTAACGGATTAACCCCAAATTCCCAATACAGGGAAAAGGGTAGTATTTTATCATAATCAAAACATTTAAAATTCAACCAGTAATCATTCCTCCCACTTTTGAGCTCGGTATGAAATGGGGGAACTGGAAGAAGGGGTAATTTTACTTATGAATTATAAGCTTAAATCCCACCAATAAAGAATAAATCAAGACATTCACCCGAGCCCTCCCATTATCATAATACGCCAACCAGAGCATAGAGATGAGAGGATTAATCTTACCAACAGGCGGAGGACTCAAATTGCTCAAAACATAAACTTGAATGTGATTCTCCGCACAGCAGTCCTGAAGCTTAGAGATGATGAATTTATGGAAGATTTAGCAAGAAAAAGCTACTCAAGGAACCATGGCGTCGGGAGGGAGAAGGGTCGGCAAGCAGAACAAAGGGACGGAGTGACGGATTTTTATTATGTTAGGGATTTTAATGGGGTTTTACCTCCCGTAAAATAAAAGTTTTCGTTTACTATTTCTTTTTTTCGTATTTTTTTTAACGAAGAAAGGAAGGAAAAACAATTTCATAGTTTTTCCTTTTTTTTTTTTTCTTTTCCAAGTCTTCGAAACCTGATTACCCGGTGAAGAGACCAGGTTTTTCGAACCATGGTTTGGGTGTAGTTTAGGAGAAGTTCTTATATGGGACTCTCATATGGAGAGTAGCATGCGTGGCACATTCTGGACCACACAATTTAAATATGTAATGAAAGTGTGCGGTTTAGAATGTGTCATATGAGCTACTCCTCATATGGGAGTCCTCATGTAAGAATTTCACGTAGTTTAGAATGGGTGTGTGTCTTTCATCTCTGCAAAAAAAAGCCCTCGAAACCGATTAGTTCGACCATCCGGAATTCGGTCCGGATCGTACTTACAGAGCCTGAATCGGCCATAGCGTCTCAAAGAATAATCAAACAGGTGACCCCTAAATATTCTCAAGTCACTTACCACTTGAGTCAAGCTTCTTAGTTAAAATAAAAAGGGTTTATACTATTGGGCATTAAAGATGATGTATTGCAATAATGTTTATTCCTTTTAGTAGAGTTTGAACTCGAAAACCAAACGTAGAAACATTTCCCAACAAGCTTTCTTGCGTCCGACATGGCTCAATCAAGCGACACTTCGACTTCACTTGTTTAGAAAATTTAAGCCATTTCCACTTTGATGTTAGTGATTCTTATTTTTTTAAGTAAAAGTAAAGCGGTACATGTATTTCTATTGCATCTAATCCTTATGTTTCCGGGAAAATTTTGTGTAATCACTTCATTTCGAGTGATTTGACTCTCAAAGAATTGATTTGAATCACACAGTTTCAATCCAAATCAAAAGCATATTTAACAGACTGTGTAGATTATGTCACGTCACTGCACACCTCTACATCACTACATCACTACATCCACATGTGTTTTGATGCAATGAAACTTTTGAAAAAAAAGCTATTATCAGTAATTATGCAAAATGATCTTATGTTTTTCATTATCATTTTGAATTTATAAATTCATATACTCGGTACATTATTCATGTACTTGATACATTTAGCACCCTTTCAAAGAGCATTCAAAATTTACAAAACCGTGTATTTAATATATATCTAGAACATTTTCTTCATTATTATCTAGTAAACATGTAGACGTTTGCAAAAAATGTAAGCAACTTTTGTGATGTTCTAACGCTAAACAATTCATTTTGATAAGTGCATGTAAAAATTATAGCATGTAGGTTTCATGTGCAAATAATTTTATATGTTTACTCTTCTATCATTTTTCTTAACATTAATTGTACTGTATCTTAATATACTTTAGTAATTGTAGGGTAACGCTTATTAAACATTGTAACATTTGTGATAATGATCATTATATTTTAAACATTTTTTTGCCATCTATTTTAAACATTTGATGTATGAATCAAAGATTGAAATTAATTAGTATGATAGGAATAATGGTGAAATCATAGAATTTTATTGTCGGTTGTAGATTATTAGACATTAGACATATATTTTAGTCATTATTACTATCATTCAGTTATTTTGTAAGTTATATTTTCATCGTACCTATTTAACTGGCGAAATTGTCAAAACAATTCATACCAATCCAACATATATCCCCGCTTAATAAATGCGTTCATATTTAAAAGATAGATTATGCAGCCTAGAATTACTCTTTGTCCTCAATTTACCTGTCATACTATCTTTGGATTAGACATGATCAACTCCTTAAATGCCCCTATTTATTCTCTTTCTCAAAACATCATTTTGTAAATCATCATGAAAAGAATTCTCGTGAGGCATGGAATACCATGTTTCCGGGAAAATTAATTTGTTTGATTTGGCTTAAACAATACCTCAAATCTATGCAAAAGGTTCGCAAACCATCTCTAATTATCTTCATGTTGTGAAAACTAAAACTGATGAATTAGTCTACGGATGATCTTGTGAATCTTATTTCAGAAAATTTGGAGATGACTATAAAGAGTTGGCTAGGTTTGTCAAACACGTGACACCTATTGATTTCGAAGAGCTCCAAAAAAATCTATTTAATTATGAGACTCTTCCGACTAAGATGCCCGTTCACTTTTTCTGGTCTCGCAACAACTCATTTGGCCGTATGACATCCGTCTCCCAGTGCTGGTTCGTTTCCACGTCTTACTATTCCCGATTCTTGGAAACATGCACAAAATACTTTCTCTCATGCAATAGGCTCGAGTTTTCGCCCTAAAAAACCCTACTTGGTTATTTCGACTGCGGAATTTGCAAGGTCATTCAGAGAAATGGTGCAATTCTTACCAAGTTCAATTTGTTACAAATTTTTCTCATTCGGTCCAGTCCTCCAACATTGCGTCCTCTTCAAGCAGGGGCGGAGGCAGGTATATCAGGGTGGGGTCACGTGACCCCACTGAGATCCAGGAATTATTTTTAAAGTATTAAAACGATGTAGTTTTTATGTTAAAAAGTGTCGTTTTGTTGGTAAAAAAATATAGTTTTATGCTCCGGTGACTCCATTTAAACAATTTTTTGCTAAAAAATATAGTTTTACTGTCTTGTGATCCCACTGAAAATAATTTTTGGATCCGACACTGTTTTCAAACATATTTGGATACTCTGTCATTTTCTCTATGGCTTCTCGATAGTGGTGCCACACATTATGTTACATGATCTCATTAATTTGGTATTACGCACGCCTTACTCTGGCAATGAAGACATCATGGTTGGTGATGGAAATAATATTTCCATCACATACATAGGTTCTATTTTTATCTCTACTCCTTTGAAATATTTTATGTTTGACGATGTATGAAATTGTCCGTGTTACAATTGAGTTGATATTCGGGTAAATTCACTTCTAGGTGATGATCCAAATAACTTTTTGAGTGGATTTGAGAGTGGGCCTTCAAAACGCACAAAAACCTGAAGGGTCACGGAGCTCACCTTCGAGGGATACTCTGGCGTTCAATTCAATATTTGAATAAAGGAATTTCTATTAAGACAGTAAGCATGAATGTATACCAAGCATATTATGTGTGTACATTGTAATTGAGGATAACGATACTTTATATAACTTTCCCTCGTGTGGGAGTGAATTATGATGCATTGAAGTCAAGGTCAAATGAGTTTACCGTGTATTGATTTAATGAAGCATGTTATTGAGCAGTTTGGGCTCAGGCTGTAACAGAACGTAAAATTTCAAAGTCATCGCTATAACAGTTACTATTGTGGAGTAATGTCTACGTGAAGTCCGGAACGTTCATTGAAGAGAATGTAACAGTTGCTTGAGGCCGAGGATGACTGTATTGTATTGAGCATAAATTACCTAGGTGACTTGCACGACATCGGTAATAAGGGATCATAGACGTCTTGCATCTTGCCGATTATGAAGGACATAAGGCGACCTGTGTCATGTCGGACATAGGACGACCTGCATCATGTCGGTTGATGATATACGGGTAGCCTGCATTGTACTAAAGATTGAGCTTGCTGGTTGAGGCCCGATATCGAGCTGGGCTTATGCCATCCCATATGTTGATATGTCATTTATCACTCTATGTGAGGCCTGATAAGTGTCACCTGTACGGTAATCGATCTCACCCATTTCAATGTTCGTTGTGTTCACAGCATGTCTCGTAATTTATTGTGTATCTCCTAGCTTTGTCAAGTCCATAATGTTTCTTTTGAATTTTTACCCTCTAAATTTATTTGAAGGTTTTTAAGACTAGTACCCATGTGATGCAATTATCGGTTAAAAATGAATTGTATGGTCAAATCCCCCCTTTCAGCTTTTCGCAATGAATTAAACATCAAAAAGTGCTTGACATCATCGCCTTTGTCACCCAACTACGCCCATTCTTCAAGCTATTCATTGTCAAAACGATCTATAAGTTGTCACCTCAATTGTTTCTTCCTACTGTTTTGCTTGTTTAGAGAATAAAAGTCTCAAGCTATGTTTGCTACATCTACTTTATGTTCTTCCCGTTCCCTAAAGATTATTTTCACTAACATTTGGACAAACATTCACGATTGTGTTGTGTGATGGTTTTAAATATTATATAATTTTGTTGATAATTTTACAAATGATACATGGTTCAATCAATTTATTCGTAGATATGATGTGGTTGGCGTTTTTATGATTTTTAAGGCTTTTGTTAAAAAATTCTTTGATACTACAATTAAAATTATATCGATATTGATGGGGAATACATAGCCTTAAAAGTTATCCTGCACAAGAAGGTGTAACTCATCAAACCACACTCATGATCACAATTTTTTTTTCTAGAGACGTTATTTTCATCTTAGCTTTATTACCACACCTTTTATACATGTTATTTACTAATATTTATCCCTGTTTGTTATATTTTGAGAAAATTTATTAGGGATAACTATTAATGGGGAAATATATATGGAAGAATCACACTCGCACTTCTATTATTTTTTATTTCTACATATATTTTTTATCTAGATCAACACACTATTTATCTATGTTAGCATTAAATATCTACCAATGATTATTTTATTAAATGAAATAAATTAATTGGAAGAAAGACATTTCAGAGAAACACACCAGCTTTGGTTTACACTCAACATCATCTCACCATACGTTTTTAATTTGTAAAATAAATTTAAAAAATACAATCACTCACAACCGACACATGATGTCGAACGGTATGCCATGAAGAAAATGAGACGGCACTTCATGCCATTAGAGATTGCGCTTGGGCTAAGGAAATCTGGAACGTACGTGTTGCACAGGAAATAATGCAGATTTTTTGGGGGAAGAGTCGCCCATTAACTGGGTGAAATGGAACTTGACGAACGTTCAGGGTTCGGCTTGGAAATACAAGTGGAAGGAATTGGATTACGGCATTTGGATGTGGCGTAATAAAACGGTGCATGGCCACGGCGAAGAAAGACCCCTAGCTTTTGCTTTTTTGGCAACCGCAGTCGAGAGAGCAAGAAATTTACGACTTTTCCTGGAACATAGAATAATTTTGTTGTTTACTTTATGCTCATAGAGAATGTTTGATTTTGGTTCCACTATACAGTTGGTTTGTTGTCCTCTTGATGAGGCTTGGAAATAAAATGTCTTTTTGGAAAGGGAATAAAAAAACATAGGATGTCGAATATAAACATTATGTAGATCTTTGGTCGTAAACTTATAATTATTCATTAATAATTTGGATAACGTTTCTCAAAAAAAAAAATTTGAATAATGACTAATGCATTAAGTTGAATAATGATCACTACGCTTTTCATTTATATAAACACCATTTTTTTTCTTTGTTATTTAATGTCTAAAAGTAATTTTCTGACTCAAATTCTATTAGGTTGGATGTAGATTAGTTTACGGACCGAATTTCAACCAGAAAGTATAAATCGTATTTTCTGACCAATATTGGGACTAGAAAAAACCACCATCCATCCATCCAAACTCAAATTTGGTCAAAATAAAAATTATTTAATGACTCAAATTCGGTCAGGTACGTAGGTGCATTTTTATAGCATCTAATCCTCATGTTCCCGGGAAGTTTTTGTATAGTCACTTCATTTTAAGTGATTCGACTCTCGAAGAAATGATCTGAATAACACAGTTTCAGTCCAATTTAAAACAGGCGGTATAGATTGTGTCACATCAGTGCACGCCTCTACAAAACTTTCCCTTGTGGCCTTGTGCTTAGACCGATTGGTTTAAGTTTAATCATACATATTTCACTAACCATTCTCCCTCTAAATACAGTACTGCAGGATCTTGTTAAGGTTGCTAGTGTGTGTGTGCGTGCGCAAAACAGAGAGAAAGAAAAAGGCCATACAAGACTTGTAACGATCCGTATGACGTAAGAAACTTGACATAACATGAAACATTAACATCAACTTTAATTTCAACAAAACCATAAACTGAAACATACAGTAATTGTTTTGAATTTGTAGAAGCATGAAAACTATCTTCTAAAACAAAGCTCATCAGGATGAAATTAAGACAATGCAATATCCATTTACTACCATCAAAAAGGTGCCTGCGTCTTCTTTTGCTTCGTTACAAAACCTCGTGGCTCTCCTCCTAATCATTCATTCATGTCCTGTCAAAAGAACAAAAGATCGATCTCTTGTCAGGAAAAGACATGAATGGTCCCTTAATAAACAGCTAAATCTATGTTTTCAAAAGAAATTGCAATCTTTAATGATTCTCTAGTTCATTGGCATTAGTGAAATCATTGCTTTTTCCTTACAAGTCACAACAATGTACATCTCTACTTACAAGTTCATAGCTAACAAGAAAAAAACTGCATAAGAGCCGTTACTTGGCTTTGCGAATCTAAATTAACAATCATTTGAGTAGGAAAAGAAGGACAACTAACCATTGGAACAACCACCAATAGCAGGTAAAACTCTTTCTCCAGTTTTGGCCAGCTTATCGTTTCTACACGCGAGAGAGACAAGAAACAATAAAGAGAAAAAAATAACACGCACTCAAAGTCAAAATCGACCAGGAGAAGATTACATACTGCTACTATGAATTACCTTTCTTGTTTTTTCTTGGTGACAAGATCAAAATCACAAGTACCGTAGTTTAACAGGACATGGCTATGCAAACATGGATACATATCATAAGACTTCTCTACCGGCATTTGAACCATTGGTACGTCGGTTGATTTTTTGTCAAGATCATACCACATAAGGACCTGATTATCCAATCCTACGAGCACTTTCCTACCACACTTAGAATAAGCTAATGGCATCATACAATCAAAACCATGAATATCAAACGTGAACAAAATCGACCACGATTCTTGAACCCCATACTCCTTCATTACCCAAATGTCAACATGATTCTTATAGTAATTGCACGTGAGGCTGAGGCATCCTCCCAACGCTGCTACCACATTCATACGAACATTATAACCTGCAATTTCTGGTAATGGCACTAACCTATACTCCTCTGTTCCGAGATCAAACGCAGCAACCAAATTATCAGTGTCTGAGTTAACTTCCCTAGTTACAATCCAATGCAGAGCACCATTAGCAAACTCTCCATGAGTCCTTTTGTCCTTAAGGTAATAAGGAAAATCAGCAACCCTCCTCCAAGAATTAGACTTTAGACTATAGACTTTTACTTCAATAGCAATTTTACCCTTCAGATCTCCATAATAATGAACCATTCTAACAAATTTATAGTCATCGCTCAAAACATCATATCCAAACCCATAAACAATATACTCAGCACGGCGACATTCAATACGAGAGTAAGGTACCTCATGTAACCTCCTGATCGACGGGTTCCACAAAATAGTATCACCGTCTTCATCGTTTCTCAAAGCAAGCAACCCATCACAAGAACCCAGTATTTGTGTTTGTTTTCTAAGAAATTGTTTTCTGAACAGGTGGCAGAAACCCAGTAATTCCAGCAGTAATAAAGTTCCATCAATTGGGGCCTTTAATGGGTGGGTGAGTTTCTTGAAAGTATCTCGGTTGGTTTCGTTGAGTAAATCAAAATCAGCAGAGTAAAGATAGCAGCTTATGAGGATAATGTTGAGATTGGAATTGGTATTCCGGGAATGATTCAAATGGTGTTTGATGAATTCATCGCTCTCGATCAAACTCTTCCATGACTTTGACACGCATCTTAATCTCAACAACGGTGCTACAGATAGCCTCGAAAGAATATTAAGCCAAATTTCTGCAGGGACATCCGACATTGCGTTTATCTAAGTTTAAGAGAAAAGCCTCAAGTCTCGCAAATGTGATTTTTTATTTTTCTTTTTCTTTTTGCCGAGAAAGAATCTCCCCTAATGGCTCGTTTGTGATGCAGGAATTGAATGGAATGGAATAAAATGACAGGAATGGAATGAAATAATTAATTTATAAAGCGTTTGTTATGCGTAATCTTAGAATATATCATGAATTCAATTCCAACGACATTGTTATTGGTATAATAAAAGCGAAAATTTACCATCAGCTTTGTTTGAAAAAATAGAAGATTTGATTGAAATAAATTTAAATTTCAAGCGTTTTTTTATAATGATATTTAGATTATGTATCATGGGAATAGAATGGAATAAAATGACTTTTCCAGTGTTTGTGTATAATTATAAGGTAACTAGGGTGTAATCGAGATGCATCAAGTTGATAGTCCCTTGAATTCAAGCTTGACTCGACAAAATAGAACAGGGGCGAGCTCAATCGAGCTATTAGAAAACTCAAAACAATATCAAACTCAACTCATTTATATACTTGATATATATATATATATATATATATATATATATATATATATATATATATATATCTCAACCCGGCTTGTAAGTTAGGTGATATTTTAGAATTCCTTTATTTTTTAAATAAAATACGGCAAGATTGAGTTCGACTCATAAAGTACTCGATTTGAATAATAATTAATAATTTATATAAATGTTTTTTCCCCGGAATTTTTTTACTTTATTGCTGATAAAAATAAAATAATAATCGTACATGTCGTGTCATGCCCCCTGACGATACCGGGTTACGCACCTCGATATATCATCATCGAGTGGACCTCGTGGATTAAATATTTACTAAGGCACATGAACGAGATAAGGCTGGCAAGTCGGACTATCGACTTGGAAGCCATGGCATGCATGTCGATCCTCGAACCTGAAGCATGGCTAGGGATTGAGAGGTCACGACTATCGACTTCACAGGCGGTCGCGGGGCGTGAGTTCGAGTGAGTCGGTCATCCCAGGTCGGGTAGACCGATATCGAGAACGGAGTCCACACCAGCTACGTTGGCCCATTATCCACATGATAACTTGGGCGAGGTAAAGCCCAATGAAGGGTAAATATGACAATAGCTACAAACCGACTCATATTAGGGTTAGGTCATGCATTGTCCTTATAAATACAACGTTCCAGGAACTACGTATAGCTTGATTCCTGGAATAATAACAGGATACGTAGGCACTCTAAGAATTTCACTTAGACTCAGCCGCAAATATACAAAACCCCTTCTTTGTTCTTGGCATTAGGGTTCTTGATTATTCATCATTAACATAAGGAAAAGCCGGATCTTTAAGGTGACATAATTTGTCATCGTCATTGGCGCTTAGAAGGAGAGGTCCTTCTTTTGTTGAATACGTCAAGATCATCATGCCTCCAAAGGACAAAACCGCGGAAAAACCACCTCCAAAAGCGTAGATCATGAGAATCCGCGAGATAAGTGAAGCGGCGGTATGGAGACTCGAGGAGATAAAGATCCGACTTTAGATACCGTCCAAGAAAACCCACCAAAGCAAACTCGGGAAAATCCACGAAGCAAACTCAGGGCCTTACCAGAGCATCAGGCTATGGTGGATCAGTTGGCGGCAACAGATCATAATGCTCTGAGAAAAATAATGGCGGAAGCATTTACACGACAGAAACTTCAAGACAGCGGCAGCACCAGGCGGAAGGCGGTGCGAATATCGCCGTCAATAAGCCTAAGCCATTTCGATTCGAAGAAGTCGGCGCTTCCTCAAGTTACGCCGAAAGGAGGAAGCGAGAAATCAACGAAGCACATACGCATCGATGAAGATAGCGTTAGGCGGGGAGTTAGACATAATCTGAGGAAGACCAGTGGTTCGTTAGGGTTAGAGTCTCCTTTCACCAAGGAGATTGAAGATGACCCTAAACCCAAAGGATTTAAGATTCCTAAGATAGACCCGTATGATGGTACCACCGACCGGAGGACCATCTTCACGCAGTATCTATCCCGAGATGGTGGGTGTGCCCCCAGGCGAGATGCGGTGCCGGGCGTTCGAGACTCTACTCGTTGGTCGAGCAAGAGAGTGGTTTACCAAGTTGAAAACCGGATCCATCTCCAACTTCACCATGCTCGCCTGAAAATTCAGAAGCGCGCCTTCATCGTCAACAAAAAGTTTCGATTGAGCGAGACGCACCTCACAAATGTGAGGCGAAAGACAGAGAGGCAGTCGGTGTTAGATTATCTCGAAGAGATTCAACCTTGAGGCCATGCAGTCAAGGATCCACAGGATCGAGTCTTGATCACTTCATTTGTGGGGGAATTGCGCAACACAAAGCTATATGAGAAGTTAAGCGAAACCTACCACGAAACATGGATGAATGTGTGAATGTCGTCCATCGATTTTGTCAAGGCGAGGAGGCGGTGCGTAAGCACACCCAAGCCAGTGGATGGACAACTCGAGGAAAGATGGTCGAGGAGCAAATAAGAACCAGTCTCGACAGCAAGATGTAGAGAGAAAAACATCTGTTTGGGATCGCATCGAGGCACCCGTCTCGGGCCAGAGAAAAAGGGGGGTAAAAAGGATAAAGATTTTACTCCTCTCAACCGGTCACGTACGGAGGTTTTATCAATCATGGTCTCCAAGAACCTAGCCAAGAGACCACCTCCGATCAAAAACCTCGAGAAAAACGAAGGTCGACAAAGTACTGTGAGTTCCACGAGGACACAGGTCATTCGGCGAGAGGAATGTTTCGACTTGAAGAAAGACATCGAAGCTCGTATCCAAGAGGGGAAGTTGGATGAGGTCGTCGACAGATCGCGTTACACCGAGCCCAAGGGCAACGAGACTTCAAAGAAAAATCGACCAGGATAGAGGTCGAAGTCGGGAGAATCAGAGAAGGAGAGATCGATCCCCTAGACGAGACCGATCTCCTGAAAACGATAGGGACTACTACGGTCAGGACCGCTATGATGATAACCGCCCAAATAATTACGTGAATATGATATTTGGGCCAGGAGAGAGCGAGAAGGAGCGAGCCAGTCGAGAACCAAACGACAGCTCGAGGGCATGCAAGCAGCCGAGATTGACCACGGAAGTCGGGTATGGCCCTAAAGACGACGTCCCTAGGTCGACAAGTCACAGTGAGGGGTTATTGATTGAAGCGGTTATAAGTCGCGCCAGAGTATCGAGGGTATGCGTCGATAATGGTAGCGCCGTAAATATATTATACTACTCGGCATTCCAGGGTATGAAGCTCAAAGAGAAAGACTTGGTGCCCATAGCCTCACCCCTGTTTGGTTTCACAGGTCAAGCAGTCCATCCCATGGGTTCCATCAAGCTACTCACGACGGTCGGTGATGGAGAGAAGCTGGACGGTCAGGTCCTGGCCTCTTCCCTCCGAGAGCTGGGTCGTGTGGTAAACTCTAACTCTTGTCGATTTCTCTTTCTTTTTTGTTTTGTATCTCACGAAGCCTATGCCTTAAATTTTCCTTTTTGGCAGCACTACTTTATGAGTCGAGAGGCCTCTCGACGTATGATCCTGCCGTCCGAGACTGAGGAAGAGCTGAAGGCGCAGATTCGGAAGTTGAACGATACGATCATTGCCAAGTCATTTGGGATCGTCGGTCACAGAATCGCAACTCAATGTTTTCAAGAAAGAGGCGATCTGAGATAAAGAGGGTAAAGGAGGAGCGAGGAAAATTCATCGTTGCCGAGTGAGAAGAGATCTAGCTTTGTGGTCGAAGGAGGAGGTGCTCTGAAAGAGACTCTCGGCGAGGAACTTGCACGGGGCGCGCCACTGCGAGAAGAGAGACCGGTGAAAAACCGAATGGATCGAGATCCCTAGGCGGCTCGAGGAAGTAAGGCGCGCGATACTCGAGTATCGGAAGTCGGCGAGTTAGGCGGGGATCTCGATGTAATCATGCAGACGGCCATACTTGGAGGATTCACCAAGGCGGTGGACCAAGTGAAGAAGGCCTACCCGGAAGTCGAGATCGACCAGCTTGAAGAGCCTAGCTGCTATGACCCTGACTCGGAGGCGTTGTACGACATGTACTTCGACAAATTTCAGCAGGGTATATCACTTGCCCAGAAGTATGGCGGCAAGTTGCTCCCACGCCGACTCCCGAAGATGCTAATCCGACTCCGACTCTCGATGCTTCTATTTAGTTATCTTGCTTCTTTCGAACTTTGTTGTTCTGAACTTTAACTTTACAATTATCTGTAAATTTTATTGACTTGAGTGAATGTTCACTTTATCATGGCTGGTCTTTTCGACCTGGCCTTAATTTGTTTTGAAATTTCTGCTCCTTTTCCCTCTATTTGTTGTTATTTACTCTCTCATTTATTACTGTCTTTGGCTTTCTTGCTTGTCGAGCCTTTGGCTCTGTTCGCTTCTGCCTTGTTGATATAATATTGCTCCCCCCCAAGTGTTTTATCAACTTCAGTTCATAACACACTTGGGCTCTATATGGCTTTAGGTCGATATAGTCGCCTTGGCTTTTTAGCCTTATAGGCTTGCTAGATTTTAGAATTAGTCCGACATTGCGAACTGTCCTTGTCTCGGTCTAACTGCCCCTTGGGCTGGTCAGACTTCCGACTTAGACGCTTGGCCCGACCCTGCGAACCGTCCTTTGTCTGCCTTATTCGACCCTTAGGCTCGTTAGGCTTTTGACTTGGACATTTGACCCGACCTTGCGAGTCTTCTTTTTGCCTTCTGCATTGTATGCTTATGGCATTGTCGGGAGTTCCGACTTTCGGATTGCTCCATTCTTTGTCGATTGTAACTTCGTGTCTTTTTGGATTTAGAATATTACAAAAATAACTTAGTAGAAAAGGGAGAAAAAGAAATCATCATTTATTATAACCAAGATAGAATTGTCCTATGGACTGATTACAAAGCTTATAAAACAAGTGGAAACAAACTGATCGACTAAGGCTTAGACGTAAAATTTCCTCAAATTATTCGCGTGCCATTGTCTAGGGACTGTAGTTCCGTCTGCTCGACCTAGTTGATATGAACCTTTAGGGTGGACTTTTAGAATATGATACGGGCCTTCCCAGTTCGGGGTGAGTGTCCCGATCTTCTCTTGTCGACTTGCTTCGTTCTTCCTCAGAACTAAATCTCCGACCTTGAAATATCTATGTTTTACTCTCGCGTTGTAATATTGAGAGATCTTCTGCTTGTACCTTGCCATTCTGGCTGAGGCCATTTCTCTCCGCTCCTCGAGATTATCCTTCTCCTGTCGGATGTCAGGGTCGTTTGTCTCAATATTATATGCTAAAACTCGAGGGGAAGGTTCACCGATCTCCGCAGGGATAACTGCCTCGCACCCATATGCTAGGGAGAAAGGTGTTTCACCCGTTGATGAGTTTGGAGCTGTCTATATGACCACGGGATGCTCGGGAGTTGTGCGCCCTTGATCTCGTCCTTGACCTCTCAGCCTTTTTTTTCAATCCGAGTTTAATCGCCGATTTGTGCATTCGACTTGACCATTTGCTTGGGGTGAGCCACCGAAGTGAAGCTGGTCGATATGATACTCGGCTAACCACTCTAACTAACTCTTGGTCTTGAATTAAGTGCCGTTGTCCGAGATTAAAGCCTTTGGAATACCATACCTGCATAAAATATCAACCCATATGAATTTCTTGATTGTCGCTGCTTTGATATCGGGTAAAGCCTTGGATTCTACCCACTTAGTGAAATAATCTACCGCAACAACTACAAACTTATTGTTCCCCGGGGCTCGAGGTAGTGGTCCTACAATATCGACTCCCCATATGTCGAAAGGCCATGCTGACGAGATGGCGTTCATTTCTTGTGCTGTTGATGCGAGGCGTTATCGTGAATTTGACAAGAGTTGCATCTCTCGCACTAAACTATTCGCATCTCGTTGCATTGGCGGCCGAAGTATCCCGCGAGCTTGCATTTCGAGCTAACATCCTAGCCCCACAGTGATTTCCACAAGCTCTCTATGTATTTCTTCGAGAAGATACTCGCCTCTGTCTCGGATCGCATCTCAACCATGGGCTCGTGAATGACTTCCGATAAAGTATGTCGTTGAAGAATGCATATCGAGCCGACTGTAGACGGACCTTTCTTGATTTGTGTATTTTATCGTTGGGTAATATTTGGTCCTTTAAGTAAAGGACAATCGGATCCATCCATGTGGCTCTTTGAGATATCGGTGCCGGGCCTCTATCTCTTCATAGCTTCTTTCTGTTAGCAACTCTACTAACACCTTTTTACTAGAGACGAAGTTCGATGCTAATTTGGACAGAGCGTCGGCCCTCTTGTTCTGAGTTCGAGGTACCTGTTCAAATTGAATCGTGTCGAATTTCGGCTTGAGGCCTTGAACTACTGCCAAATACTTCTTCATAGTATCTTCCTTAGCCTCGTATTCCCCTTTGATATGATTAACGACTAATTGCGAGTCACTGTAAACATAGAGGTTTTCGACCCTCAGCTTTAGAGCAAGCTTCAAACCAGTGATAATCGCCTCATATTCTGCCTCATTATTAGTTGCCTTAAAATCGAATCGGAGAGCGTATGGAAACTCCTCTCCCTTCGGGCTGACTAATAAGAGCTGCGCATACTCTTCCTTCTTTGCTCGAGGCTCCATCAGCATGGAGCATCCATCGTTCTTGCTGACTTTGCTTTTCTTGTTCAAGTTGCACTGATATGCCTTCGGCTAAGAAGTCTGCTAAAGCTTGAGCCTTGATCGCGGTACGCGGCACGAACTCGATATCATATTGAGCCATCTCGATTACCCATTTCGCCAGTCGACCAGACGTGTCGGGCTTCGCCAGAATTTGCTTGAGTGGTTGGTCTGTTACTACCACTATAGGGTGGGCTTGAAAGTATGGCCTAAGCTTTCTTGACGCGTGTACCAACGATAATACTAGTTTCTCCGCTGGCGAGTATCGGGTTTTGGGGCCATGCAGAGCTTTACTTACAAAATATATAGGTACCTGGCCCTTTTCCCCTTCTCGGACCAAGACCGAACTCACTGCTTCCTCGCAGACCGATAGATAAACCAACAACCTTTCCCCCTCTCGAGGAGAAGTGAGAGTAGGTAGTTACGATAGATATGCTTTTAATTCTTGAAGGCCGTCGACATTATTTGTCCCGATGGAAAGAATTGGGCTTTGAAGAATTTTGAAGAACAGTAGTGCTTTTGGTGACCGAGATAAGAATCTATTTAGTGCTGCCATCCGACTTGTGAGTCTTTGAACTTCTTTCGTATTTCGAGGTGCCGGCATGTTCTTTAGCGTGTCGATCTTATCAAGGTTAGCTCGTATCCCGTCTCTCGACACCATGTACCCTAGAAATTTGCCTGTTCTCACCCCGAAGGTGCACTTTTTTGGATTAAGTTTCATTTCTGTATCTCTTAACACCTCAAATACTTCTCTGGCGTCTACCAAGAATTGCTTCATCGATCGGCTTTTGATGAGTAGATCGTCCACATAGACTTCCATGTTTCTACCAATCTGCCCGCAAAATTTTATTGATCGCCTGCAGTGCGTGGCTCGGCATTCTTTAGTCCGAATGGCATGGAAACGTAACAAAAGGTGCCGAACTCTGTAATGAACGCAGTCTTCTCCGCATCTCGAGGGTCCATAAGAATCTGATGGTATCCTTTGTATGCATCGAGAAACGCGAATACCTCAAAACCGATGGTCGAATCAACTAACCTGTCGATCTTAGGTAGCGGGTAGGAATCTTTGGGGCATGCCTTATTCAAATCCGTGAAATCTACACACATGCGCCAGCTTCCATCTGGTTTCTTTACCAACACTGGATTAGCAAGCCAGTCTGGATAAAGCACCTCTTTCACTATATTTGCCGACAGTAACTTCCCGACTTCGGACTCGATGGCTTCCAACCGATCTGGCGCGAAGTTTCGTTTCTTCAGTTTGACTGGCTTTAGGGCCTGGTCAGTCTCGAGTTTATGGATGGCGATGTCTGTCGGTAGACCTGGGACATCGGACGCCTTCCATGCAAAAACATCCTTGAACTCTTTCAGCAAGTCGATCAATAACCGCTTCTCCTGAGTCGGGATCCAGGTCCCGACTTGGACACTCTGATCGTCTTCCTCTTTCCACAAGCTGACATTTTCAACTGCCTCACTCGAGGCCCAACACTTCTCTTCCTCTTCTTTGGAATAAGTTCCTCGGCGAGGACTTGTTGTACCGCCATCTTACCGTTCATCACTATCAATTACGACACGGCGATTTCAATATCCCCATTTACCTCGTGGGGACCATTTGAGTCGGGAATTTCATCTTTGTTATGATATCGTCGAAATTATAGCTCGTAACTTTCGAAAAGCGGTGGTCTACCCAAAATGACATTATAAGCGGAGGGAGCCTTAACGACCACGTAGTTTAACTCTAATGTCCTCCCTCTCTCTCCATCACCGACCGTCGTGAGTAGCTTGATGGAACCCATGAGATGGACTGCTTGACCTGTGAAACCAAACAGGGGTGAGGCTATGGGCACCAAGTTTTTCTCTTTGAGCTTCATACCCTGGAATGCCGAGTAGTATAAGATATTTACGGCGCTACCATTATCGGCGCGATACCCCGATACTCTAGCGCGACTTATAACCGCTTCAATCACTAACCCCTCACTTTGTGACTTGTCGGCTAGGGACGTCGTCTTTAGGGCCATACCCGACTTCCGTGGTCAATCTCGACTGCTTGCGTGCCCTCGAGCTGTCGTTTGGTTCTCGACTGGCTCGCTCCTTCTCGCTCTCTCCTGGCCCAAATATCATATTCACGTAATTATTTGGGCGGTTATCATCATGCGCGGTCCGACCGTAGTAGTCCTATCGTTTTCGGGAGATCGGTCTCGTCTGGGGATCGATCTCTCCTTCTCTCGATTCTCCGACTTTGACCTCTATCCTGGTCAGGATTTTTTCTTTTGAAGTCTCGTTGCCCCTTGGGCTCGGTGTAACGCGATCTGTCGACGACCTCATCCAACTTCCCCTCTTGGATACGAGCTTCGATGTCTTTCTTCAAGTCGAAACATTCCTCTGTCGAATGACCTGTGTCCTCGTGGAACTCACAGTACTTTGTCGACCTTCATTTTTCTCGAGGTTTTTGATCGGAGGTGGTCTCTTGGCTAGGTTCTTGGAGACCATGATTGATAAAACCTACGACGTGACGGTTGAGAGGAGTAAAATCTTTATCCTTTTACCCCCCTTTTTCTCTGATCGGCCCGAGACGGGTGCCTCGATGCGATCCCAAACATATGTTTTTCTCTCTACATCTTGTTGTCGAGACTGGTTCTTATTTGCTCCTCGACCATCTTTCCTCGAGTTGTCCATCCACTCGGCTTGGGTGTGCTACGCCTTTGCTGTCTCTTTCAGAGCGACCTCCTCCCGCCGACCACGGCTAGATCTCTTCTCATTCGGCAACAGCGACTTCTCGCTCCTCCTTTACCCTCTTTATCTCAGCATCAGCCTCTTTCTTGAAAACATTGAGTTGCGATTCTAGACCGACGATCCCAGCCGACTTGGCAATGATCGTATCGTTCAACTTCCGAATCTGCGCCTTCAGCTCTTCCTCAGTCTCGGACGGCAGGATCATACTTCGAGAGGCCTCTCGACTCATAAAGTAGTGCTGCCAAAAAGGAAAAGTTAAGGCATAGGCTTCGTGAGATACAAAACAAAAAAGAAAGAGAAATCGACAAGAGTTAGAGTTTACCACACGACCCAGTTCTCGGAGGGAAGAGGCCAGGACCTGACCGTCCAGCTTCTCGACATCTTCGGCCGACATCCTACACGTGGCAGCAAGGTCGAGAGAGGGTTTTGTGACCTTGGCTTTTTTAGCCTGCTTTTGCTGATCTCTCACCAGCTCCTCGAGGGACGACCTCCTCTTCTGTAATCGGGTTGCCTCCGCGCCGGAAGTTTCTTCACCCCCTCCGACAGTAAAGTCGATAACATCCTCTTCTTCACGTATCGACCGGTGCTCATGGGTGAGTCCCCCCGAGGTAGAAGGCGGAGTCGGTTGTGCGACAAGGGTAGTTGTCTCGACACCCTCAGTCGAGTCAACAACATGAGCAGGTCTCTCCTCGGACGCTGGGGGAATGACCCTCGACCTAGATGCAGCGACAGCAGCAGCTACTGCGGAAGCCTTTGGGACAGCGACCTTTGAAAATCTTCCCACTACGCAAAGGAAAAAGGAGTTAGTATCAAGAATAGTAAATATACAACTTCAAAAAGCAATAAGACTTAGCAACAAAATGATAAAGTTTCCTACAATTTTCTTGATCGACAACGGTAAGGCTTATGTAGGGTGAGGGTCCCGCCTCCTCGAGACGGGCAAGGTCGTAAAGGAGACTCAGGTCCTCGGTAATCACCTCGAACTTGAATCTCTCGAGAGAAGGAGCTTCGTTAGGTGCGGCCTCACGGCCCAGTTTGTCATCCCTTCCTTCTCTCGACCTCCATAAGCCGATATAAGGATTATCCGATCCATGTCGGAGAAAGAAAAACCTGGGTTTCCAATTCCCGTGAGATGAAGGTCCCCGAGACACGAACTCATGGCGATTGACACGCCTCTGAAACGTGTACCACATCTTATCTGGCATCGCAGCGATCTTGTACCACCACCGAAATAAAGGAACGGTAAAGCCGATACCCGCAACTCGGCAGGCAACTAAAAAGCCCATCAAAGTCCGGATTGCGTTCGGGCCCAGCTGAGATACGCCAATCTCGTAATGGCGAAGAACGGTCAGGACTGCCGGACATAGAGGGAACCTTAGCCCATTCGACAATTGGGCCTCATAGGTATCTGAGAACCCCTTCAGGGGGTTCATCGGCAAACTGATGGTGGCCGGAAGGGAGCTGAACCACCAATTGAGGGCTAGAAAGCCCATATTTCCGCCGTACTTGGTTGAGATCATCCATGGTGAGACAGGAAAGGCACCCCTTAGCCCCCTTTCCATCCATTCTGGTGGACAATTTCTTGGGCTCCACGATAGTGCCCAAGGGTTCTTGAGATTTGGTTGTAGAACTTGATCGGAAGTAGCGAGATCTTGGTGTTTGATCACCGGGCGAGACTCTATCCTATCGTAAATTGTAGCACTACTAGAGACATAGGCGGACTCAAGCAAGAACGGTAGGAACAAAAAGAAAAGATGATAGCGAAAAACGCTTACTTGTATTTTACGAGAGAAAGCGGAGAAATGGATAGGCGAAATGATTTTCACCGTCTGGTTCTTCTCCCTTTTATGCTTTGCTAATACCAAATGAGCGGTGAAAAGGCGTGATTGGGGGTTACTAGTAGTTATAACTCCCCCATGAATCGCGAAATTCAAGGGTGACATCATTTATGGCAGAAGACGAAAAGATAGTGCGCTCTGACGTCACAATGAACGGCCACGATTGGTTGGGGAGACAGGTGGCATACGAAGCGGTTACACCATTTCCCACCCAAGATTTAGTCCAACTCGAAGACGATTTCAAATTGGCAGATCTGACCTCGGACAACGGAAGTCGCCTCTCTCAGGTCTGGGGGGCTTATGACGATACCGGGTTACGCACCTCGATATATCATCATCGAGTGGACCTCGTGGATTAAATATTTACTAAGGCACATGAACCAGATAAGGCCTGCAAGTCGGACTATCGACTTGGAAGCCATGGCATGCATGTCGATCCTCGAACCTGAAGCATGGCTAGGGATTCGAGGTCACGACTATCGACTTACGGGCAGTGCATGGCGTGAGTTCCAGGAGTCGGTCATCCCAGGTCGGGTAGACCGATATCGAGAACGGAGTCCACACCAGCTACGTTGGCCCATTATCCACATGATAACTTGGGCAAGGGGTAAAGCCCAATGAAGGGTAAATATGACAATAGCTACAAACCGACTCATATTAGGGTTAGGTCATGCATTGTCCTTATAAATACAATGTTCCAGGAACTACGTATGGCTTGATTCCTGGAATAATAACAGGATACGTAGGCACTCTAAGAATTTCACTTAGACTCAGCCGCAAATATACAAAACCCCTTCTTTGTTCTTGGCATTAGGGTTCTTGATTATTCATCATTAACATAAGGAAAAGCCCGGATCTTTAAGGTGACATAATTTGTCATCGTCACCCCCTTTATGCAATGCGTCATCGGGACATAGCCCTGATTTTTTTTAAACGATGCTTTCTTAAAACCTTTATCTGATAAACTCAATATGGGGAAATTCAGGTATATGTTTCCTTTAACGTCTCCACTTCCTAAAGGTCTATATGAAAGCTTATTACCATCCTTTCAAGTTACCTCTGAAGTCTTTGCAGACCACCGTATCTTGCAGAATTCCTCTCCAAAAAAAAAAATCATCTGCAAGGTGTCCTTTTGTTTTTCTTTCGGTGGCTATCCCTTGTATTATGATACAATGTCTCATTCTTCAGTTTGGAACCACCTTCAACTTTTCCCCAACACGAAATCATCTTGTTTTGCTTGTAACCCAAGCAACATTTCTTATTTCAAGTGCATTATATCATTCATTGGCTTACCTAGTTGACATGCCACCTTGGTACCCAACTTGTCACTTTTCAATTTTATTTATTTTCCAAGCTAACTCTTTTTGGCATAAGAATGGCATCAGAGCCGACTATCAGACGGAACTATGCACTGCACCGTACAAGAAGACGGTGTAAGGATGGCCTCTAGTTACCTCTGGTAGGGACGATCCGGGAACAGTCTTGGCCGTCTTGGCGAGGACGCCAGTCCCTTATAAGGGGGGGAATGTAAAAGTCCCACATCGGTAAAATTAGATAATGCTCACCCCCATATAAGTGTGAGACATAAAAGGTCTTGTCAACTCGGGTTAGCCCTTTTAGACCAAGCGAGGGCGGCGGTCAAGCGATTGGACCGGACATTTATGACTCATTTAAGCGCTACCAGGCCGAGTGCAGGGGCGTTCTGGTGACCATTGCTATTCTCCGGAGCTCATGATTTAGGGGTACCATCGCCCAGAGTGTAACAGGCTGTCGCCTCCTTTGAAAAAAAACAACACACAACAGGACGACAACCGCTACACCAATAAAAGCGCAGAACACCACGTGTTTGGCACCCCTCGTGTTGATGGGTGTGCCCTTATATCGATCGTTGAAAATCCCAATGCATCATGGCGAAGACATATCGGATACCTTAATGTAGAGATGACTCATCAGTATATATAGAAAGCGAATTAACATCGAGGGCCGCACTTGCATCATCAATAGAACTAGCCTAAAAAAAATGTGTTTAATGTACATCAGGTAATGTGAAATTCTCTGGATAAGGACGAGGGGCATCGCACTATGTCCCGATTATGCACCATGCAATAGAGAACCTGAGAATCAGTATCAATTTCCACATCCTCAATGCTCATCTTAATGTAAAGTTTGACACCGTGCAAAAGGGCCTGCGATTCGGCATCAACAAAGTCACCATTACCAAAGGTATCCGCAATAAAGGCACTAGTGTCGTTGCGAACCACCCCACCCCCAAACGCATTGCCTTGCCGTACGCTTCCATCAATATTTAGTTTGTAAGATTTTTCTGGCCGATACCATTTTACCAACAAAATTTTCTTAGGCATGCGCATCTTGACCACAAACCCATGAAACACCGGGATATAAAGGTCGCCCTAAAGATAGGAGTGTTTGAAAGAAAAAGCATGGGCCATAATGTTAAAATTCCACTGAACTTTAGCAATGATACCGTGAGCTGTGACGTTAATACCTTGAAAACGTTGATCATTTATACTCTTCCAAACTGCCCATAAAATACTAAAGAGTACCGACATGCGAATATGATGTCGACTGGGGGAGAAAGAATGCCAGTAACGGAGTAAGGTCTGAAAACCAAGAAAAACCCGTGCTAAAATGCCAAACATCCCAAAGAAATGTTTCCACACATCGCTAACAACGTGACACTAAAAGAAAAGATGTCTATCCGTGCATGCATCGCAAGACCAAGACTATCCCACAGTTCTAAATCACCTCATCCACCAGAACATAACCGCGCAAAAGTTTTCACACAAACAAATTATACAAATATTATTTAATAAATATAATTAATTAAGCTCTATTAACTGGTAAACAACTCAATTAATATTTTTTACAGATCTAAATTATCTCGATTAATTATTCAAATAGCTCGATTTGAACTCGAACTTAAAAAAAAATCCGAATCAAATCGGTAATGAGTAAATCATAAATAATTCACTTATTATCCTATTCTTCGTACAACAACAAAAAAAAAAAAAAAAAAAAAAAAAAAAACCCTATCCTATTCGGTTAACACAACCGACTACCAAAAGTGTGGTGGTATTTATGTTACTGAAACCAATTGAGCCCAATTCCAATTACGTACGGCCCAATTTCATCGTCCCAAAACCTAATTTTATCGTTGATTATCCTTATCCCCAAGATCATACGGCGCAAAGCTCTTCCTGCTAGAGTTTCGAGTGCCGGAATCGGAAGAATCGACCGGTTATCTGCGTAAATGGAGAAGGAAAGGGAAAAATCGAGGCGTAAGCACAGAGATTCCGATCACTACGACAGAGAAAAGGTAAGAGAACTGGCGAAAGATTCCAAAGACCGTGACCAGCATAGACATCATCGGAGTTCAAGAGAGAAATCTAGAGATTTCGATGACAATGAAGTTCAAGAGCGAGTAAGAGAATCGGTGAAAGATTCCAGAGACCGCGACCAACATAGGCATCACCGGAGTTCAAGAGGGGAATCTAGAGATGTGGATGACGATGGAGTTCAAGAAAGTGATTCGGTTCCTTTCGACAGAGAAAAGCTAAGAGAATCGGTGAATGATTCCAAAGACCGCGACCACCATAAACAGCATCGGAGTTCAAGAGAGAAATCTAGAGAGGTTGATGAAGATGTACACCACCATAGATCCGACAGGATATCATCCAGAGAGTATTCAGTAGAGAGGGAAAAATCGGTGGATTATTTGAGGAATGAGAGGGAAGGAAGTAAAGACCGGCACAAGGTTGAAAAATCGTATGATCGGGAGGAGTCTGTAGAGAGAAGGAATAGCAAGAGGAAGGATAGAGGACTGAGTGAAGAGGATGTCTATATTGACGGAGGAGCAAAGAGAGTCAGAGCTGTGGAGGAAAAGAAAGGGAGGAAGAGGTTTGAAGAAGATGCCAATGAAAACGGAAGGGGCGAGGAGAAAAAAGATATATTCGAGGATTCCGCCCAAGACAAGGATAATAGAGTGGAAAGGAAAGAGAAGAGGAGGTTGGAGGATTCTGTGGAGGACAGGGATAATAGAGAGGAGAGGAAAGAGAAGAGGAAGTTTGAGGATCGGGTTAAGAAGGAGGAAGGAGTTGAAGTTGAGAAAGAGAGAACAGAAGCTAGAAATTTCAAGAAAGAACCAAAAGAGGAGCCAATATATGACAATCATGGGGACTTGAACAGGGTTGGTTCCAAAGATCATGTAAGTGTTTTGTTGTTGTTATTTTCTTACATTTGATATGCTTTCTTTCTCTCTTTGCTGCTGCTTTTTTTATTTATTTCTTTGATCTCATGCATACCACACACAAGCACTGAACTTCCTTTGGAACATGAGGGAGGTAGGTAGGTAGAGTTATACACAATTAGCTTGCAAAACTTAGAAAACTTGTTCTATTTAGTAAACAGAAGCCTGAATGTTCACGTGTCTATGACTTTGGATTATGGTAAAGTTAAATTTTGCTCTCAAACAATGATCTCAAAACTTCCATAACTGTCTCAATGCTCTCATGCTGCAGAAGTGTTGTTTTCCTCTTCTTGCTTCGCTTCAGGAGTTGGTTTTCAGTTTGTCAATATTTTTTTGTCCACGACGGTTTGATATGGTCTGAAACAGAAACTGATTCTGGGAGGAGGCCTGCTTGCCTTTTTGAGGTCTTGTTGTATGAATGTATACTTATCCCCGTTTAATGATGTTGTCTTGGCTGACTATTTCTTAATCTTGTTTAGTTGCACACGCATCAGGTTTCGTTGATTGGAATTATTCTCTAGCTGGATCTACTTGGTTGTGCTGAAGGCCCCTTTTTGGACTTGTTTTATGGGTCCCATGATTGAGTAGCAATTTTCATTTCCCTATTGCAAAATTCATTTATAAATCATGTTCTAAGTAACACATCTGATGTTTATTATTTTCAAGTTTGGGATACTTTTCATGAAACGATATTCTTGATGTTGATGTTATTACACTGTTTGAACATGTATGTTAATTTCACTGGTGCCTTTACTTACAGGTTGGTGCGTTAGAACTACCTGCCACAGCATCCAGGACTTCAGTTGATGTTCCTTTGTCTGATAACCGTTCTCCGGCTACCAAGGTATCTTCAATTTCAAACAAAAATGAAAATAAGGGAGTTAATATTAGCAGATCTCATGAGGTTCCTGGGAAATCCAGTACAGATGGAACAGGTTCAGATGCAGGCAAGATTGGAGGTTTGTCTGCTGATGCTTTATCTAAAGCTAAAAGAGCTCTACAGATGCAGAAAGAGCTCGCGGAAAAGCTCAAGAAGATTCCATTGGTGAGTTGTTTAAAGAGTCGATTTGTCCTTATTTGCTGGCTATAGATGCGTATTGATAACATGATTTTTTATTTTTTTTATTTTTGGTCTATGCAGCTAAAAAGGGATGCTGGTCAACGGTTGACCGGGAAGGAGGAGAATAAAGCCCCTTCTACCAGTTCAGGATTATTACCCGTTCCTGCTGCATCTGGAAATTCCTCCACAGCTACCGAGGGTAATCCAGCAAGTGGATTGCCTCATCTCGTCGGGCTGACAACTCAGAAATATGAAGCTGTAAAGCGTGCACAAGAGCTTGCGGCTAAGATGGGATTTCGACAGGATCCTGAGTTTGCTCCTCTTATCAACATGTTTCCTGGGCAGTTGCCACCTGATGTGTCAGTGCAGCCAAAGCCTCCCAAAGCTCCTGTTCTTCGATTGGATGCTTTAGGCAGGGAAATCGATGAATACGGAAATGTGATAAACATCCCTAAAGTGAACAATTTGAGTACTCTTAAGGTAATGAATTTTTTTGCAATGATGATCGACATCTTCTAATTATGCTGATTTCTGTAACTCGTTCATAGTTACAGATTGTAGGTTGATAAACACGTCACCCTTTTTTCTCCAGGTAAACATCAATAAGCAGAAAAAAGATGCCTTCCAGATACTCAAACCAGAACTGGAGGTTGATCCTGATAAAAATCCTCATTTTGATCCAAGGATGGGTATTGACAAAGACAAGCTTTTGAGGCCAAAGAGGATGAGTTTTCAGTTTGTGGAGGAAGGCAAATGGTCAAAAGATGCTGAAATAATCAAACTGAAGGTAATGCTTGTGATTTCTTCTCCGCTATTCTGCTTCTTTTCCAACACCTGACCCAAATAAATGTTTCTAAATCTTTCCGTGTTTTGTATCTGCAGAGTCAATTTGGAGAAGCACGAACGAAGGAACTTAAAGCAAAGCAAGCACAACTGGCTAAGGCCAAGTCCGAGCCTGATATAAATCCGAATCTGATTGAGGTGTCCGAAAGGGTCATCAGCAAAAAAGAAAAACCAAAAGAACCAATTCCTGAGATCGAGTGGTGGTAAGTTGTCATTAATTAGTGCTTAGATTGTTATGTTTCTTTCTGTTGATAATATTTACTACTTCCTTACACGCTTTTTAATTATCCCAGGGATGTGCCGTTTGTAGTTGCTGGGAATTATAGTGGTGTGATTGATGGAAATATATCTGAAGACGAAATCAAGCAGGAGAAGATTACCCGCTATGCTCAACATCCTCGTCCTATCGAGCCTCCTGCCGAACCAGTTCCACCCCCTCCCCAACCTTTGAAGCTGACAAAGAGGGAACAGAAGAAACTGCGTACTCAGCGTCGTTTGAATCGGGAGAAAGAAAAACAAGATATGATCAGACAAGGCCTGATAGAACCTCCAGCGAAGGTCAAAATGAGCAACCTCATGAGAGTACTCGGAGCAGAAGCAACTCAAGATCCTACTAAACTCGAAATGGAGATCAGAAGTGCTGCTGCAGATCGTGAACAGGCTCACATTGATAGAAACATCGCACGTAAACTCACCCCTGCCGAACGCCGTGAAAAGAAAGAAAGAAAGCTTTTTGATGACCCATCTAATCCCGAGACAGTCGTCTCTGTTTATAAGATCAACAATCTTTCACACCCTCAGGCTCGATTCAAGGTCGATGCTAACGCACATGAAAACAGGTTGACTGGATGTGCTGTGATATCAGAGGGTGTTAGTGTTGTGGTTGTGGAAGGGTGTCCAAAGTCCATTAAGAGATACGGGAAAGTGATGCTGAGACGCATAGACTGGGCAGCATCTGTGAAAAAGGAAGAAGGAGAAGACGAAGAAGACGACAATGCTCACGATGCTCCTGTTAACAAATGCCTTCTGGTATGGCAAGGGAACGTTGCTAAACCGAGCTTCAATCGATTCTCAGTTCAAGAATGCCGAACCGAAGCTGCTGCTCGGAAAATATTTTCTGATGCAGGTGTTGCACACTATTGGGAACTTGCTGTCAACTTTACTGAGGACCAAATGTAACGTGTTCACTTCTTTTGGTGCATTCCTGGTGGGAACGAAAGTGTTTTATCGTCTTTTAACGAGTATTTTATCCCTCTTAATAATTTTGTTAAACTTTTCTCTGTGAACGGAATGCTGCTATTAGGCATCACCGGATTCGAAAGGTTGGATTCGGATTGGTTTTCGTGATATGCATGTTTTGTTATATCAAATTTTTTGTGGGAGTTGGTTGGTTGAATTGCCTAATAGTAAAGCTTTGAACTTTTGTCATATAAGTATGAATGTTCTCTTTCCTGTTTGTGTCTTGTTGATACGAGTTTTCTTTCTTCTTCTTTTTTGGTATAGAGATGAGAAAGTAATTAAAGATGTTTGGATTTTGCATTGAATTGTGTTCAATATATATTGGTAGTATCTTCTTTTGCTTTTACATATTTTTTGCTTTATTAAAATTTTGACAAAGTGGTAAACGTGTGTGAATGAACGAATGAGTGCATTAAATCAATGTAATGTAATGCATTAAATTCATCTCTAAAATGGCTAGGTCAAGGCTCATATGTTTTTACCTAAAACATGTGACCTCTTGTCATAAATATACACTTAATTATTTAGTGCATATGTTATCCAGAATATGGTGATGAGAATTAATTAGGTAATAAGTTCAGGGTTTTATTTCTGTAAGATGTTAGTTCAAGGCTTGACAACGGTTTTGTATTATCTTTACTTTGTGTATTTTATTCTGCTGCGGAAGAGAACCTGAAACTTTATCATAGAAGGTATAGTTTCTTTTGGCGCTATGTTTTCTTACCGGGCAAAATTATCTCGCCGCGTATTTTAACATATTTTTAGATTACTAACTTTAGTAACAACATGAGATCAAGATTTAAAGTGACCCTTGCTCCAACCTCTCCCATTTTTGTATAAATTTCTCGGTTCTAGGGTATTTTTTTTAGGATTATCTCATCTTTTTCTTGAGTTTTGTGTCATTTTCTTAATCCACAGTGAAGGAGTCGTAAACATCCATAAATTCTAGTATGTGAATGATGTAGCAAGTTGGTTTGTATCTTCTAGTACGATAGTAGAGTTGTTAACTTATATAGTAGTAATGACTTTGTAAAGTTGTAAACACAACGATTCTTTAATGATACAATAATTTTGTATCGAGATTCTAATAAGTCGAGTCCGCTCATGTTCAACTTCTGCATTCCTCATGAAGCTTTATGATTTGAGATTTTTTTTTACACCATTTACGATTCAAATTTTAAAATTTACGCGAATTTTCGGATCAGGCTGTTAGACTCTGATATCTATTTAGAAGATTACACGTTTAAAATACTCCCTCCGTCCCGCAATATAAGTCATTTTTAACTTTTTTGTGGTGTCCCAATAAATAAGTCCTTTATCATATTTCAATACAATATTAAATACATTGTTTTCACTTTCACACTAAACAATGCAATATTATTAGTCAGTCCAAAAAAACAAGTTAATATTTTACATTGAAATATTAAAAAGTAACTCATTTATTGGGTTTTTTTAAACCGTATGAAATGAACAAAGAACTTATATTGTGGGGACGGAGGAGTAATATTCACAAATCATTGATACCCTATTTGGCGGCCATTCAATTTGGGGGGAGGGGGTGTACGTGTTGTTAAATTACTCATGATCTGTTTTGTGAACATATGACAGTGCATGTTCTATTCCATTACTACATGGTGTAACAATTTCATTATTCTGTGCATCACAATGAAAGTAATTAATTATTACACATGTAGTAATTAGCTTAATTAGAAAACATGTTAGTTAAAGTTATGGGACTGGTTATATTATTCTCTGTATCAGAATGATAGTAGTTAATTATTACACCATGTATTAATTAGCTTAATTAGAAAACATGTTAGTCAAAATTATGGGATTGGTTGCATGCACGGTTAGTTATGGTTATCGGCTACATGTTAGATGCTTTGAGTTTTCGAAAATCGTCAACGCCCTAAAACAATGCCCTTATTTGTGGGTCTGGTCAGTAATAGCAGATGGGTGTTGGGTCCATCAAGAAAAGTGTCCGCTTATGATCGGGACCAAATAATTAATAGGTTCCAATTGATATATCATGTTCATGTTCATGTCAAATCACGTACAAGATATTATACCTTAACAAATTTTACGATAACAGACATTATTTTAAATGAGCCAAGATGAATGCATAATACCCTAGAATCAGTTAGTCACGATCATGTCCGCTCACCCAACCATTTGTATTACTATTTCAGAGGACGAGGAGGTTGATCATATTAGCTAGTGGAGGACTTCAATGCTTCTTAGATACCATGTCCAAAGGATTCTATTTCTCTTGTCTTTCTGGGTTTGTCCCAATTCCTAGTTATGACAATAGCTACTTTTGTGTTGTTAGCTAATTGAGGGTTTTTTTTTTGATGATTTGATGTGAAAGCCTATAAGATGTTTTATACTTGATGATTTATTTCGATACCGGCCTAGTAGTTAAACACTAGGTCATAACTCGACAGTGAACATGGTTTGAGCGAACAAAAAATAACGTGCGTGTGTAATTTTTCATTTCAGGAAAAAAAAAACAATAACAGAAAATATTGTTTATATATGTCTGCATGGGCTGCCGCCGTAGCAATATGCGTCATCGATACAGTGATGGCTTTTCTGCCTGTAGACAATATATATTGACTTTCAGTTTTGAGTTATGTACAATTTTTGTGCAACTTCGGTTTTAGATTTATATGTTTTCTTGTTATAAATGATATGACTGTTACGTAAAACTTGTACATTCTCCCTTTCACGGGTTGGACATATATTGATCGGTCCGTACGTGACCATCATACCTTTATGTTGGTACGAATCGTTATAAAAATGTCATATTTACCTTTTCATAGGATTAAGACAAAATTTATTTAATCTTTTGAATCTCATTAAATGATGTAATCTTTTACGCTTATACACTTTAAGTGGTTCTGAAAGCATTTAATGTTACACATTTCTTATTGTAAATATTGTATAAATAAAAGGACAATCAAAAAAAATGTGACAGATAATATACAAGTGACACGTCATTTTAATTGCTATTTAAAAGGTAAACTTACCGTCGCGTCTGATCTTACACCATTGATAATCATGTATAACTCGGAATAATACTATCATCACAACCATTCACCCAATTTCGCGATCGATACAACATTATTTTTCAATATTGATCATCATCTAGAATCTATTGATCATAATGTAGGTTCGCGATAATCGATGATATAAAATCAAGAGCATTATTCATATCTGACTCATTGATCATAATATTAATATATTATATATAGTCAAACGTGTAAAATTGAATTGTATTACTCGTTTTCCCGCAACCACCTATATCGGTATCGATCAATGATACATTTACAACCGATTGGTCACAACGGGTGAAACAACTTAATTATTCAATCTTGATTATATTGTATTTTCATTCATCATGATCTAGACACAACAGAATTAGGTGAGGCGCGTGTCACTCGTTGTGACCAATTACTTCTACCTGTATCATTATTGCTGATCGAGAAATGATACGGGTTCAACCAATTGGTCACAACGGGCAGGGGCGGATGCACCCTTGTGGGAGAGGGGGGCATTCGTCCCCGGGATCCGGAGAATACACTATTATATGTATGTAACTATGTTATGTATTTTTTTCGCCCCTCAAAAAATTTATTTTCGTCCATATCATCTATAATAATCCGATAATTTTACATAAAATTAAACATTTGTCTTGTAAATAAAAATACATAGTTATTACCGAAGTGATACATTTAAAATATATTAATCGGTTACGGAATATTGGTTCCCGTCAAAAAAACTCTCTGTAATATTTTAAATCTTTATTTCTATAAGTAGAAGGGTTAATGCGTTTAGATTCTGCAATATATATTAGTTTTTCTTATTATATAAAGCGAAATGTATAGTCGTGTTTTTTGCGATGTATATATATATATATTATTTTTATTGTAGGGGCAGAAAAAATCAATATTATACGTTTTTTTTATAGCAAAAATTCTTTAGAATTATCGTCCCGTTGCTTGGGATCCTGCGTCCGCCCTGACAATGGGTGACATAACTTGATGGATCATCCACCCTTGATTATGTTGTGTCTCCCTTCATCATGATCTAGACTGAACCTAATCATGGGTGGATGATTAGGTGCCCATATAATTAGATGTATAATTGCTGC
This sequence comes from Gentiana macrophylla, assembly GCA_026214975.1. Classification (NCBI taxonomy): domain Eukaryota; kingdom Viridiplantae; phylum Streptophyta; class Magnoliopsida; order Gentianales; family Gentianaceae; genus Gentiana; species Gentiana macrophylla. The sequence continues at coordinate 8,218,769 of CM047816.1, read as the reverse complement.
GAGTAAATAGCACATTTAGTCCCCTATTTTTTCCAAAAATGAGGGACTTAGCCCTCATCTTTGATTTTGGTTTGACCGGTCCCTTATCTTTTAAATCTTTTGCAACTTTGTTTCCTTTAACTTTCGGTCAACAAAAAAATTGATGCAAAACATGCGTGTATCCTTCACGCGCTCTTAGTATTTAAAAATAATATTATTTTAATCAATTTCCAAAAACAAAATTATAAAAAATAAATAAATTATCTCATTAATGTTATTACTATATAAGGTGTAAAAAAATCACCATTCTTCCTCCTGTCGTTTTTTGTTCATCTTTCTCGGCCTTTCATCGTTCTCAGCCTTAATATAGTTCGAATTTAGGGGTTTATCCCCAATTTCATTTCTTTAAATCATTTTTCTAATCTATATTGCAAATCTCCAAATCGCTCACCAAATCATTTTCCAAGATGAATGATTAGAGGAATGATTTAAAGAAGATGGAGTTGGGATAAACCCCTGAATTTATGCTACATTAAGGCTGAGAAAGATGAACGAAAAACGACGGGAGGAACAATGGTGAAAAAATGTTTTGTTGTACACGCTATACGGTAATAACATTAGTGAGATAATTTATTTATTTTTTTATAATTTTTTTTTGAAATTGAATAAAATAATAATATTTTAAAATGCACAGCGCGTGAAGATACGCACAGGTTTTCCGTCAATTTTTGTTGACTGACTGTTAAATGGATCAAAGTTGCATAGGTTTTCCGTCAAATTTTTTTTGACTGGCCGTTAAATGGATCAAAGTTGCAAAAGATTTAATTAAAAGATAAGGGGTCAAACAAAAATCAAAGATGAGGACTAAGTCCTCCCTTTTTTTCTAGAAATATATGGGACTAAATCTGCAATTTAATCTAATCGCTGCAATCAATATATATATTGCGTGAAAGTTTCACGTCTCGCATGTATAAAACCCTATTCAGAGCCACATATCCAGTCATCCAGTCTTTCCATTCCAAGAACATGCATTATTAATCGTTAATATTTTTTTTGGTTTGTATTTGCTTCTTCTTCAACTACACAGCTTATCTTTCAATAGTAAAAAGTCCTTCCTGTAAATTAAAAGCTCAAATTCAAAACTTCCATTAAAAAACTGCAGGTGGTTCACTTCTTGTTGTTGCTTTCAGTATAATTTCAAAACTCAGCCACTGTGAAGGTTATCAGATATGTTTAGAGAGGAGGCCGACGCTTATGTATGATCGGAGATTATCATCGGACATGTTTGCATCTCCGACAGTACTGGGAGAGATGAAGACGTCTGTTGAACAATTTAAAAGGGATGTCTCCGGTGACCAGGTTCTTGAATTCATTGATCCACCGGGTTTTATTGATTCGCCGCGATCAGTCCCTTTTGTGCTGTCATTTAGTAATCTGAGTTATAGTGTGCGAATCCGGCGTAAAATGAAGCTATTGTCTGTGTTCAGACGGGATGGGATTCATGGGAATGAGTTTCCGGCCACCACCACCGGAGGTGAGGCAAATGACGGAGTTAAAGTGTTGAGGAAGACTAAAGTGCTGCTGAATGGCGTCTCCGGCGAGGCACGGGACGGGGAAATCATGGCCGTTCTCGGCGCTTCAGGTTCCGGAAAATCTACACTAATTGATGCTTTGGCTAATCGGATATCCAAAGACAGCCTAAAAGGTAGTACTACTATTTTAATTTAATTTAATTTTTTTAAATTTTATTTAAAAAAAATTAATGACACTAGTCGCGAGTGACATAATCAAAATTTACCCTGTTAATTATTACGTAGATTCAACTAATCATGATGGGTGATGTTACAAGCACAACACTCATGTCATAACGAGTGACACAACATAATTTAACACCAGCGATTATAATGGACCAACGCCACAATCAATATGTACTACATCATATATAATAAAAGATGAAAATTTGTTTTTTGATACTAATTGTGACAGAATGGTACGTTGTGCTTATAACGTTTCTCGATCTCATGATGTAGCTAGGCTAATGATGATCAATGATTTAAAATCATGTTGTGTTACTCGTTGTGTCTGTCAATAACATTAACATCTCTTTATAAAAGGGTGTATACCATTTGATCATGTATAGCAAAATAAGAAATGTTATAACTTTAATGGTTTAAAAAAACACATTTTTTTAGTCACTAATTATAACATTCATTAATCAGGAGATATAGATCCATAGTAAACAAAACATATTTTTTTTCACATGTATCTTTTAATTAGAAAAAATACACTAGTTTCTCTCCACCCCCAAAATTAGTTCATCTGCTCTTTTTTGTTAGTTGAGAAAAATACACTATTATTGTTACGTGAAACATGGTTTTAGGCAATGCCTTTTTACACATGCAATTTCTTGCACCTAACTTTAAAGAAAAATGTTGCATGTTTCTTAAAACTAAAACAGATTGAAAAGTCTAGTTAACTTGTTTGCTTGTGAGGAGGAAAAAACAAAAACATAAAAATCACATCAATTCATACTTTTTCTTATAAGTAATTAACTCCACGGTAAAAGTTAGATCATCTGCGGCGGCGAGTCGAATCGGTTGGTCAGGCCAGGTGAGTTTGGACACTGGAGGCTTTAAAAAAAAAAAAAAAAGGATTATCTTTTCACACCAATGTTGTTTTTACACTTACCAAGAAGATCGATAGTGGGCTCCGTTTGGATATTCCACACGCCTGCCATCATTCTCGACCGTAAATGAGTCCGGAAAATATATATTATTCTGGCCAATTTATGGTCAATTCACACAACAATTATTCTGACCCAATTTGAGTCAGAATACGATCATTATACTGATTTTATTCTAGTCATAATTTTGAATGTTTTTCATACTCAATACCGCTTCGGAAGACATTCGACTAAAATTGAGTGAAAAAACCTTTTAATATTCTCATCATCAAATTCATCGAGAATCAATAGTGTGCTTTATATTGTTGTTGTTATCCCGACCCAATTCTAATGCGAATGCCAGTAGTGTATTCAGGACTCAATATTGGTCGAATGATGCTCGACTATATATGAGTTTGGAAAACTTCAAACATTCTATTTAACAGATGGTCGAGAATCAACCAGTGTGACTCTCAACACGTATATTCGACCATATTTGATTGTGGATAATGTGTAACATTCACCAAACTTTTGGTCGGAATGAACAGCGTAAAATAAAAAAGTAAGAGCGAAATTGGAATTAAATTTCTGTGTGATAAGATAAAAATTGGCGTGAAAAAATATTTCCAAATAAAATAATATAAATTTTATTACTTTTTCTATTTTTCTTTTTTCGGATTCCCTTCAAAAAAAAAAAAAAACAAAAAACAAACAAACCATCTTTTTATAATTTAAATTATTTGAAATTTAAACGGCAAATTTTATGGTGGTAATTTGTGTGTGTGATAACAGGTTCAATCACTCTCAATGGAGAGCCATTGGGCTCACAATTAATGAAAGTAATATCCGCCTATGTAATGCAAGATGATATCCTTTGTCCGATGCTCACCGTCGAAGAAACTCTGACGTTCGCCGCCGCCTTCCGCCTTCCGGAAACCCTCTCGAATTCCCAGAAAAAATCACGAGTTCAAACGTTAATCGATCAGTTAGGCCTTCGAAACGCTGCCAAAACAATAATCGGCGACGAAGGCCACCGCGGCGTCTCCGGCGGAGAACGCCGCCGTGTCTCCATCGGAACCGACATCATTCACGATCCGATTATCCTTTTCCTCGACGAACCTACTTCCGGACTCGATTCCACGAGTGCGTTCATGGTTGTACAAGTATTGCAACGGATTGCTCGGAGTGGAAGTATCGTGATTATGTCGATCCATCAACCGAGCTACCGGATTCTAGGGTTACTGGATCGATTGATTTTTCTCTCTCATGGTGATACTGTTTATAGCGGTCCTCCAGAAATGTTGCCACGATTCTTCGAAGATTTTGGTCATCCGATTAATCCGGATGTTGAGAATCGGACGGAATTCGCTCTTGATTTCATTCATGAACTCGAAGGTTGCAGAGGTGGAACGAAAAGTATGGTGGAATTCTACAAAACATGGCGGATTAGGAAGAATGATACGGCTCAACCAGAGACGGAGCCGTCTCCGGCGAGGGGTTTATCATTGAAGGAAGCAATTAGTGCAAGCATTTCAAATGGCAAATTGGTTTCAGGTACTTAATTCCTTTATGAAATTTTATAGCATATATATATATATATATATATATATATATATATATATATATATATATATGGTAAAACAACATTCCTAAGCGTCATGAGGGAAACTTGAAAAATATGCCTTAAAAAAGAAGTGTGATATGCCCCGCAACACAACATTTTGAAAACATGTTTTCTCGTAGCATTTTTGTGTGGCTATTTCGTACAGACGCATAAAAACTTCACGCTTAATTGGCTAAAATCGGTTTTGTTTACTTCATTGCGAAACAAAAGCGTTATGAAATGCGTAATGAAATGGAAACATGCGATAGTGTCACAAACGCATCATGGAATTCGTAATGAAAGCATTACATAATCGCAACTTGCAAATGCGTCACGAAATTAAGTGTCGTGGTATGCTACTACATAGCTTCTTACATTACAAAACCGTCACGAAATGCATCGTGGTTTTGTAGCACTTTGGGAAATGATAAAGGTTCTCATGTCGGTACGTACTAAATAGCCATGCAAATGTAACGAAAATATATTTTCAAATGTTATTTTACGGGACATATATATCACATCAAGTTTTATCTTTTAAAACATATTCTTTCAAGTTAATTAATTCCCCACGTAACAAATTGTATTTTCACATCATTAATTCTGGTATTGGACACACACATATATATAAAGATAACTCACTATGAAAGTAACGACGTTTACAAACTAAAATGTTTTAGTATTTGTAAACTTGTTCTCTTGTATAACATCAGGTGCATCAAATGATGATTCAAGCACATCAACAATGTTGCCAAAGTATGCAAACTCAATCTTGACAGAAATAACAGTCCTATCAAAACGCTCATTTTTGAATTCCCGCCGCCAACCCGGGCGATTCGGAACCCGACTAGCCGCCGTTCTAGTCACCGGGTTCATCTTAGCAACGGTCTTTTCTCAACTCGACGATACCCCGAAAGGGATAGTCGAAAGATTAGGGTTTTTCGCCCGCCATGTCCACAACCTTCTGACAGATTGCGATACATTACGGTTTCCTCCAAGAAAAGTACATCTTCATAAGAGAAAGCACTTACAATGCCTACAGAAGAATATCATATTGTGTGTCACATGCAATTGTTTCATTACCTTCTTTAACCTTCCTTGCATTCGCATTTTCGTGTGTCACCTTCTGGTCTGTAGGACTCGAAGGCGGGTTTTTCGGGTTCTGTTTCTTCTTTGCTATCACCTTATCTTCTTTCTGGGCAGGAAATTCATTCGTCACGTTTATTTCCTGTATCGTCCCGTACATGATCTTAGGGTACGTAGTCGTGATCGCGGTTTTAGCATATTTCCTCTTATTCAGTGGGTTCTTCATCAATCCGGATCGGATTCCGATGTATTGGATTTGGTTTCATTACATTTCGTTAGTGAAATACCCATATGAAGCCGTGCTACAAAATGAGTTCGATAATCGTGCAAAATGTTTCGTTCGTGGGACCCAGATTTTCGATAATAGCCCGCTCGGCATGGTGTCTGAGGAATTGAAAGAGAAGCTTTTGGAGACAATGAGTGATACTTTGGGGTATGTTATAACAAAGAAGACATGTTTGATGAATGGGGTTGATATATTGAAGCAACAAGGAATGAATGATTTAAGCAAATGGAATTGCTTGTGGATCACTATTGCATGGGGTTTTTTGTTTAGGGTTTTGTTTTATTTTTGTTTGGTACTAGGAAGCAAGAACAAGAGAGGGTAAAAAGTGCATGGAGGGATGCAAAAAAAATTGTAACTTTTTTGTTTTGTGTGTAATGGGCTGAAAATGAAATGTTTCTTTTTTCTTCTGAATATATATAACTATTTCATATTATCTAAAGATTGAATGTTGCAACTAATCGATATGGTTGAATTTAAAAATTCAATAAATGAATAACCTCATAAATCGAATGAATAATTTTCTGCATGCAGGAAACATGAAAAGAGCAAAAATAATGTTTGATAAATGAATAAGCTCCATTAAACAAATATTTTTTTAAATTAAGATGATTCATTTATCGAGATTTAACTGTAATGTGGATACTTAGAAGTGGAACCTGCATTTCTTTTTATACTCTTATCGATCTGTGAAAATATTTCATATGATCTTGCATTAATCTATCTATTCTATGTTTATTCAAATTAGAAGGCTTATATAAACTTCTACACATCAACCTAACTACAGTCTAATATGCATTTCATGGATAAAACATTTAAACAATAGCGATACAATATCTACTATATATGCAATAAATAATTAAAATACATGCTGACATAAACATAATTATATACATTTCATGGATAATACATTTAAACAATAACGATACAATATCTAGTATGCATTAAATAGTTAAAATATATACATGGTGACATAAACATAATTATATACATTCATGGATAAAACATTTAAACAATAGGATGATGATCTAGGCACCACCTATATCCACACAAAGTTGTACCTAATCACTTTTATACCATACATTATCAAACTCAAAAAAAATAAAAAATAAACAAATTAAAAAAATACCATGGACCACGCTCAAAACAACAATTCGGGGGGATGGGTTTGTTATTTTCCTAAACAATAAATTAGCCGAGCCGGGCTGATTGAACTGCCATTCCAAGAACCAAGATTCACATGTGGTCAAGCTCAGTTATTAGTAATTCTGCTACCCAACAACGGCTTGATCAAACGCTTTGCAACAACAAATGGTGGAGTGAATTTCCCCGCCTCTTGCATCTTCCACTTACCCCGTGTACACTCCGACCATTGCCCTATCCTTCTTCAATTGGAAAGCTCAGCTCGGCCCACCATATCCTAGAGACCATTTCGCTTCAAAGCTTGCTAGCTGAAACACTCGGATTTCAGCACTTTTCTCTTGGATTCTTGGAATTATTTTGATGATAATCTGCACTTAGCTCTCAAAAATCTTGCGGAAAAATTACAAGTGTGGAACATGGAGGTTTTTGGAAATCTTTTTTATCGCAAAAGAAGATGTCTAGCTCTGATTGCGGGGATTCAACTTTCCCTCTCGAATGCCCCCTCAAATTTCCTTTTTGATCTTAACAAATCTCTTGTGCAGGAATATGAGGAGCTCCTAAGCCAGGGCGAGATCTATTGGTACCAAAAATCAAAGCTAGATTGGATTCAGAATGGGAAAGAAATAATCGCTATTTTCACCTATCTACCAAGCGCAGGAGATCTAAAAATTATATTCAATACTTACAGGACCCCGATGGCAATTGGATCAACGATTCTGACATGCTCCACCACATGATTCGATAGTACTTCATCTCCATTTACACGGATGAACTCGTGGTCCCCTTCACGATGGCATTTTCGAGCCTATGCTCACTCAAATGCGAGATAAGAGACTCTTAATCGACTTATCGTTGGGGTGAAATCGAAGGCCGCACTTTTTGATATGGGAGGTTATAAATCCCCGCCCCACGATGGTTTCCCGCCGTCTTCTTTCAACATAAGCGGGAACATCTTGACACTCCCACTTACTTCATGGGTTATCAAGGCTTTTCATGATCAACGATTCCGCTGCTATGAACCGGACCTTCATTGCGTTGATTCCTAAGGTACATCCGCCCGAATCAGTGTCTCAACTTCATCCAATAGCACTTGCAAATGTAACGGTTAAAATCATCACGAAGATTATTGCCAATCGCCTCCGTTTGATTATTGGAAAAATTGCCGACAACAGTCAAAGTGCCTTTATACCGGGCAGGCAGACTTCAGATAATATTATTGTTACTCAGGAGGTACTCTTTACTATGAAGCAGAAAAAAGGAAGCAAAGGCATAATGATTATTAAGATCGATCTTGAGAAAGCTTATGACCGGGTCAACTGGGAGTTCCTTCAACATATTCTTCATATTATGTGCTTCAATAATTCTATGGTGGACCTCATCATGTATTCTTTATCTAGCACATCTCTCGAAATCTTGTGGAACGGCTCTCCTCTCCAAGGCTTTCAACCCCGCCGCGGTTTAAAGCAAGGTGACCCCCTTGCCCCTTATCTCTTTGTCATTGTTATGCAAGTTTTGAGCTACCTTATTCACCGATCCATTGATGAGGGAAGATGGAAACAATTCTCTGTCTCTCATGGGGGTCCTAAGCTCTCGCATTTATTTTTTGCGGATTACCTCTTGCTGTTTGCGGAAGCATCTGTTAATCCAGCCCTTGAAATTGACCGAGTTCTTTCTAGCTTCTTCGGATTTTCAGGCCAAAAGATTAGTGCGTCAAAATACAGGTTTGCGGTCTCTCCAAAAACGAATGCACAGACGATCAATCTCATACAGAATACTTTGGGTATGTCTCATACCAATCACCTCGAGAAATATCAGGGAGTCCCCTTGCACCATAACCGTTTGAAAAAAAGATGAATTTCAAGGAATTCTTGATAGAGTCCGTTCGAAACTCAAACCTTGGAAGGCAACCACTTTATCCAAGGCTGGCCAAGATATTCTTTCTCAAACGGTCCTCTTCACGGTGCTCTAATACCTTATGTAGACGGTCCGCCTCCCTGCAAGCGTTACACATGAGCTTGACAAAATCATATGGGCATTCTTTTAGGGGCATGAGGCGAAGAAAAAAGGACTAGATCTTGTGGCTTGGAACCATATCTGCCGTCCGAAGAATCTGGGAGGCCTTGGTATACGCAATGCACATGATATGAATATTGCCTTTCTAGTTAAGCTCACCTGGCAGCTTCTCACGGAGCCAAATAAGCTCTGGGACAACTCCTAAGCCGTAAATATGGGTCGCCCTTTGATGATCCAAAAGTAAATTGTTCTTTAATTTGGCGCCACATATGTTATGCTACTAACTTTGTACGTGATGTAATCGATTTTGATAATGATGGGAACCCACGCTGGAGGTTGACTCCCTCTAGAAAATTTACGGTAAGCTCGGTGTATCATGACATCCAGAACCGATCTTTGACTCCCGCGGCCCCCGAGGAGAGCAATTGGCGATTAATTTGGTCCATTAAAAGACCTCTTCGAGGTAATATTTTACTTTCGTAGATTTGTCGCAACGCCCTCCCTACTGCGGGCCTTCTCAAGAACCGCCATATCATTGAAGATGATGCTTGCTTCCTTAGCTGCAAGAGACCTGAGCTGACCCTTCATGTGGTTAAGGACTGCCCGTTGACCCTAACTATATGGAAGGAAGTCATCCACCGACAACATTGGAGTTCTTTTATTACGAGTTATGAGACCCCCTCATGGTTGGAGCGTTGTTTGAAAATAAATATGTACAAGCATGACACCATTGAATTCTGGAGATTTTTATTCCGCAAGATTGTCCAAAGCATTTGGTTTTGGCGTAATCAGGAGTTTCATCATGATGAGCTCCACCGACCCCCCCCCTCCCCCCCTCCCGGAGAGTGTTCATCTCGGAAGCCATTAGGCGCGCTCGAGAGCTTCGATTGGCGTGGCTTTGAGCCTTTATTGTACTTGTTTTTTCTAGTGTTACCCTCTTTAAAGTTTAGCTTTTGTACAATTCGTTTGCTTGTACAGCTTTTGTAAGTTTTTTTTGAATAAAATATCCGGTTTCGACAAAAATAAAATATAACGATACAATATCTGCTATGCATTAAATAGTTAAAATACATGTTATCCCCTGGATATAGCCTAGTGGTAGAGGGTTGGGGTGGGTAATCCACGTTGAGTCTGAAAGCCGGAGGGTGGGGGTTCGAGTCCCGTAAAGGGCCGACCCCTTTCGGTAAGAAAATATAAGAAGCAAGCCCCAACTCCGAACTGCTTGGTGCCTGATTAACCTCTCCTCACATTCCTGTGGGATCGGGGGTGGAGACTCTTCCGGTTTAGGTATAACTGTTTTTGTTAAAATACATGCTGACATAAATATAAAACGCATAAAGTGAAATTTTTGTACACATGTGCTTGCCGCAGGTGCGGCCGTTGTGGCACAAACCCGATAGCTCGTGTGTCCATAATACCCGGTGTGCAATATAGTACAATATACTTGTTTTTCTTTTTCTTGCATAAAACAAATTTATAAGACAACGATATGCTTAAACATTATTTAAACTTGAAGCAAATTAATTGATGGAATAACTTTCTTACCTCTAACTTCTATGGATCTTTAACAACAGATAGATCGCGGAATACTTTGAACAGCTACTAACTGTGAACAATTACTGCGATAGAGATTAATTCTTGCATCGATAATTTTCTGATTAATGCTATAAGTAATTATGATACAATAAAATACAATAAAAACCTTAATCACAATTAAGCATCAATTTTTATATAAATTCGGTGTTGGAAATAAACCGCGTGTCAATAAAATCCGCCCAAGACATATTTGTATCAATAGAACCCAACTATATAAAAACATGCCAAGTCCAAGTGTTGGGCCTATGTCTAAAGCCCATGTAGTTCACAACAAATCGATGCCCATTAAGCCACGACACGGTACTGTAGCACCGACTAGAAAAAGGCCTTAAGCCGCCGAAAATCGAACATAAACAAACGAAACCCTAGCAAAATCAAATCTACGCTTTTTCCGAAGCTTTTCTCCGGCTCCGTTTTTTATTTTCTGGTACGTTTACTGTCCTCATCTCTTTCCTCTTCTTCTTCTTCCCGTCCCCCCATCTATTTTAGATTCTTGATTCATTGTTCAGATTCGTTCTTAATGCATATTTTTGAAATGGAAGGGAGTGCTTTGATTACTGTTTTATTTATCAGACTTGTGTGCGATTGAGGTTATACTCATGATCTGCTGCTTTTAATTGCATAAAAATAACTGTTAATTGCATAAATTAACTATTTTTGATAGGGAAATGTACTTACAGTACTGAATTTGTGTGTGTTGTTTTATTTATGTTGTGGGAGGTTAGAAAGTTGTTTTCTTTAGGGCATTCATATAGCTGAATGGGTAGAAAGTTAAATTTTGTTAAAATTAATGTGATCAGAGTTCCAATTTGTAAGAGTTTTAAGGCATTTTATTAGAGAAGATAAAAAAAATTCAAATGAATCGAGTGTTTTGATTATTGTTGTATGTATCCGACATGTATTCAATTGAGGATATACACGTGATCTGCTGCTTTTAGTAGCATAGAGAAAACTGATACGCTAGTTTTTGACTTGTAAACTTGGGGGAAATGCACTTACAGTAATGAATTTGTGTTTGTTGTTTAATTTTGTTTGGGAAGTTATAAAGCTGTTTTCTTTAGGATATTCATACAGCTGAATGGGTAGAAAGTTAAATTTTGTTAACAATAATATTGTCTGAGACAAGTTTCAGTTAGTGAAAGTTTTGTTTAAGGGATTAAAGCATTTTATTACGAAAAATAACTGCGCTTTATTCTCAGTGAAGATGCCGCGTTATGATGATCGGGACAGTCGCGATGGACGTGGTAGTACCACAAGGCTCTATGTTGGCCACTTGTCATCAAGGACGATGGCACGAGACCTTGACGATATATTTAGTCGATATGGAAGGTAATGATTCTCTCTGTACCAAGGTTCCCTTTAATTATCTTGTTGAGTAGTAATGGTGTCGTGGAAATTACCCGGCTCTGTGACTTTTTTGTTAGTGAATTCACTAACATCATTGATAACAGAAAACTTTTGTAACTTGGTTTTTGTGGTCACGTGTTTTTGGACCCTGGTTGGGTGAATTTCTGTTTATTTCTTATATTTAGTGTTACTTTTGCCAGGTTCTTTTTTTATGGGTCCATTTTAGGGTGTTGTATGTTTTTAATGCGTCTGCTTTTTCAATTTTGATTTTTTTTTCTTTCTTGCTTCTGATGTTGATCTATACCGTGTTGTTGGAAGCGTATCCAAGAGAAAATGTCTATTGTATCTTTTAATGATCATGTTTTATTGGCATTGTCTTCGAGAGAAGTTATCATATGTTTCATTTTAACTTGAATGACATTTCTGAAGGTCTTTGGGCTTTTTTGCCCATCTTGGAGGTCTATGTAGAGAAGTTGCCTTGGTGGGATTGGTGGCTTCCAGATTGTGTGGGGCAATTTGGCGGTTCTATCTATAATGTTATTACAATTTTTTTTGATGGAAATGGCGTCAATCTCAAACTGGTGTTTAGTTCATCTTTGAGGGGCGAAGTGTCAACCCTTCCATTCTAATGTCTTGATGATGCCCTTACTGTTTTTGGCACCCATTTGCGCAGAGTACGTGATGTGGATATGAAGCGTGATTATGCTTTTGTGGTATGCACTCCTCTTTTTTTATTATTTTATTTATTTATTTATTTTTTTTTTATGTTTTTATCTTGCATGCTATGCATGTGCCTCGTAAATCCTTTTCTCTTTGGTGTTCTGTGTTGTTTCCAACAGGAATTCAGCGATCCTCGAGATGCAGATGATGCAAGATATAAGCTAGATGGTCGAGAAGTTGATGGAAGCCGTATAATTGTCGAGTTTGCTAAAGGGGTCAGTTTTTGGACTTGTTATATAAAACATATTCAGTCTCTAGTGTGTGTATTTGTTTGTAAATCATTGTAATTTTACTTTTATGTATCCTGATATACCTTACAGGTCCCACGTGGTGCTGGTGGATCCCGTGAAATTTCCCGTGATTATCATGGGAGGGGCCCTCCTCCTGGAACCGGACGTTGCTTCAATTGTGGCCTTGATGGTCATTGGGCTCGAGATTGTAAGGCTGGGGACTGGAAGAACAAGTGTTATCGTTGTGGGGAACGTGGTCATATAGAAAAGAAATGCACTAATAGTCCACGCGCCACAAAGTATGGTTTGATGTTTTGTTTAGTTATACACTATTGCAGAATCTGATTATCTAAATAATTGGGTTTTTGATACTGTTGGCTTTTTATGTATGTATTTGTATAGGCATGGAAGAAGTTACTCTCGTTCACCATCTCCTCCTCGCCGTGGGCGTGGTCGAAGCCGTAGTTATAGCAGGAGTCCTAGCTTCAGGTAAGTGCATGTGTACATTTTCAAGATTGTTTCTTTTGGGGGGCTTTAAGGGCACCACCCTACATCTACCTGGGCACCTAATCACGGTTAAAAATAGGCATGCACTGGGGTGCCCTTAAGGGCAATGAGAGAAAATAGGCATGCACTGGGGTGCCCTTAAGGGCAATGATAGATTTAATGTGGTGCTTTTAAAGGGCCCTCTTTTTGCCTTCATATGTGATGTTATAGTAACCATGTTCCTTTTTTCTCTGTCTCGTGGTTACCAGCCGATCAAGGTCTCCAGTTAGGAGGGAGCGAAGCCGTGACCGTGACCATAAAAGATCAAGGAGCCCTAAGCGTACTCGTCGAGCTTCTCCATCTCCACCACCACGTTCCAAAGGTAGGAGGCACAGCTGGAATTCTGATGATAGAAGTCCATCAAGAGAAAAAGGCACGCCATCACCAAGGAAAGATAAGGATCAAGCCAATGGCTCAGAAAACAGTGGAAGCCCTAAGGATATAGTAAAAGACGGGAGCCCAGTTGAAGAAAATGGCCGGAGTCGAAGCCCTCCGAGCCCTGTTGCTCGGGAAAGTAGAAGCCCCGTTGATGATCGGGAAGATGGCTCGCCGAGGGGCAGTGACTCGGATTAATAACAACAATATTTCCAGTTCTATATATATTCTGTTGTTTTTACAAAGTTTCACAATGGATTTTTTGTTAATCCATCTGTATGTTTTTTTTTTTCTTCTTTCTGTTGTCATCATTTTGCCAGAGATTTATCTTTTGAATGTATAAGTGGATATGCAACTTGCTTATTTAAACTTTTTCATCAGATTTCTTCTTGCTCTTTTTTCTTCATTCTATCTTTCTTTCAGGATATATATTAGTGTGTCTTGTGCTAGAAATTGTTATTAGCTGTCAAGCAACTATAATCAATAATGTATATTGTCACAAGGTAATGACCCAACATTCTTTTACGTGTCATTGATGATTATGAAATATGAAAAAAATGTTCCATTACGTCATTGATAATGATGTGACATATAACAATACATATATATGATTGATATCATTATTAATAAGATAATGTATGATGTGAACAAATAATCATCTCTTTGTATTTCATTAATGACAATAAAGAAAACTGGCATAAAATCCCTTGAATATTGCCTAGTGGTAAAAGGTTGGGCGTGGTGTAGTGCTTAATGAGTCTAAAAGCAAAATGTGGGGAGTTCGAGCCCAGTAAAGGCCGACTTTTCGGTAGAAGATATAATAACGCAAGCCCCTTCCTGGATTTACAGGCCCGATTAACCTCTCATCAGATTAAAGTGGGATTGGAGGCGAAGCAGGCACTACTGGTTAGAGCTTTAACCGCTTTTTTTTTTAAGAAAACCGACAAAAAATGTAAAATGTATGAGTCATGATTTGGTTTCGTCTCGGGTTGTTACTAATACAATCATTCACGCATAATCGGTGTCACAACATGTTTTTATTCCATTGATCATCACAAGCCGAATGTACTTCATAATCATTAATATAAAAATATATTGCGGCGTTAGTTGTAACTGAATGTTTATATTTGTAATATTAAATAGTAACTACTATTTGTTTGTACTACAATATTTGGCAATAAAGAAAACTAATGTCAAAGTAAGTTACCTGATTCATTATGCTTCTCGTCAGACTCAACTTAAGCATACATACCCTAGTCGTAATTCACTAGGATCTAACATGTCTCCCAGTGAGAAGTCCTCCCCGTTTGGAGCGTGTGTGGTGTGTTATCCTTTCGTTTCTGACAAAAAAAAATACTATATATAATATTATTTTATTTGTACACTTTTAATTATAGCAAATGATGTATGTATCATATTTATAACTATTTTTAACAGCAATGAAAAGTATTTGACGTAGAAGTTTTACTCTTTATTCTCTTCTACCTGACACCGAATATAAAGAGATTCCTCAAAAAAGGAAAATAAGAAAAAGAAGCAACAAAATGGAGATGGAAACAGACACGATATCCAACGGAAGCACTACGTCGTCGGCCTCGGCGTCGGCGACGGCGACCTCCGACATTTCAGCCAGAACGGATATCTCCGCCGTGCCGGACATCACCATCCCGGTATCAGCATCAGATACGTTGTCGTCTAAGCTGAACCAGCTGAAAGAGTCTTTGAAACTTGAGCATCAGTTCGTACGTGTTCCTTTCGAGCACTACCGGAAGATGATCCGCTCCAATCATCGCATCGTTGGAAAAGAGGTCTCCGCCGTCGTCTCTGCTGTTAACGAAACTGCTGACTCTGCTGAACTCACTCGTGACCATGCTGTTTCACAGCTCAATTCTCTTGTCTCTAGGTTACAAGGACTTAAGAGGAAGGTGATTGAAAGCTTCTTTGCATACAGTTTGTTGGAAAAAAATGAAAATTGAAAGCTCTGGTTGTTTAATTTTTAGTTTTAAGATACCATTGCTTGATACTTCCAATTTCGTAGCATTTACACAAGAAATTCGTCATGTTTAATTGCATTAGAGTAAAGTGTAACTGATTGGAAGGATATATTGTTGATTTTTGAAGTGAATCAAATGAATGTAGCTGTGAAGCTTATTATGATTTTGTCATGTTCAATTACACTGATTTGAAGGGTATGTTGTTGATTTTTGAAGTGGGGAATCAAATGAATGTAGTTGTGAAGATTATAATCTATTGTCTAAGTTCGCAGTTGGAAGAAGGAAGCAAAGAAGAAAACATGCAAGCGCAGAGATGCCGAGCTAGGTTAGATCAATTGGAATCTGTTAATGTGGAGAATCTACAAGAATGGAATGAGACAAGGTTGAAACGAACACTAGTGGACTACATGTTGCGAATGTCATACTATGAGACGGCAAAGAAGATTTCAGAAACCTACAACATTCAGGTTATTCTGCTTATCTCTTGCCTTTTTCTGGTGCCTGTAGCTGAATTGGGGTGCTTTTCTTGAATGAATGTGAACTTTCAATTCCTTCATCAAGTTGTTCTTTTTCTTATGCTTAAGCATGTATCGTGGGCTTCACATAAACATCTATCCTCTTTGCTTTTACTTTAGTTTCAAATTTTGGTGTTGAAACGCTGATAGATTTAGAAAATGCTTGCTTCATTTACATTTGCCAGTGTTGTTTAACAATTCAGCTATTTTGAAATCTCTTTTTTGTATGACGGAGAAAGTTGATCCTTGGTACCAGGATCTTGTGGATATTGACGTGTTTTGGGATGCGAAAAAGGTTATTGAATCTCTTGAAAACAAAGAACTTGGCCCTGCTCTTGCTTGGTGTGCTGATAACAAGTCTAGGCTAAAGAAGTCAGAGGTAGATATTTGTTCTCTGTACATTTGTTGATTGCTGTGAACTACAGGTATTTATTGCTTCATATTATGTGCTGTCATTGTTTGACTTTAAAAGCATATGGTTCATCTTTTTCCGAACTTGTCATTTGAGGTTGCTGAATTTCTAATATTAACATGAAATTAATGGATTTTATACACTGATTACATGTTAATTCTGAATGGAATTATTGTATTAGTAATTTTTAAAAGGTGATGATGATGGCATCTTCCATGGCATTAATTAACTAATAATTGGGCACGGGTAGATGAAAATATTTAAACACCCCTCCAAAGAACTTAAAAATTTAAGCAGTGTATCTTCAGGAAAAAAAAACTAGCTACTTATGTGTGTTAAATACTTTAAATGTTGCAAGACAATTAAAGGCAATCCCTGCAGTAAGCCAGTAACACTCTTAAAGATATCTCTGCCAAATGTTTACATTTTGGCAGCAGTCACGCAATTGGTATTATGACTATGGTGAATAAAGTCTGAAGTGCATTTCTCTTAAGATGTCGAGCTAAACATTGAAGCGGTTAGAATAATTGCTTCTGAGTCCTCTTCTTTGCAGTGTATTGCTTTTCATTTATTTGGATTTCTCCCTTCAAACTAAAGATGGGAGAGCCTTGCCTTTACCATGTAAAAAGGCAAAGGGGTTGTACATGGACCAGAGTTTCATATGCAAAGAGGTTGATAGGTCTTAACATTGATAGGTTGTACATTGCTTAGAAGTACAAATCAATGCAAAGAGGTTGTACATTAATTCCATGAAGGTGCCTTAACATTGATATTTCTCTTCCAATAACAAGCTTAAGTTATTTGTGCAGTGTCTTTCATATTTTTGCTTTATAAACATGTATTATGATTTAAAAGAGAAGGCATGGCCGCATGGGCAAGCTTTTTCCCGATTACGTGAATTAGAGGGTTTACTACGTTGGTTAAGGCGTAATTATTGTGAAAGAAAAGAGGAGAGAAAAGAAATAAGAGAGCTTAAAACGCACGAGGTGGACCGGATTATTATCAGATTGTCATTAAAGTATCTCTCCAACTAAGAAGGATGTATGACGATACCGAGTTCCCCCCTCCACGTGTCGTCTTGCAGTTGGTCCCCAGAATGCGAATAGGCCAAGTTACACATATCGAGTTCCGAATCGGGGGCTACGATAATCGACCATCGAGCAGTGTAGGACAAGGGGTCCCAGAGTCGAGTACCGCAGGTCGGTTATGTCGACATCGAGGGCAGAGTCCGCACCAGCTGTCAAGGCCCATTAACAATGTGATAACTTGGGCAAGGGTTAAGGCCCATTAAGGGTAAATATGACATTAACTCAAACCGACTTAATATTAGGGTTAGGGCATGTGTTGTCATTATAAATACTACACTCCAGGAACTACGTAAGGCTGGATTCCTGGAAATTAACAGGATACGTAGGCAATCTAAGATAAACTCTTAGACTCAGCCGCAAATCATAAAACCCCTCTTTAGGCATTAGGGTTTTGGGTGTTCATCACTAGATCTACATAGGCCCGGATAAATTAGGTGACATAATTTGTCATCGTCAATGTACTTAGTAAAATGGATTCATATCCAAATAACACAAATTTGTCTTGATTTCTGACCAACTTTCTTATGCTATTTAACTTGTTCGTTATGAGATGCTTCCATATTTTGTTGTGGAATCTTGTCATAGCCATCCGATTTTCCAGGATTTTTTTTGATATAGCTATTGAAATACCGTTTCTCACATGAGCTATATTATAATTATATTGTGGAAATGGCAAAGTTGCCTCAGTTTTGAACACATCATGTGGTCACATAACAATGTCATATTTGTAACTAGTTAATTGCTTCTGTGGATGGCAGAGTAATTTAGAATTTCAGTTGAGATTGCAAGAATACATAGAACTGGTGAGAGCTGACAACATCATGAAAGCAATTATGTATGCTCGCAAGCATTTGGCGCCATGGGGAGACTCTCATATGAAAGAACTGCAGAGGGTTTTGGCGGCGGCAGCTTTTAAGAGCAGTACCGAATGCGCAGCATACAAGGTAAGTCTTTTCTTCTGCATATACTTTAGATCTTTCATTATATATATTCCTTGATCTCAATACAAAAAGGGCAGCCTGGTGCATGGAAGCATCCTTGCACCTGTACAGGGTCGGGTTAAGCCCTACCATGTGTAGCCTTACACAAACAAAGTTTTGCTTCATGGAGCAGAATTTGTTATTTTAGACATTTCATGACTTGTCAAAGCAGTAAGGATGCTGTTTTCTCTCATATAGAGCTAAGTGCATCACTAACAAATTGTTAAGCATTCCTAACCGGTTTTTTTTTTTTTTTTCCAGTTTTTATTTGAACCGAAACAATGGGACATCCTTGTGGACCTATTTAAACAAGAGTTTTACAGATTACATGGCATGACTTTGGAGCCTTTACTACATATATTTTTACAATCAGGGCTGACTGCGCTCAAAACCCCGTATCCTTATTAAGCTGTCTATGCATTTGTTAACCTGTTTCCCACTCTATACACTGCTGTGTGTTTCTATGGATGCATATCAGCACGTACGTGTATATATATATATATATGTTGTGTGTGTGTTGGGATAAATACGCTTTTCACGAATTTCGCAATACCTCCAATGTTTGAATATTGCATTTTGAACTTCATTTATGCATCCATTTTTCACCTTTTCAGTCCAGTTTGCCACGTGTCAAGTTGTTATTGGTTGAAAACCGGGCAACCTTTTATAATCAAGGTTGGTTGTCAGACACATGGCATATTGAATCGAAAAGGTAAAAAAACATGCCTACATGAAAGGTAAAAGTGCAAAACTGAAATTTTATGGGTGAAATTGCAAAATTTGTGAAACAAAAGAGGGCAAACCGGCAAAGTGTCTTTATTATAACATACATGATATGGAGTATTTAGTGCATAAAGATTGGATCAGCCATTTTAGTTTTTCTTTCCATAATGTCTATGTATGGTATTGCCTTGACTTGGTATATAATAGATTCTGTTACGAAGACGACTGCACAAAGGAAGACCCATTATCACAGGAGAGCTTTCGCAAATTAGCTTCACAACTGCCATACTCAAAACAACATAATTCTAAACTAGTTTGCTTCATTACTAAAGAACTGATGGAAGGCAATAATGAACCACTTGTTTTACCCAATGGCTACGCTTACGGCACTAAGGTATTCTTCTATTTCTTCACTTTACCATACAATCTATTCATTTCACTGTGTTAATAGTGCTAGAATCAGAACACATTTAACTACAACACGTGTCACTCACGACCCACTTTGCATTATTGATAACATTTTTGCTTTATTTTATATTCAGGCACTTGAGGATATGGCAAAGAATAATAATGGTAAGATTACATGCCCAAGGACAGGGTATGTATGCAAGTATACTGATTTGGTAAAGGCTTTCATCTCGTAAGTGCACCGGGTTGAGTTTGAGATTCGGGCTTTGATCTGTGTGTGTGTGCTAGTAAAAACCGTAATAGTTTAGTTCTGGTGAATTATCAGAACTGTAAACCCCCCTCCCCCCCTCCCCTCTTACCCTCTCTTTCACTGTCCAAAAATGTGTAAATTTGAAACTCTTTATGGGGTCCACAGCCCTTGGCCTTGACAGCCACTGTTGGTTATTTAATGTATGCCAGGGTTCTTAGAATTGGATATTCATTAGTTTAGGACAATGATATGTGTACCTTTAGAACTGACAGTAAATTAAATCATTTTAATATTTGAACAGCATGATGAGGCATGTCCCCTCTATAAATTCTTTTGGCGAAAAAACGCACACACAAAAATAATGTTTTGCCAAGTGTTGATTGCATTTCAACTTGTACATTCTCCAATGATGTTAAAGACACTAGAAATCATTCCCCTGGACATAGCCTAGTGATAAATGGTTTGAGTGTTTTAAAAAAGCAATTGGGCCTTGTTTTGGAGTGTGGTGGTTCGAACCTTATAAAAGGAGACTCTTTTGAGATCTTTTGATATAATAAAGAAACTCATGATTCCGAAAGAACTAGATTATCTTATTAACATCTTTATTCATTCCGTGAGACAGGTTTAGAGGAGAGCCTTGTGGGTAGGGTTTAACCATTTTTTAAATACACCAGTAATCACCTAATACACTTTTGGTCAGCAGAAATGACCAGCTGGTTGACTAGGTTACGAAGTCCATGTCAAAAAGGTATTGAGTCTGTTATAAAAAGTTGATGGTCTTCAAGCTACCGACTATTCAAGAATACAATGTCACTATGAAGCCTCATGAGGAGGCCTTAGGTTATAAAAAGTTGATGGTCTTCAAGCTACCGACTATTCAAGAATACAATGTCACGATGAAGCCTCATGAGGAGGCCTTAGTGCAACATGGATGTTACCTTCTATGGTATTCCTAACAAGACATTGCGAGCTATGAAGCACTGACATTTAAACTGAGAGCCGTGCGTAGTGTCGGATACATTTCCGACACGTCACACGTCTGACATGCCTCCGGCACGTGTCCAACAGTGCGCGACACGGTAGGGCAGGGTGGGATGGTGAGGTATAATATAGTGGGGTAAAGTGGTCGGATAAGGTAGGGCAGGGCTACCTCCATCCTACATAACCCTACACCTTTCAGCCTACCCCACCAGCCACCGCCCTCCATACCCTACCTTCTACACTCTATCCTACCTTAGTCTACCACTCTGTCATACCTAATCCTACCCAACCTGCCACCTCACCTTGCCTCTCACCAGCCATCATCACTCATTGTGTCACCTATCATGAAATTTGTTTCATTATGTTCTTTCACGTCTAAACACGGCCATGAATTTGATTCATGGGAAACTTGAGAAAATATGCTTTAAAAGCACAAAATTTGTATGGTATGCTCTGTAAATAATGTATTGAAAACTATGTTTCGGTGGGATTTACATAGCATGCCACGTAAATACGTGGGCTTTTGGTAGCCGCAAATTAACTGTCGATGTTTAAAAAAAAATTACTCACACAAATTCCACCTAAATCCTACGTATAAGTGACTCATTTTTAACAACCTAATTTTCGATATTCGTGAATGATCTAACCTATGCAAAACCTACTCCAATTCCATTTAGACAAAGCGTATTTTAAGATTTATACATTACCTATTCAAAAGTATAAATAAAAAAAATGACATTTTGATTTAACGAATGAATCTTAAAAATACACAGCGTTTAAGTGGAATTTGAATAGGTTCTGCGTAGGTTAGGTCATTACACGGATATCGAAAACCAAGTTGTTAAAAATGACTCACTTATACGTAGGATTTAAAAGAGTTTTGCGTGGGTAATTCTTTTCTTTTCTTTTTTTAATAAACGACGGTTTATTTTGCGGCTACCAAAAACCCCACGAATTTACGTGGCATGCTACGCAAATCCCACCGAAGCATAGTTTTCTATACATTATTTACGGAGCACACCACACAAGCATAATATGTTCATTCACGTCGAAACTAGGTAATAGATTTAATTCATTTACATACTTATGATACAAATGTGTCATAAATATGATCTAACACGAAGGATGAAAATAATAGTCTTTTTACTTTAAAAATGCTATTAACTACAAACCTATACATAGGTTTTACACTAGCTTTTGTGAAATCCCTGTTCTTAAAAAATAAAAATAAAAGAAAACTATATAATTCACAAAAGCATCGAAAAAATGAGTGGCCGCTATATCTGCCAGTGGCATCGTGATCCAATTCACACTCTTGAAATTAATTATTATGGATGTCTTATGACTACATAATTAATATGCTCTTCACTCTTGTTTATGTAGATGGGTGATACAACTCGACCCGAATTTGAAATCTTGGACTCGGAAGGGAATTGAGTACCACCGCTGGTTTGAGATGTGAAATGGCCTTTGTTGCAAGCGACTACACTCTACATTATCAAAACACCCACCGACCACCAAGGGCGACCCATCTGCTAAAGTAAAAGCAAATACTTACAATGTTCTCGAGGCGACATATTGACTCACAGCTTACGCTGGGAGTACCTTGATTGAAAACACCCAAAGAAGCCATGGTAGGATGCCTACAGGGACGTTTTGGGAACATTCATGACACTTTACTCCCGAGGCTATATGCTTTCGGTGGAATGAAATCCGCTTGCTTGACTACAAAGCGAGTAGACCAATTCAACAAGGACATGTTGCGTCTTGAAACACGTCTCAAATTCTGTGGAAAGGAACTCACGAGAAGATGATATGATCAGAAGACTCTTTCCACTTTTCCTACTTCAAGCACTTATACTAGCGATAACCGATTATAGCTGGAGTGCGACAAGAAAAATATTACGACCTTTCACAAATTGATCAACATCTTTGCAAGTGGGTAGCGGCATGATCAAGTTCTCATGAATAATAATGCGAGACTCTTTGGGACAAAGAAAATTCACGAGGTTAACTATGGCAAGATGAAAGGTGGAAAGAACCGAAAGAAAAGGGAGTTGGACGTCTTGAGCCTTACCAGTGGAAACAATGCACAATGGCGTGGAAGGGACCCCTAGGGGCCGTGGTATGGGCCGTGGAGGTCCCCACAATGTATAAGCGTGAGGAAATGGTGGTGATGGTCCACAGTGGCCATGGTAGTCTAAGGCTAAGGTGCAAAAGGCACTAGAACCTCTAAGAAAAAGGAGAGAGTTGGAAGGCCGAACACTTGCTATAGGTGTGGAGTTCTTGGGCATTGGTATAATACTGCCGAGCAAGTAACAAAGTAGCGACCAATTACAAGAGGTATAGGGAATCTAGAGAACAAGAGGCCCACTATACGGAAGATGGAGGCAATGACAACGATGTCAACCTCACATTGAGACTTGATATAGCAGAAGAACCCCGCGGTCAAGTGGATGTTCGGACTTTGATTGATCTACGCTTTGCTTATTTATTTATTTTTCCAAGAACATTGTGAAGAAGCGGAATGCCTTATTTTTAATGAGCTACTATTTTGGTCTTAAAGTTCATTTGAATAATGGTTTGTTGAATTGGATTTTGATGTACGAGACTTTTATTTTGATTTTTATTGGCCTATTAATAAATTTGGATTTTATTAAAGTATTGAATTTTATTCGATTTTATTTACGAGTATATACATGGTTCGAAAATAGCACTATTAAGGTGTAAAAGCAATACATCTACCATACAATAAACATATATATCGGGATGAAAAGCATATCATTCTATCTCCATTGAAAAACTCTAAAGAATATGAGTTATGTCTTCGACTTTTAATCTCATCTAATTTAAATGTAGGAATGAATCGAGAGAAATAGAGTGCTTAGGCGATAGTGGAACCCACACACACTATCTTAAGGAATAGACAATTATTTGTCAGATTAATTCCATGTAATTCATCTGTGATTCTAATGATGATTGGATCATCACAAGTAATACAAGAGGCGAGGAAGTACACATTTTTGATGCCTAACGGCACAACGATAAAAGTCACAAACGCCTATATGCACTAGAGCCAATCGACCTTGTTAAGTTTCAAAGATATTCGTGCTACACGTGATTTATCATTTGGAAACTCCTTTGTGAGAATGGAATGAATATTTGTATATTACCACAAATGAATGTGGAAGGAAACGCATACTAGAAAAGCTTATGAGTCAATCTAATGGATTATATATTACTACTATTCGGATTATTGAATCTATCTTTTGTCACTCAACAATGAAATTTGGGACACCGACTCATACCAGCTTTGGCATGATCGCCCTAGAGACACCTCTGGTCGAGATATGATGATCCGTATTTTAAAGAACTCACACGGACATCCCTTCTTTCGAGAAAAAAACAAAATGGGACAAAAATCCGACACAATGCAAAGTGTCCAAAGTAGTGTTGTTTCAAAGCGTACCATTGTAAATCTGAAGCACCGGATGAGTTATATCCCTCTTCCTCATTGACCATTTCAAGGCACACCAATCATTTTGCAAAGCTGCTCTTTAGCAAAAAGCAGGAGATCGAGACCTTCTATGCTAAAGACATGAAACAAAACATTCCATTCTTACAAAGAATACAAGGTGATATATGTGGACCTCTCCATCAGTGAATGCGGGCCATTCAAGTATTTTATGGTTACAGTGGATGCCTCGACACTAGGGTCACATGTCGCATTATTGTCCACAAGGAATCTTGCATTTGCAAAACTCTTGCAGTATGATTATACGTTTAAGGGCTCACCACTGATCACCCTATCAAGTCTATAAGGCTTGATAACATGACTGAGGAGTTCATCAAAAGCATTTGATGATTATTGCATGTCTATCGGGATTGATGTAGAACATCTTATTGCACTCGTGTGCATACCGCAGAATGGTCTCGCGAAGCCACCATCAAAGGCTCTGGATGGTGGCCAGGGCATTGGTTATCGCGCGCAACTTGCCTCTATCTGCTTGGGGTTATGCAATATTGCACGCATGACTTTACTATATTCGTTTCGTGACTCCACTGCTAGCCAACCATTTTTCTCGCGTGCTGGGTTTGTTCTTTGGATATGAGCTGATATTTCACACTTACGCATATTTGGTTGTGCGGCATATGTGCTATCATACTTCCACATGCGCACTAAAATGGTCCTCGAGAGACGATTAGGTATTTATGTTGGATATGAATCCCCAACTATTATCCGCTATTTGGAACCTTTGACCAGCGATCATTTACCGCAAGATTTGGCGGATTGTCACTTTGATGAGAATTGTCTTCCCGTCGTTAGGGAGATAAGAAAAAGGGATTTTCTAAGGAACGCGGTGAATTGTCGTGGTTTGTCCCCAGCTCGATCTCATTTTGATCCCGTACCTCACAAAGTGAAAGTGAAGTGCAAAGAATACTTAATCTTGAGCGTAGCGGTTCGATGCCACGATGCGTTTTCCGATATTGCTAAAGTGACAAGATCACATATACCACCGCAAACGTGCCTGCAAGGTTAGAGTCCAAAGAAAGGCGCACAATCTGTAGTAGCTAAAGGCATTGCGGCCACACTTAGTGGAGGTGTGGATGAGGCCGTGGTGCCCAAAGGAAGAGGGGAGACCACTTGGTTCGACTGATACTCACCCAAGGAAGAAGAGGCGAGTAAGGCGCAATCCGACCCGTTAATCATCAATGCAGAGAATCTCTCTTAGAGATTATCTCTCGATTACGATTATGTCCATGAATCAATCTTGGAGGACGCTCCGATGTTTGAATTGATTCCGGAGAACAAAGAAATCTCAATGGATTATGAGAGTGCATACGAGTTGATGGAAAGATCTTATGCACATTGATGATATATTTGCATATCTTTTGTTGCTCAAGAAATCATAGAGCACGATGATGTGCGAACCACGCTGCTGCGTGAATGTCAACAAAGAAGCAGATTGGCTCCTCAATGGAAAGAAGCAATCCAGCAGAACTAGATTCTGAGACAAAGAGACAGGTATTTGGTCGGTAGTGCTAACCCCACCAAGTGTAAAGCCTGGTAGGACATAAATGGGTATTTGTCGAAGCGTAATGAGAAGAATGAAGTCCTAAGTACAAGGCTGCGCCTTGTGGCGCAAGGTTTCTCTAACGCCCAGGAATTGACTATGAGGAGACATACTCTCTGTAATGGATGTAATAACTTTCCGTTACACTGGTTAGTTTAGTTGTTTCGGAAGGATTGGAAATCAACTCATGGATGTGGTTACGAGATATCTCTATGAGGATCTTGATTCAGAGATATACATGAAAGTGCCGATGGTCTTTCATTGCCCAAATCAAGTGACTAAACCACGGATGCGTTTGCAATCGATTGAAGCGCCACTTTACGGATTAAAACAATCCCGGCGGATGGTATACCCGCCTAAGTGACTACTTGATTGGGAAGGGATATAAGAATGATGAACTATGCCCTGCGTGATTCATAAAGAAAACAAGTTCGGTTTGCAATTGCAGCGAGATATATCGATGATATGAACATAATAGGTACTCTTAATAAAATAAGAGAAACCATGAGCTATTTGAAATCCGAATTTGAGATGAAAGATCTTGAGGAAAACTCGGTTTTGTCTAGGCCTTGAACTTAGAACACCGAGCTTATGGAATATTTTTCTATCCATGATTTGCATATGTCCAAAAGATGCTCAAAGCGATTTAATATGGACAAAGTGCACCACTATTAGCACTCCCATGATGGTCACTAAGTTTGGACATAAAGAAAGATCCATTTCGTCAAAGGAAGATGACGAAGAGCTATTGGGAGCTGAAATTCCCTACTTAAGTGCAATAAGCGCATTATTGTATTTAGCTCAATGTACTCGACCGGATATTGCATTCTCGATGAACTTGTTAGCTGGATTCACCCGCCGCCAACGCAGTCATTGGAATGGTATTAAAACATATTTCGATACTAAAAGAACCATTGACTTGGGCCTATTTTTCCACTACACAAAGACAAGAGGGACCGTAAATGAAAATACAACCCAAAGAAAATGTCGGCAGTGAAAATCGCACCCCACTCTTGAAACCCCAAACAATGTATTAGTTAGGTTTGCAGACTACTGAGTATCTATCCACCCATCTATAAAGGTGGCTCCCAAACTTGGTTATGTATTTACCATTGCAAGAACACGGCGATATCTTGGAGATCAACCAAGCAAAGTCTTGTGGCTACCTCCTCGAACCACTCGAGATTATTGCTCTACATGAAAGGCGGTTCGTGGAGTCAGGTATGGATAAGGTCCATCATTACACATATTCGAGGGACCAAAGTGGTTTAAGTTCCACCTTTGAAGAGCCTACTTGCATTTATGAAGATAATGCAAAACTTTGCATCGAACAGATGAAGCTTGGTTATATCAAGGGTGACAACACAAAACACATATCACCAAAGTTTTTCTATAACCAAGAACAACAAGCTCTCCTCGAATTCAAGTGAATCAAGTAAAAGTCTGAGGAGAATGTGGTGATTTGTTTACCAAGTCAACGCCTAAAGCAATATTTGAGGAACATGTGAAAAATATAGAATCGAAGGCTTTCAAAGCTTTCTTTGATCGGTGTAAGGATCGGGAGAGATATAGACCTCGGTGAGTCTAATACACACACGTTATCCTTAAAGATTAAAGCGTGCGTTGCTTCTTTTCCTTTGACCAAGTTTTATTTTGTCACACTGGGGTTTGTTACTTGGCAAAGTTTTTAACGAGGCAACGATCCATGCACCATTTCACCTTTGACTTGGCATTTATATTCGAGGTGTTATGCATTGAAATCTATACACACTATAGTAAAATTTTTTTTTTTTTTTTTGAAGAAGAACAACTTTTTTACTAACACAATATAGTAATTTAGTTAATAAAAAAAGTCTGTATTTTTATACCTAGTCCGTATTGACTAGGTATAGATTTTGGTGGAAATGATTTTCTATGGATATGAATAATTTAAATACATATTTTATAAAATTTTATTATTTTATTGTAATGATAGATTATTATATAAAAAATTCTTCATTAATAATGATTAACAACCGGGTAATGAGGAGGATCCGAATGAATACGCTCCCCATAGTGCCGTCTCTGGGTCCCCCACTCCTATCAGGCGGCATCATCGAAATTTGAACTCTTTTTCTGTAATTCCCAAAATACCCCTCTTTTACACACGCCTTTTCATTCTTTCCCTTCTCCATTTGGCTTTTCTCCCATTTTATACGCTATAAGTCACCCTTTTGCTTTCCCAGGCTGCATATTGCTGTATATCGTCTACTAGATTAGGGGGAAAAAAGGAAAAAAAATCCAACAATTCCTTTCGAACAATCCGTCATTTTCATCAATCTCGTAAATCCTCCTACTTGTTTGGCTCTTTTTTTTTCTTAATGCTAGGTGGAGTGGATTTTATGGGCTTTAATCTTCCGTTACTATGGGGATATGGATTTTTGTTTTTTATGGGTTCTTTTTTTTGTCTGTGTTTGATTTTGTTTTGAATTTTTCGTTGGGTTTTGGGAATTAGACAAGCGGGTTTTGGGTTTTTTTCTCAGGCGGATTCTCATAAAGATTTTCTTGGCCAAACGATTTTATCTGATTTGGTTCGTTGCTTTTTTTTTTAGAATAATCTTTTTGAAGATTTCATGTGATTTGATTTCTGGGTTTTTCATTTTTGGTGTAGTTTGAATGGTAAGTGATTGAATTTCTTTCTTTAACGGTCACATTTCCTCGATTATGTCGTGGTGCATTTTTCATTCTTTTATTGAGATAAAGAAGTATTAAAATTGTTTACTTGTTTCTTGATGTTATTGAATTTGCCCACATGAGAGAGATTGCTGAAATCCATTCATTTCATCCATAACTATGAGTTTGAATTGTTTATCTGAACGATTTTGTTGTGTTTCTGATGACAATTCAGTAATTTTGATCTGTTCTCTGTCAGTGTAAGGCCTTTAATTTATCTTTTTAGTAGAAATTTGGGTTTGGGGTGGGGGGGGGGGGAGTGTGCGGGGGTGTGTGGGAGTGTGTGGGGTGGGGTGGGGTTGGGGGTGGGGGTAGGGGGTAGGGTTTGTTAGCTATAGGGTTTGATCATCAGAAAAACAGAGGGTGGGATATATTTGATTATACTTCAAACTATTAAGTGGAGCTTTCATTAATCTGTTTTCTAATGATATTTCATTAAACATAATGATTCTTCCTTTCATGCCTGCCTGAAGAACTGTAATCATTGTATTTTTTCTAATGTTTTTGTTCTATGATCTTGCTGATCAGTCTTTTTTATTTTGGCAGCATTATTTTCAGGTTATATCATAGAGATTAGCAAAAGGGAACATAGGCTCTGAAATTACAAAGATGAAGAAGCTTTTCTTTTTTAGATCATCCAACTCTAGTACTGGGACTAATCAAGTTTCACCAACGTCAACTGATAAGCAAGTTTATTGGGAAAAACCATCTGATGATCAAGGCAAGTCTAGAAGCAAGAAGCAAAATACCGAAAAGAACGATGCTACCAGTGCTCCAAGTCTTAGAAGGAGCCGTTCATATTCGTCTGTTATCTTTGATGGTGAATTCGGACCTGCAAGTAATCTGTTTGATCAAAATGGCTCTTCATGTAGCACCAATTACGATGCACAAAAGCAGATGAAGAGCAATACAGCTCGGTATGCATAATTATTGCGCTTTAATCTTTGTATTTGTTTTCTGTATCTAATTTGTGTGCATTTTGTGAACTGTATTTAGTTTTTCTGATCTGCATTGTTGATAGGTTGCGTACTCTTACTCCTGAGAGGAAACATCGATCAAAATTCTTTGAACCACCTGCTGTTGAAGTTCCCCGGAGACAGGAGAAGCCCAATGGTTCTTTTTCTCGGGAGTTGTTTGATTCATCAGATTGCTCTTCGTACTGCTCCAGTAACGTTTCCAGTGGGGTGTTGGACCGTTATATAGATGGAGAACAGCAGCAAGGAAAGGAAAAGGATACGTGTCCTGTTCGTAAGTGTTCTGAAATGGGAGTTAACCCTCAAAGGCATCCCCCTGTAGCCCTGCATGCTAATTCCGGTTCTCCAACCAATCATGTGAGGCAGAAACCAAAGGTTAAATCTTTTAGAGAAACTAATACGGCCCAACTTCATTTTGCCTCAAATGACTGGGGAGATAACGGGCTTGCGAATACATCTCCACAGAAGCTTGCTAAGCACGTGGTTGAGAGGCTTTCTCAGGCAAGGCATTTACCGAAGAAAGGTTCAAGTTCTGATCATGAGTTTCCAATCACTGTTGAGGACATCTATAGCAGGAACTTAAGTCCTAAGGGAAATTCTGATAAATTTCGACAAAAAGATTATACTGGCGATGCAGAAGATCCCTCGTTTGTAGGGAGGAATAGTCATGTTTCGAGTAATTCTGATGTCATGAGTGATAATGCTAAGCATGAAGATGCCATAGACTTGAAATTATTCAGAAAATTTAAGGATTCAGAGAGGCGGGCCATGCTATTATCAGAAGAGCTGGAAGACGAGAATTTTGATAATGGGCTCAGTTTTCAGGCACTGAATCGTGCAGTTCGAGGCTTAAAGGAGGAGAGAGTGGATATGGCGTATCAGATATCGTCTATTCTAAAGGATTGGATTTCTGACAGGACTTCATTAAGGGAAGAACTCAAAGTTGCTAGATCAGAACTAGACTCCCAAACTCGAAGGCTCGACAAAGAAAAGAATGAGTTACAGTCTGCATTGGAGAAGGAATTAGACAGAAGATCAAGTGATTGGTCTACTAAGCTTGAGAAATACCGGGCTGAAGAACATAGACTTCGTGAGAGGGTGAGGGAGCTTGCAGAGCAAAACGTTTCATTGCAAAGGGAAATCTGTTCTTTTGGGGAGATGGAAACTGATACCAAGAATAGGATCGCGTCTACCAAGCAGCAGCTTGAAAGCGAAACAGCTAAAATGGAGGAGATAAAGGAGGAAAACACAAGGCTGCAACAGACGGTGTCTGAAATCAGTGAAAAACTCAAAATGGCTGAAGAAGATAGAGATTTTATGAAAAAAAACTTTGATGACAAGTCGAAGGAGTGTAAAGACTTGCATAGATCGATCACTAGACTGCAAAGGACTTGTACTGAACAAGATAAGACTATTGATGGTTTATGATGTCTATGTGAGGAGATTCAGAAAACACTAACAAAGAAAACACTGATAATCAGATTGGAAAGTTGCGTAAGGAGCAAATACGGTTGACTGCAGTGGAACATGCTTTAAGGAAGGAGGTTGAATCTTATAGGCTTGAAGCTGACTCTTACCGATTTGAAAACATAAACCTACTGCAACGTTTAAAAGACAGCGGAAAAGAGGGAGCTTTTTCGACATTCAAACTAGATCAAGAACTGTGGCATCGTATTTGCTGTTTGCAAAACCAAGGGCTTTCGTTTCTTGCTGACAGTACCCATCTCTGTACTAGGCTACTTGAGTATATTAAAACCAATTTGAGCCAAAATGGGAAAGATGGGCAGGGTCGGGCTGCCCTGGGTTTGGACGGTCAGTTTCTCATTGAGTGTGAAGTGAAGCTTCAAAGTTTTAGCAGAGGAATTGAAAATTTGACCAAGAGTTTATCTGTTGTTTCTACGGTTCTGCATGAAAAGTCCGTGGATGGGAATGAAAGCTGTCAACCGGTCATTGTTGAATCACAACTGAAATTTGAGGTAAGGTTACTTTTAAGAGCTGAATCGTGCTTTTAAACTTTTATTATCTTACGGTTGTCTTTTTTAATCTCTCGTGGTGTTGCTATAGGATGCTGTGCAATCAGAGCTAAAAGCAGAGACTTTATTGACGACTTTGTTGCGTGAGAAGCTTTATTCAAAGGAGTTGGATATCGAGCAGCTTCAAGCTGAATTGGCTGCTGCTGTTAGGGGCAACGACGTTCTCAAGGCTGAAGTGCAAAACGCTTTTGATACGCTTTCTTGCCTAACCCACAAGATGAAAGATTTGGAACTTCAGGTAAACCTACTGTGTCTTTCCATCTTCTGTGGGCACTGACATTTTTTTTACACTTGCATTTCAGTTAGTTTTTTCTCTCTGTTTTGTGTGTTGGAAAGAAGTTTCTGTAATGTGGATTTCCTTTTGTCCATAATATTTGACCTTGTATTGGTTCCAAGGATTTACGTTTTGCTGCTGTCTCCCCTCTACAGAATTGCATGTGTATGTGTATGTGTATGTGTATGTGTATGTGTATGTGCATGCGTATGTATATGAGTGCAACGTGAATGTTATGAAATTTCGAGATTTGAAAGGGCTACAAGGGTTAGACCTTGTAGATATTAGTCTTTGCATTAATCTCAATCTGGAAATTTGGACTCCATTACCTTTTCTATAGAGCTTTGTATTTATGAGCAAAAGCATCAAACTTTTTGTGGGCTTATGTGTTCCTAATAGCATGTAGCCTGTTTTGACGTGACACTCGTATTTGTTTTTTGGATGACGATTAAACAACCAGTTTTTTTGGTTCAGTGAACTCTGAATGGTAAAAAATCCGTTAAAACGTATGCTAATCTAATGTCTGGCACAGATGATAAAAAAGGAGGACAGTAAAAGTCAGCTACAGGATCAACTTCAAGACTGTGCAAAAGAGTTGAATATCTTGAAGGGCATTTTACCAAAGGTTTCTGAAGAAAGAGATATGATGTGGGGAGAGATTAAAAAGTACAGTGAAGAAAACATGCTGTTGAAATCTGAAGTTAATCAGTTGAAGAAGAAGATTGAAGTACTTGATGAAGAAGTACTTTATAAAGAAGGCCAGATTTCGATTCTGAAAGACGTTGGGCAAACCGCTTGATCTACTTGGTAGTCCAGATCTGGTTGAAGAAAAATTCTTGGTGAAGTGATTGATTGGAAAGTAGAAATTGGGTGATAGTTTGTGTATAGATATGTTGGTTTCTTTTGGTTTTGGGGGTGCTCTGCTTATATATACATAGAGTTTGGTTTAGTCTTTGAATAGTGATTCTTGTTTTTTATGATTTCTATTTGAAATGGATGGTTTTTGAGAGAATTGGGATTTTGAAAATGTTTGGAAAGTGGGATTTCTATTGGTTTGGTTTTAGAATTTTCGAGAAATTCTTGTATGAAGAGTCTCTGTTTGAATCACACCGTTAGATCAGTGATGTGTATAGTATTAATGATGCACATTTGACTTTCTGGTGCAGTAGAGATGGTGCGGTAGAGATTCTTTACGAGGATACTGTATTCACTGGAAACGTTTTGAAGATATTTCTTCATCCAAATCCGAAAAGCGGAATTGATGACACACAAATCACCCGAATTCAAACCTCTATTAAGATGGAGTTATGTTTTTGATACAAAACAACAATGTTTCACTCATCAACAAAGAACAGTACAACGGAACAAAAGAGAACAAATTCACAGACAACTTATAAAGCTTCAAAATTTATCATTCTTAACTAGGGATATAACAACTTGATTAAAGAAACCTTGATTCATTTCCATGCATTCTTCTGCTTTTTCAGAATATCTGTCAAACACTTGGTCCATTATGCTTTCTCCAAAACGACTTGCTAGAATTGGTTCGAAAACAGCTCGTATGAACTTCGATATATACTCGCTCTGCTTATCTCTCTCTTTTTCGTAATCCTCTTCAGAAAGATGATTCCATGGACGGCTCAACGTTTCGAGATGCAGGATTTTGAAGGAGCCTTCTTGTTCTATGACTTTTTTCACTTCGTTTGATGTTGGAGCATACATTGGAAGATTGAATGAATCTAAGTCAGCTTCTTTCACCAGTCCCTTTGATGATATAAATAATCAAAACAATAGAAAAGAATTTTAGAATGGTGGAAATGAAACAAAGATAATAACAAAATGAAAGCGCAAAACCTTCCTCTCTTTAGAAAGTTGATTCTTGAGCGTATAATTGACTTTTTTAAAAACAATGAGGGAAAAATTACCTCATTAACCATGTCATGTAGAATGAATCCAATCAATTCTTTAGAATTATAGCCTTCATCAGGCTCACTAGTCATAGTTAAAAGTAAATGTCCTTTAGGCACCAGTTCTTGAAATCGCAGTTTTAGGAAAAAGTAAAATCTTTCTCAAATTGATCCAAATATGCCCTATGCATTTTAGGTCACTGTCCTTTGATATGTAGATATTCCCTTTGTTTAAGGGCTTGCCTGAATCTGTCACTAACCCTTTGGGCACCTATATATATAGAACATGCTTTCCAAAATCATACACATAAACTTGAAAACGTATAATTATTTGAAACTGTAAAATGGAAAATACGTTAAGAGTATCTGATGCTTTTGCCTACCTGGGACAACCAGTGGAGGCTATTGGAAGAGCAAACACAGTGCAACGATCTGTCAGGAAAAAGTCTTTCGTAAAACGATCCAGGCGTTGCTGCAATGAAGCATTTATTCGAATTTCTGAGCTTTTTATAAAAGCTCGGAAGCAACTTGAAGATATTATTGAAATCATTGCCCTCAAGATCATTCAAGAAAAACTGAATAATGGGTTTTTTCTGCTGATTCAAATTATTGCAAACTTTGTGAATGCTGTGAATAATTTGATCCACTTGTTCTAATGCATTAGGCCCTGAAGAACACCCTAAATCTGCAAACTTTATGGTTTCTGGCACTTTTGTATGACATATTGCTCTTATGATCTCTTCAAGCATTGGTTTAACCAAATATATTGTCAACTTCTGCATCACAAATGTAACAAGAATGATGTTTGAAAATTAAACTCCCAGAACGGGATCATATCACATCGTTATAACATGTTGCCAGAATAAATAATGATATAAACGAGTCCTGTGGGCAAAAAGGTCGTATTGCACCACAAGACTCGGGACGACCCGGAAATCTCAAACTATTGAATGGAGAGAAAGAGAAAGAGATTGAGACCTGTGGACATGAGTTTAGAGCATAGCTTGCTTTGCCTTCTCCTTCATTCATACGAAGAATCTGCTTCACTTCCATTTTCTATGTCAATAATGACTTTGCTACTAAATAATAATGCTACCTCACCATGTATCAAGCTTTTTATAAGAGCACATTGCAATCTGGTAAATACTTTAATAACTGTATTTTAGAGATTTCGATATTTTAAGAAAATAAACACCGTAGAATATACTTTATTTTTTTACCGTAAAATTTTCTTTACGTATACACATTTATTCAGATTCAGAAATTTTATTTATATCTATCAAATTCATCCGGATTCTTTAAAATAGATTATCTCGACGATTTTATCTTCGATAGAAAATCTATAAACTCTAAAATTGATATAGATTTCCAAACTGTAAAATACACACTGCTAACGGTGTTATCTCGATGCAAGTGCTTTAAATATCGATAGGTAATAATAATACACCTCTCTGAATCTCAACAGGCAAGTAATGCTAGCTACTTGCCTGCTTCACTTCCATTTTAGAAATAATATTTTGACGTTGATTATTAAACGGATTTATAATATTTTAGTTAAATTATATGATATATATTATACTAGAAACGACGCTAGTACTAATGGTGGTCGCCCACCTAAAAGCGATAGATTTGGTGCCTTAGGAAGTATATTAGGTAAAAGTAAAAGTAAATCAACTTCATGAATATCGAACGCAAGATCCGTGAATTGATAATTATTTAAACAATCGATGATATAATTGACGAAGATAATTTTAATATTTTACAATATTGGCGTAGTAAAGAGACCCATCGCCCATTTTAACCGCAATAGCTGCTAAGCGTCCGAAGTCGCATTTAGTTCGTGTAGTAAGAATCGCCACCGACTACCGATTTAGTTTGACCGCCGAGTCGGTCAAGATATGTGTCTCGCAACAGGGATCGGGAAAGAGCCAATAGACGGACACAAGACATGGAGTTCAAGAAGATAAAAACGACGAAGAAGATCCGTGGTTAGAATACACAACATCCGGATCAGATCTCCATCAACGAATGATTATTATGAAGACTAAGCCAACCATCTACCAATCCATCCAATGACCAAGGTAAGTGACACGTAACTACGTGGGCTTTGATTCTTTCGGAGATACGTGGCAAATTTAATTATTATAATTTACAAAATCATACTTCCTCCATTCCATTGAATTAAATTACCCCAAGCCCCAAGGCCCAAGTTCTAACTCCCAAACATACTTATTGGTTATTACATTCATACCTCCACCTCCACTCCAACATAGTTACTACATACTTACTGGGCTAAGTAGCACTACCCAAAAGAGCCAAAACTCAAATATACTAAATTACTACCCCGCAAGTCTCCAACATACTTACATACTAGTTACTTACTACCAAAACTCAATCATCATACCTATTACCTCCACATATTTACTACCCAAATGCCAAAACCCAATTCTACCTCGTTATACTTAGCACTTACTACTTACTAGTTACTACCAAAATCCAATGGAATTGAGGAAGTAATTTTTGATTATTATAATAATCGGGTCCAAGCCCATTTATTTATATTTTTTTGTGTTGTAATAATGTAATTTTTTATGTAAACAATAGTTGTAAAGTTGTAATAATATAATTTATTGTAATAATGTACTTTTTTATGTAAACAATAGTTGTAAACTTGTAATAATGTATTATATAAATGTAATTTTTATTTACGATTAATAAAAATATGATCTTTTGATAATATTATATATTTATGTTTATTATCATTTATTATATTGTCTTATAATAAAAAACGTAAATGTTTACATGTATTATATGTCTTATAATAAAACGTATTAAATACATGTATTATATGTCTTATAATAAAAACGTAAACGTAAATCATTTTTTTTTAAGTTATTAACATGTTTTAAATTTGCAAAAAAAAAAAAAATAAAAATAAAAACCCGAACCGCCCGACCGCCTAAAACCGCCAAACCCCGCCTAAGGGCCAGAAGTAGTAGCTAATAAGACACCACCTCTCTTCAAGAACTCAACAAGCGGCCCGCCAAATTACAGTAGCTAGCATGGATCCACTATGGTCATGACCTACGGAGCCACCCCTAGCTAGCATGGATCCACTATGATATCCTTTACACATGTTAGTACTTTTGTATAATTCCGGCATATGGACATTTAGTCAACTTGCCAAACTGTACACATTATTTAGTCAACTTGCTGCATGTATCGGTTTCTTAATAATAAATGTTATCCTGCTTGTGAAATGCTGTCAATATCAAAGGTAGTACTAGTATTGTCTGGCAAGTGATACACCTCGAAAAAGCTCAAGAGTTCAGCGTCACGTGATGACTACAAGTGAATTTAGTGACATAGCCAAAAGATTGAAAACAAGATAACCGTGTTATAAGTTTTATAAGATTAATTTTAAAAATTCAATGATGACACTGACAGGGTCAATATTTTTAAAAAGAATTAGATGATCGCTTAAGTAGAATTATCGTATAAAAACTCTAAATGGTGTAAAAGTTACATAGATTTTTTTTAAGGGGTCAAGTGACCCATATTCACCTACATGGGGCAACCCCTGCTCGAGGCAAGTGAAATGATTGATTGTTTTCATGAAGGCATACAAACATTCGGATGAAACTTTTATTTGCCTATAAAATACACTTAATGCATGCATGAAAAATCCATCCAAAATAAGCATTATCAGAACCTATTCTTGAGTGTTTCTAGTTTGTCATCATCTGAATAAAAAACAATCGTTGTATCCTGAAAAAGATTTTGCGTGATCCTCAAACGACAATCGTAGAGAAGAAACACTTTTTAAAAACAACTCATATATATATTTCGTGCCTTGAAAATTGATGTAATCGCCGATATCACCCATAGGATATATTATTGGAGCATTTGTATCCCCTGATGCGCGCTTAGCAGAAATGGCCGGATGACAGAATGCCAAATTTGACCAAAAGCCTGAGTGGTGGTTCGAGTCCCGTGAAAGGCCGGCCCTTTCGTAAGCGAAAAACAGCAGCAGATCTTTCCCCGAGC
The DNA here is from genome assembly GCA_026214975.1 of Gentiana macrophylla. Lineage (NCBI taxonomy): Eukaryota > Viridiplantae > Streptophyta > Magnoliopsida > Gentianales > Gentianaceae > Gentiana > Gentiana macrophylla. Next base: position 8,180,816 of record CM047816.1, on the reverse strand, counting down.
TACTGTGCTCTCGATTAACATCTCTCGCACTTCGCGGACGTGGCGAGTGAACTCTTCCGGTTAATGTTTAACTGCTTTTTATTATTGGACCACTTGTCTATATATACTACATTTTAAAACATTATCGTGATCCATAACAAGGAGCGCGATCCTGCTGTGCATGTGATGCTTTGTGCATGCAAACAACATTCAAACTGAAACTGCCGTTTCGCCAAAACGACGATTTTGATGATTGCTTTTTTTTTTTTTTGTTTTGTTTTTACATCTAACCAAACGGCGCTCGCTTTCTGATCAAACGACGCCGTTGATGCTGACAAAGACGCCGCACTGCAGTGCATTGTGTGTACCTTAGGGGATCGGGTCCCCATAACAAATGTATTTGTTTATATTTAATTTACATTTCGATTTAGACAAATTCGATACGTGTCATTATTTATTTATTATTTTTTTCAAAGATGTCGTAGCCCGTAGGTACATTATTATGCTTCAAAGTATCTCTGGGAACATGTGTGAACATGTTTCTTTTCTTCCATTTATTAAGTCAATTGTCGGGGGCAAATGAGTGGTCCAAAAGTTGTAAAATGAAAATGAAAAATAGAAAATGGCCGACATTATACGCAACCGACCTATATGTTACTAAAATAATTTTCATAAAATCGCTTTTAAAGCCGCCGATTCTCACGCTTCGACATTGAAAAATCAATACTTCAGTCAAGAAAGAAGATAGTGTGGTTTTATTTTGCATCTTTTTTATGTTATTACTTGCAACAAAATAAAACATTTGCTTCACTAAGCGCCTTCTTCAACCAGTGTAAACTAATAATGCATTGAAATAACTTTGATGGCTGGCTGATCTCTGCTCCAAGTCATCATATACATATAGGAGGCAGCAGCAAACATAGGATCGAGTGATTCCTCCGATCGAGTAGAGAGCAAGCTTGAAATGATCAAACTCAAACCCTTCTCAAAAGATCAAGGAAGGTCGCACATGCAGATCCCGCCAACCAGCCTTTTACATAGACAGACAGAAGTTAAAACTCGTGATATTCCATATGCAAACACACACACACACAATGACAGTTCCAGCAGCAAACCTCAATATATAGCATACACGATTAAGTTACCTAGAAAGCAAGTTATCACTACAAACAAAAGGATAATAGATGATATCTTATTACTAATTACGACAAAATAAAACATCAAAAGAAACTTGCTTCTTCATTAAGCGCCTTCAATCGGTGCAAAATATCAAAGTAAACTAATAACGCATTGAAACAACTTTTGATGGCTGTTTTCTGCACCAAATCATACATACATGCAGCAAACATAGGATCCAGTGATTCCGCCAAGTCGAGAGTTAGCTAGAAATGAAGTAGACTGACAAAATTCAGGTAACAAGAGGAGGCTGGCCAGAAGCAAAGGGAACTGTCATATCCTACAGCCATTTACCTGAACCAAATAGACACAGTCGGTTTCAAAGAATCCAACAGACTACCATCAAGTAAAACAAAGAGCCTTAACCCCAGATTATCAACCAAATTATGGATTCTTTAAATGCATAACAGAAACCAAGCTACGTACAGGATTAAAACATGTAACAAAAATTTCTTTAAAATCTAATGCAACAATTCTACTTCATCCATGACAAAGAGTTGCCTCCGTCCCACCCCCCACCCCCAGAAAAAACCAGCTCCAGGTCTCCATTAACACTTGGAGCTAACTCAAATTACAAAACAAAACCAAAACGAGACCACGTACACTAGCATTATAAGCAGATACAATATAGACCGTCAAACTTGTAGAAGAATGGAGTTGCATTGCAACAACAGAATGTACCAAACTGAATAAAAGAAAAGAAACACACAAATGTAACAAATTAACAGGGCATATGCTGCATGATAAATGGAAGTTCAGCAAAGTTAAAAAGAATTATACTTTATGGTTTATAAGCACCAAGTATCACAAAATCCTGGACCTTTGCCTCAGCAAAACCACCACTAGGGACCCTGCCTCTTAAGACAACTACAGACATTATATCACAGGGATCCGCGACTTTGATTCTCACTAAATGATGGTTACAATCAGACTGGCATGATGTCACTTTTTCAATGTCTTCAAAACACAAGCTTTTCTTCTGCAAAACAAAGCAGTTTCCATTAGTGGATGTGAATAAAGAGTAAAGAAAGACAGATATAATTATGAAGAAAAAGAGGAAGAGGATAAAGAATTACATACAAATATGGCGTTGCAGTAAGCTACGGCTTTTTCAGCAAAACCCTGAGTTCACCGTAAAATCCATCGTTTTCTTTGAAATTCAAGGGTTCGAAGGGGTTGGGGCAACAATACGTTTTATCTTCTTTAATGCAGAACCCTATAATAAAATGGCGTAATTACCTTAATCAAAATTATCTATTTTCTGCGATTAGCCATGATGAAATTGTTATATACTTATATGAATCGTATGAAATTCCACTAACCTGGCGATTCTCCTTTGATCCTCATCTTCATAAAAATTACCATAGTCTCCAATCAGTTCGTCACTTCTGTTGTGACATCTGTGGTGGGATTCCATAACTGATTTGGGCCATTTGGGTCCAAACATTTCCTGAATCCCATAAGAAATTTCTGTGCTTCGGGTGGAAGCTCATCAAAAGTCGGTCCATCATATTCTCCTTTTCCTCGACATTTACATTTACAGACTTTCTGTTCTCCGATCGGTGGCAAAGATTCGGAAGGCTCCACAATTTCGACGCAATTGCGTTTCTCCTGCGGAATCGGCTTCGATTGAGGTGACCCGTCCCCAACTTCAGCATGCTTGCGCTTCTCCGTCGGCAGCAGCGACTGTGGACATTGCTCTTCAATTTCAGCTCCAATTGCAGATTTCATCATCGTCGATTTTGCTCCTCCAGATTTCCGTCAAACTCAGACACACTATTCTTTTTTGGCTGGTGGTATATACAGAGCTGAAAAATTATTGCCACAGCACCAATGTTACATTTTTAGGGCTATTTTTGTCATTTCAGTGTAAATACTTGCACTTGTATGAAAATTTTTGGGTTATTTTTGTCATTTTTCTTTAGAAATAAAATTTTTTTTGGGTACAAAACGGGGGGCTAAAGCCCCAAAAAAAAACTACAGCCTAGATAAAAGAACGACTCTTAGATCATCCAAAAGAAAGCTCCTCAAATAGTCTAGAGGGTCATTTAACATAACAAAATTAGTATCAAAAGAGTGCCCTGTAAGTTAAAGATAATCTGCAAAGACTGCTCTCTCTCTCTGCCAGATGTCAGATGACGTAATTCTAGCTTCTCTTCAGGTAAGTTCTACAATCTTCAATGAGAGGACCTTCACTCGAGTCCCGTTCTCCATCATGGTAGATACATCTGGTGACAAATTGAGAGGAGTCGATTCAATAATGACGTTGCGGTAGTTAGCTTCCCAAGCCAATCTAAGAGCCTCTCTGATAGCTTTGAGCTCTGCACAGAAAATATGAGATATATTAGTATTCCCCAAGAAACCAAACAACCACTTACCTTCATGATCCCTCGCAAGACCCCCAATAGAAGATGAACCCGATTGATTATTGCAGCTAGCATTGGTGTTTAACTTGACCCAATCCAGAGGAGGGGATTGCAAACCAACCCATCTAATGTCCCTTGAAGTCTTGTGCCTAGAACGTGACTGACAATTGAGAATGTATTCATTAGCCAGGAAGACTATTTGATTACACACATTAACAGGGTTCGATATAACATTATTGAAGACCATGTCATTCCTATCCTTCCAAACAATCCATATAGCCATATTAAATAGAGTATTAGTTGGCCCATTAAAGGGCGATCCAGAGATATGAGTCTGATCAGTAGCATTACGGATCAACCACTCCTTCGTAGCAAAATTTGGTTGGTCAAAGAAATCTCTAAGTGGTCTGCATTTCCAAATCCTTGAAGCATAATGGCATGAAGCTAGACAGTGACCCACATCCTCCACAAAGCCTTCACATCTACCACACATATTAGAGCTACCTAAATTCCTTTTAAACCTCAAGTAGTTGGTCAAGATCTTCTCATGTAGCACTAACCAAACTAAAACTTTAACTTTCTCAGAACATGACACTTCCAAATCATGCCCAATTAACTGTAGTAGGTCCTCGCCCGGAGCGCTTTCCTCAAGAATTTAGCTCCAGAACTGGCAACATACTTCCCATTAGACGTGAGAGACCAGAAACGTCTATCCTTTAAATCTGAGTTCCAATTAAGGGGAATCCCTTTAATCGTCTCCTCCACATTCCTAAGAATCTTCGTGTGAAGAGTGTCAAGATTCCATTGTTTATTAACAGAAATGATATCACTGGCCCTTAAGTCCCTATCTCTAGGATCAATCTGATCGGAAATCAAATTCCTGAGACAAGAACCTTGGATCCATTGGTCCTGCCAAAGATCAACATCTTTACCGTCCCCAATTCTCCAACAGTAAGCTTCACAAATATTTTGAAAGCTTTTGAGAATACCCTTCCATATATAAGAGTGAGAAGCTTTAAAATTCATGCAGAAAAGGTCCTCATTTTTGACATATTTATTCCTAAAAAGAGAAACCCATAGACTCTTGTCTTGATTAAGAAAGCTATTACCACACTTGGCCAAAAGAGCAATATTATTCTCCCTCGCACTTCTAATGCCCAAGCCTCCATTCTTCTTATCTTTCAGAACACAATCCCAACCTACAAGGTGAATTTTTCGTTTATTCTCAGTAGAACCCCACAGGAAATCTCTATTTATACGGTCAAGTTTATCACAAGATTTCTGAGGGAACCATAACGCTTGCATAAATTCAAGATTAGTAGTATTGCTTAAATAAATAAAATTTAAAAAAAAAAAACCAAGATTAGCAAAACTATCTACATGTTTTTCATTTAAAATCAAGATTTGCAAAATTATTGACGAAACCGAGTAGTACACGGACACGACAATCAACGGCTTTCAAAGATGGTATTTATCTATGTGGCAATACGTAAAGTCCAAGAATTAAAAGTAGTTTGGCTGGAGGACAATTGTGAGAGGTAAAATGTGAAATATGACGAACACTATTTATTTGTGTCATTCAGAACAAAAGTAGAGACAAAAATATAAAACTACGTTTGGAATTTAATATAAACAAGGATACAATAGTCCATGATAATATAATTTGTCCTTAATAACATTAATACAATGTCACTGGACTAAAAACCTAATAATACACCTAAATTGTCCTTTTTAACATTTTCTTTTTTTTTTTTTTTTTTTGGATTTTCTTTTCTGTGAGTGAGCATGTATAAAGTACCTTTTGTACAGTTTCTTTTTGTTTAATAAGTTCTTGTTTCGACCAAAAAGATTTGCAAAATTATATGTACATTGCCCTATTGCCTATGATAGAATAATATAAACGATAATCGATCAGATTGATAATATCGAAAGACGACATAATATTTATAAGCCAATATACTTGGCCAACAAGTGAATAATAAAGATGTAATCAAATAATATCAAATGACAATCAATCATCATTATTAGCAGATTCAAAGATATGGTTGCAATTAATCTTCAATTTTGTCATTATTCTAATACGCCTCGCAATCTCATGGTAATGCAATGAACATGAAGATTGACTCATAAGGAAAGCATTGAGGGATATAACCCTAAAGGAAAACGATAGTTGGAGGGATGTACCCTAGCAAAATTAAAGGAGTGGAGGGATATACCCTAATGTAAAGAAAGGCTTGGAGGGTTGTACCCAAACATAAATAAATGAGTGGAGGGATATACCCTAACAAAAATAAAAAGGAACGGATGGTCATGCCCTAACAAAAATAAAAAGAAGCGCAGGTAGAAGGTGGAGAAAAGAAAATAGAAAGGAGTGAAGGTGGATACGGGTTTGTGGATAAGATAATGACAAGATTGATATTTATTAAAAATAAAAAAATAATAATAAGAAAATATGAAAGACGCAAAGGAGGTCGCCGGAGGCTTTGGTGGGGCATGGAGATGAGCAAACATTATGGAAGGGCCGTGCTAATATCGGCATTGCGGTGAGGCTGAGTGCTGCTATATATTGCGAAATCGCTGTGCAACATGGGTTGAAAAGGCTTCAGCCATAGAATCCGGTGAGAAGCTTGAATGAACCTGGAGCGGCGATGAAGAAGGAGGATGCTTGGGAGCCTAATTCGGCTTTCAATTTTGACGCCACCGGAGCCTTTGAATCAGCCATGTTTATTTCGAAAGGGAAAAAAAAAAATCAATGTTAAAATAAAAATAAAAATAAATTTGGAGGGGTGAGGATTTGATCATATTGATGTCACAAACCCCCACCCAAACATTATTTTTCGTAAAGCTTGCTCAGGATCGAAAAGACGTTAGTCTAGAGCTCTGATACCATGATAGAATAATAGAGAAACGATAATTGATTGTATTGATAATACTGAAAGACGATTACAATATTTATAAGCCAATATACTTGACCAACAAGTGAATAATAAAGACAGAATCAAATAATATCAAATGACAATCAATCATCATTATTAGCAGTATCCAAAGATATGGTTGCAATTAATCTTCAATTTTTGTCATTATCTCTAATAGCCTATACACTTGATGAAAGATAACGAACAAGAACCGAAAGCTTTTGCTATGCTAAGACAGTCCGCTACCAGGCACCATAGAGAGGAGAGGTTATCTGCGGGGGCTTCCAACCTTTGTATACATGATAAGGAGTCGGTTTTGATCACCATTGATCTAGCTCTAACGACGATGCTACAAAAAGTCCCTGCTGAATGGCAGTAAGCTCCGAAGATTCGATATCAAGATGGCCCGGTATACGCTGTGATAAGGCTCGCCAAATTAGTCTAGAATGGTCTCAGACAATTGCTCCAATGGCTGAGGAATCATTAGAGCAGGCTGCATCGGTGTTGCATTTGATGCTTCCGGCTGGCGGCGGTGACCAAGAAGAGGGCCAAGTGGAGAAGACGTTGCCAAGATGTACTCTTTTGCCTCTTGCTCCACTGCCGAGATGATCTTACTTACATTTGGAGATTTATCATCGAAGAGCCACACACATCGTGCTTTCCATATATGCCAGATGGTGGTAATATATATTGCCGCTTTCTCTACGTCGGCGTGTGAAGAATGGAGTCAAAGAGACCCGCCATCTCACAACTAGCTGTGAGAGCTGCACGAATTATGTATCTTCCAAAATTTCCCAAATTCGAGCCAGAAGGGAACAATAGAAGAATATATGCTTTAGGTCCTCCTTATGATGTCCACATAAATCACAACTACCATTGCTCATGTTGCGCTTTGCCAGAGAGGCGTTTGTCGCCAAGCAATCGTGAAGGCATCTCCAAATAAAATTGTGTACCCTAGGCGGAACCGGTAAATTCCACATACGGCCCCATATATAGTCAGGGGAGGTGGAGGATGAAGCAGCCATGTGACTCATATTGCTATGGAGAATTTCCTAGCAAGCTGGTTGCCCGATTTTACAGAATATTGACCCTTTTTTTCATAATACCAGATGATATCATCTTGGTGATTGCTCAAGGATATCAGAATAATGAGAATAACTTGTGCCTCACGTGGATAGAAAGAGCTACCCACCGTAGTTCCATGTTCTAAGCCGCGGGTCAATAAGGGAACTTACCTTGGCCTCATCCAGGAGGACGGAAGAAGTCGCACGAAAGGACGTAGGAAGCGGTAACCAAGCATCTGAATAAATGTTTATTAAATTTCCGTTGCCAACACGCCATCGCAAGCCTTTGGTGAGGAGGTCTCTTCCGACTAAAAGGCTGCACCCTAAAAAAGACGGTCTCGGGCCAAGCCCGGCATCCAAGACCTTGTTGAAAATCAAGATTATGTATTTGAACCATAGAATAGAGACTATTTTATTTCCTTCAAAATCAAGATTTTTTTCAATCAAGTTTTGTAAAATTATATATTTCATTCTGTATAGAAAATTATGTAGACTAAATAAATATAGTATTTGAAACATTAAAATACAGGAGTATGAGATTTAAGTTCTTTAGAGCTCTTTGGTCTACTTCAATGGCCAACGAAAGGCCAAGAAAGCTCGATGACGGAGGTCGGACCTATGCTCGCCACGTGTCATATCCTAATTAGCTAAGCATTAAATGAAGAAAGAGAAAAGAAAGGTTGAGGGCCAGGAGCCCACTTCCCGCATAATGACAGATCTAAGCCCTAGGTGGGAGATCTGTCCCGTCCTTAGACCACCGCATGTCGGATCGGTCGTTATGGAGATTGGGCCAACACAGTTCGAGCAACTGGTCCAGGGGGCTCGGCGCAGGTCGGCCATAGCTTCCCTTATCCGAAATATACGCATGTTTATAATATAAGATAAACATGGCGAAATCCTTTATCTAATGGGACTCTCATCCTAATATTCAAATTGATGACAATCTCCTAAATCCCAAAGAGATTAACTCAAAGGAGTCCGTAACAGCTACGACACTGCACAATCTGGACGAGATGTCCTTTATATAAACAAATCTCAAGGAACTACGAGGGTCTTGATTCCTGATGAATACACATGATACATAGGCAACTTGGGATACAATTATTTCAGGCTCAATCTAAAAATAATCAAATACCACTTCCAATTTTAGGGTTTTTTCTAGGGTTTAATCTTGTTCATTGTCATTAGGGTTAATTTGGCCCATATTTACTTCTTGACGAGATCCAGCATCGTCACTCGACATCCACATTAAAATGCAATAATCTTAAGCATCGTATTTTATATTCAATTTTTAGACTAATCTAGGTCAATTGTGGCACCACAATACTTAGTAGAGATAAATTACAATCGTTACTCGGATCAACATCAGACGATTCTCGCACCACAACGATAGTAAACACATATTACAACATGGAGACAATCCATGGTAGAGGCAAATTAAATAACATGGAGACAATCCATGTCAATGGCTTTAAAGTGGAAAATTGAAGCAAATCCTAATAAATGGTTCAATAATCGAACCAAATACTATAAACAATACATAAGATTTCCATCAGCGGAATCAATGCAACAATACTGAAGATTTTCCAACAGTAAAATTGATGATCTGCAGGGCCGGCCCAATAAGGAAGCGGAGAAAGCGTTGGCTTAAGGCCCAATCATCCCGGGGGTCCGAAAATACGTGTTTTGCAAACAAATGATAATTATGAACGATAATTAATATTCGAATATTTTTTAGTCATCTATTGTAGTCCAATTGGTTAAGATATTTGGCTATTCCTTGAAAGACTTGAGTTTAAGTCCCGGCAACAGTAGATTTTTTTTTGGACTCATTTAACTCACTTTGGGAATTTTTATTTTGTCCCGGCAACAACAAATTTTCTTTCACTCCTTTAAATATCTTTGGGCCTTTTTTGTTTTCTATTATTTCAGTTCATTTATTGAGTCCTTAAACCACTTTGGGTCTTTTGAACCCTGATATATTAGCACCCTCCAATATATATTTGGTTTTTTATTGGCACAACATAATTACTATTCACACCGTTTTTCTAGTTTGTTTCTATTATTTCAGCCAATTTTTTGACTCCTTTAAACATCTTTTGGTCTTTTAACCCGATATATTAGCACTATCCGAACACTCCTCCAATATATATATATATATATATATATATATATATATATATATATATATATATATATATATATATATATATATGCTTTTATCAAGATCACATAATTACTACTGACACCCTTTTTTATCATTTACTTTTGGCCCATTTAAACCACTTTTGGGCTTTTTGAACTCTGATATATTAGCACAAAATATATATATATATATACGGTTCCTATTGGCACCACATAATATTTACCGACACCATTTTTTTCATTTACTTCTGGCAACAAATATGTATTTGTTTTCGACACCACATTAGAACGTGAGTGCCACTGACGTTCCTTTTCGATAAAAACGCAATATTGAAGTAATATTTTGTATATATGTTTTTTGGAAAAAAAAAACTTCGAAGTAAAAGACCTAATTTGACAATTTCACCGAAGGCCCAAAAATTTCCAGGACCGGCACCGATGATCTGTCTACATTTGACCAACTTGTGCATATTTAACAAGGGATACAACCACATTATTAAATGTGCCTTGGCCAATCTCCATAAGGTGTGTTATTGTCTTAGCACACTTCTTGAACAATTCATCCATGATTGCATCTCCAAAATGACTAGCAAGAATGGGCTCACAAACTGCCCTTATGACCATTGAGTTATAGTCCCCAATGCCGCAATTTCCCTTGTTCTTATCTTCATTGTAAATATCATTCCATGGATGCTTAAATGATTGAATATGATGGATTTTGAAGGAACCTTCTTTCATAATGATGTCTTTTACTTCTTCAGTTGAAGGACTATATAGTGGTAGATTGAATGCATCCAATGTAGCTTCTTTGATCAATCCCTTTAGTTTAATATGTTGAAGAATCAAAACATTGATTAGTTGCTATACACTTTCATTTACATATAGGGCATATTAATAACAAACACGAGTGAATAGCGCAAAACATCCCGATTATGAAAATTAGACAACATAAGTGATAAAATTAAACATCAAAATGAATTATGAATGGCATGTCATAACCTCGACTTAAAGATCAGAGTGATTGGCAATGAAGCATTAAATCCTGAGCAGAAGAAGGAACAAGATAATTGGGGGCTTATTGTGCATCCGAACACAACCGGGCATGATGATCCGCTAATAAACCCTACAATGGATCCGAATCTGTCCCGCCTTGGATGCAAGAGGTTTTTGGTTTTTGTTGCAGGGAACGACATGTTAAGGGATAGTGGATGGAATTACAATGAGGCATTATGGGACACTATATGGGGTGGTGAGATTGAAGTTGTAGAATCTGAAGAAGAAGATCATGTCTTCAATTTGCTTTTTCCTAACTTTGAAAATTCCATGTCAATGTTGAAAATGTTGGTTTCTTTCATCAATCGAGAGGAAGTAGTTTAAGACACAGACTCGCACACAATGGTTAGTTAAATTTATTTTTTTTGGTGTAATTGTGACATGAAATATGTTGCTGAGTCTGTGTAGAACCTTATAGTCAGTTGAATGATGGTCAGCTGAGTTGGGTCTCAGTTGAGTCTGGTGATCAGTCAGCTGAGTCCGTTCTCAGCTGAGCATGCTGATAACGTCTGCATGGTTTAATTTCTCATCTGAATAAGGGTTACGTCTTGGGTATTTCAGTTATTGCCTGGTTTCGTTGTTATGGCGATTAGGTTTGATTCTCAAGCCCCGTAAATACCTATGTTATTGTACCAAGTGTGTAACTTTATGTGCATAATAATAAATTCCTCGTTTTGCCTGTGGAGTAGTAGACACATTGTCGGAAACCGCGTTAAATCTGTGTTCTCTCTTTGTTTCTGTCTCTTGTTTGATTGTTTATTATCAATTCTTTCTCATATCACCATCATATTCCATTTGATCTGTTACAACAAACCGGTATTAGAGCGTCAGGTTTTATCAAGGAATCAGTAATCTGTTCGAATCAAGGTTGGTTAGCACCAAGGTCATGATTGACGCTCGGTTTGGGATCACCGCAAGCTTTTTCTGGTGAGAAAGATGTCTGTTTTAAACGTAAAAATTGACAAGCTTATAGGGAAAAACAACTTCAGTTTTTGGCAGATCAAGATGCGTGCTCTGCTGAAACAACAAGGGCTTTGGGCTCCGCTGTCAAAGTCAGCAGAATGTAGCACAGTTGAGATGGCCAGTCTGGAGAAGAAAGCGCATTCAACCATTATGTTGTGCTTATCAGATGATACTATCGTAGAAGTTGCTGAAGAGGATACTGCAGCTACGTTGTGATTGAAACATAAGAGTTTATAAATGACGAAGTCTCTAACCAACAAGTTGTTGTTGAAAATACATTTGTTTAGCCTAAGGATGCATGAGGGTACTCAGCTGGGGGATCAACTTGATCAGCTAAACACAATATTGCTAGACTTCAATGCGTCATATCTCAATACCTTACAAGATAGCACTATATAAATGATCATCATCCTATTAATAATGTGTGCCACATTTACATATAGCAATACACTTGCAATTTACTCTCGCTTACTGTCTTAATAGAAATTCCTCTTTATGATTACTAAATTAAGTGTCAGAGTGTCTCTTCAGAGATGAGCACCGCGACCCTTCATGTTTTGGGTGTTTTGCAGGCCTAATCACTGGGTAATTCTTCCCTAATTACTCCATTTGCACCGTAGACACACGTGAATGATTATGGACCACACGTGAATGTTTTGCAGGCCTAATCACGATTTCCGACATCGGCAATATGCAAGTTTTTTTTCTAATGACCATAAAATATTTGCACAAAACACATTCCTCAATGAGCCTCTGTGTGTGTTTTTTTTTTCTTTTTTTGGTGGAAAAGACTTAAGGGGTTTTTGAATATTCAACCTAATCTTTTATTACCAAAAATAGATTCGGGGATAAATCCACCGTCCATAGTCAATAATAATAATAATAATAATAATAATAATAATTACTATCTCCGTCCCACAAAAATTCATTTTTGTTGGACACTTGAGACATGAAATAATTAATAATACAGATTTTAAGAATGAATAGATAAATATATCCTTAACTAATCATAAACTTTGTTTTTAATACGAAAGGATTATAAAAAATTAAATGTTAAAATAGTGTATGATTGAAAAAAATGATTTAATGATGTATGACGAAATTTAAATGACACTTTTACGACAATTCATTTTTTCGTTATGACACTTTTATGGGACGCAGTAGATAACGAAACACATGTAATCGTTGTGTTATAACAAATAACACAACAATAATCTATATTATTGATCATGATATAAATCATCTTAATGAACGCTACGTGTAACCATTACGTCGGTCAACATGACAAAAACACTTGTACCCGGAGAAAAGAAAAAAAGTTGTGAATAATATGGACCAAAAGTAAAGGATATCGTCTAGAATAATTATCGGCCATAAGTGAGTACTATACACTGATGTCGGAAGAAAGGAAAAGGAGTAAAGACATGTGCACAATTATCGTGTTACAACGAGTAACACAACATTCATCTATATTATTGATTATGATATATTTATATCATTATCAATTTAAAATCATAATTAATATTGTAAATAACATTGTTTCACACTGAGCCAGCAATTAGAAAATGGAATTTTCTTTTATATTTTGGGAGTGCCCAAAAAGAAAAGGGAGGGCGGAGGGGGGAGGGGGTTGTGAATATTTCTTCTCTGCGACAAATCAATAAAGTACAGCTCACTAGGAAGAAATTTTTTCATGGTGTCTCCACAGTGACAGTGACTAGTCCGTAATGGAGACATCAATTTATTTTTTTACAACACCATGTGGTTTAAAAGAAAGATTGCAATCTATTCAATCCTAACAATAATCAAATATTTATCTATAATATAACAATTTGATTTTTTTGATTTAGATCTCTTCCAAATTTATTTCTATTAGTTTAGAGTCTTTGACTGATAGATAAGATTCATACTCTGCAAACATAATTCAGATCGAATTCCGAATTATCGAATCAGTGAGCTCCAGATATCGGAAGTTTTTAGAGGAAAAAAAAAATGTAATTGACGTGTGTCCACATAGAAAGAAAGACACCATTGGAAAATTTTCCAAGAAAAATACGTAAAGGGTTTCGTCAGCACAACAGTTTGATATCAAAAAGCGGTATTCTTCTTCAGTTTTATCATATAATATAAAAGAAGATATCGTTTTGAGAAATTAAATTGTTCATTTGGTTTCAGCAATGACTACAAAATCAACCAAGATAGTCGTTGATTTCTTTTCTTTTGCACGAGTTTACGAAGACGGCCGTGTTGAAAGGCTTTCCGGTGAAGATTTTCACCCACCGGAAGTCGATCCGGTGACCGGAGTTGAAAGCAAAGACGTCAAGATATCCTCTTCCGACGATCCCAACGTATCTGCTCGACTTTACCTACCTAAGAACACAAAAACAGAGCACAAACTACCTCTTCTTGTTTACTTTCATGGCGGCGGCTTCGTCATTGAATCTGCCTTCAGTGCTACATATCATAAGCATATGAATTCTATTGCCGCCGAAGCTAATGTCGTTGTTGTTTCCGTTGACTACCGGCGGGCACCGGAGAATCCTCTTCCGGCCGCTTATGAAGATTCTTGGTTGGCTGTCAAATGGGTTGTTGATTCACCAGACGCATGGCTCAAAGATTACGCCGATTTCAACAAGGTTAGGAAAATGTACATTATTTTTTAGGGCTTTTGATTAAATAAACTTATCTCAAACTTTTTTTACTTAAATAAATTTACTACAACCTTTTTTAACTACCTAAGCTTCATCTCATAAAACAATCACTCAACACCCATAATAACCTCCTTCCTCTTCCTTTTCCTTTTCCTTTTTTTAATTCTTTTTTATTTATGACATCATCATCCAATTTTTGATAACCCAAATACATTTTTCCCCTCCAAAAATTAACGACACCACTCCAAAAAACAAAAACAAAAAAAAACTGAACGACATAATGCTGGAAAAAAAAACCAACAACAACGCATAATTGAACATCGAAGCATGTTCATAAAAAAAAAAAACTAACCAACAACACACAACTACGGGTGTACATGAATACAGTTTATCCGAAAATCGAATCGTTCCGAGGTCATTCAATTCAGTTCGGTTAATAATATAGAGAAACGGAAAATTTCGGTTCGGTTACAATTCATGCTACAAATTTACCCGTAACCGATTTAATAACCGAACAGATTTCCGAACCGTTTATATCCAACATTTATAATTAGTTTTATCACCAAAATATTAATTTTTTTTATAAAAATTGCTTAAAACCGAACCGTTATCCGAACCGTTTATAACTGAATAAAAGACTGAACCGTTCACGACCAAATAGATTTGTTAATTTTTTTTTCGTTTTCGGTTAACCGAACCGAACCAAACCATATAATTCGGTTCTGTTTCCTAAAGCAAACGGTTTGGTTTTGGTTTCGGTTTCGGATACTAACCAAAATTTTCGGTTCGGTTTAGGTTACAACCATTAACCGTACCAAACCGAACCGTGTACACCCATACACATGACATAGCAGTTACAAGAAATGGGAGGGGTCTGATGAAGTGGGGCCGGGGAAGTGGTAGTGATGTTAACGAGCTGAGCTGAACCGAGTATCAGTTGTTCAAACTTGTATTCATTTAGATCACGAGTTGTTTGCTGATGATTACAAGTGAATGAACATTACATTTGTTGTTTGAACATCGATATATTGTTTATTTGAGTTGATTATAGTATTGACCATCAATCTAATGATAACTATGTTTATTGTAGTGTTTGATGATGACTATAAGCATTTCAATATCAATATGATGTTTATTTAATGTAATTAAAGTTTTAATTTCAACGATAATTATTATTAATTAACATCAATATGATGTTTATTTGAGTTAATTTATGGTGTTTAATGATGATTATACGACATTGAACATCAATTTGATGTTTGTTTAAGTTTATTGTGGTTTTTAATAACAATTACAAGTGTTTAAAGATCAAAGTGACCTTTGAAAAACGATTCGATGCATAAATAAGTTCACTCAAATGTTTAATGAATATTATAACATGTTGAACATTAAATTAATATTCATTTGAGTTTATTGTAGTATTTAACGATAATTATAACTGACTGAATAGCTATATGATATTCATTCTAGTTAATTACGATGTTTGATGATGATTATAAGTGATTGTGCATCATTTTGATATTAATTTAATTTTATCATAGTATTTAATATTTGATTATAATTAAGAGATTGAATATCAAACTGATGATCGTTATGTTGAATATAGCGTTTACTATTGATTATATGTATGATGTTTATTTGACTTAATTACAGTCTTTGGCCATTGACATTATAGTGTTTGGCGATCCTTCTAAATGATTAAATGTGTTTAAAGTCGCTAATGTGATAAATTAGTTGAAATAGCCCTAAAAAATAGTTGAAACTAATTATCCCCGTTATTAATTTTTCATAAAAAATATTCTAAATTAAAATTATTTTTACAATATATCGCTCCAACAGTCCCAGTTGTATAAATATTTAACGTACTTGACAAAAACACACCATTTAAGGAGGTGGATTAAGAGCACTCGTATCATTTACTATTAACGAATACTTTATTATACAGTTTTAAAAATACGTTTTCTAGTTTACAGAATATTTATTTAAGATGTAATGCATCAGACTCTTTATTTTACATAATGCGGAAGATATAAAGAAATATTTACAGAATCTGGAATGATTAGGAGTATCTATTGCAAGTGCTCTAATACTTTAATTTAAATGTCAAAATGACTAAAAAAAGCTAGTCTATAATGAAGGTAATGTTGTTTTTATCCTATCACTCATTAATAAATAATTATAGATGTAGTAAAAACACAATAAATACTGTATTTGAATGTCAAAATGATTAGGAGTATCTACTGCAAGTGCTCTAATACTTTAACTTGAATGTCAAAATGACTAAAAAACCCTAGTCTATAATGAAGGTAATGTTGTTTTTATCCTATCACTCATTAATAAATAATTATAGATGTAGTAAAAATACAATAAATACTGTATTGAAAATTTAACTGTCCCATATAAAATGAATAAACGATTTTAACAAATGCAACAATTATATAGAAACGGAGGAAGTAATTACTTCGTCCCAAATTGTTTGAGTTTTATTCAATTTATAGTCTATAAGTATCTTATATCTATTAAAAGCTAAAGGGGTTTGCCCACAATGTGTCACGTGGCAGCCTTCTGGACTGACACATGGCATCTACTTCTTTTCTTCTTCTTTTTTTAAGCAGTTGGGTTTTTTTTCCCTTCGGTAAAAACCGAAATTTTGGTTATCGTTATATATAAACCGAAGGAGGCTTTAAAATTCAATCAACCGAAAATTTTCGATTTCTCGATTCGATTTCGACACAACAGTTGAATATTATACACAACAAAGTGTATATTTCGATACGGTTCATTTTTAGTACCTCCAACTGACAGTGCGGATTCAGTTTTAAATTTCAATCAATCGAAAATTTTCGAATTCGACACAACATTTGAATAAAACCGTGTGGACACCACATTAAATATTTTTATTATTTTAAACAACATAACGTCGGTGGAACCGACGGCCATTTGCAGTACGAACGTCACTAAAAATTGACGTTGGAATACCAAATCGCTTTTTATATTCTTCAGACCGTTTGACATGTGTTTTTTTCTACCAAATGAATGAACACGAGATCAATGACGTATTCATTAATGATAAGAAAGAGAATCATTATAGAAAAATGTGTAAACACATTTTTAAGCATATTAATGATCTGGAAGCTAAGGCGTCCCGAGAGATTTGACCGTGTAGTTATGGTCCGGTTATTGTTTTTCTATATTGTTTCATTGCGTAAAGTCGAAGGTAAAGTGATCGACTTTATGACATTTTTCTCCGATACATCATATTGTAGATGGAAACTACTGATAGAGCTGGAAAAGAGGTGATTCACAATCTTCACGTCTATAAGAAAGAACTACCTATTGGAGAAAATGTGATATATTTCTCTTGTTCACTTTGCCTTGTGTCTTGAATTTGTTAATGTTTAAGCTTACGCAATTTATTTCACGTTGGAGATCATTCTTTGATATTATCGTTGATAACGATTTATGTCGGGCCCGCCGTACCTTGCACGATTCACGTTAACTAGTAGTTAAAGTAAATGTTTATTATCTACTTCCTAAACTACCCCATTGATAACCGCAAACCTAATAAATATAAAGAGAAAATAACAAGGATAAAAAAGAAAATTAGACCCATTTTTAATGACTAAACAACACATTAAATTACGTTTCTTTAGTTACAATGAGTTCCAATTCAAAAAGTCTCAAACAAAATGGAACTAAATACCGTAAAAGAATGCGACACACTCCATATGTTCCTATATAAAGTCGTTAAAAATATAAATTCATTTTTGTTTGTCGTAGTTATATTTCGAAATCACTATTTATCGTGCTTTTCTAAATCTATCCTCATTTACAAGAGGGTGAGAGAATAAAAAACAATATTGCGTTGATTATATTGAAGGGTTGTTATTGTCATTTTTATAATAAAGTCAAAACATTAACTTATTCCCTAATATATATGTTTTTTGCTAAATGCGACAATTAAAAAGAAACGGATGGATGGAGTAACATTCATTTTTTTAAAACCGGTTTCTTGTATTTTAGTAATTTTCTTACATAATTAGTCATGTTGCTTGACAATTCCATTATCCTGTAATCTTTTGTGAACTCTTTAAAACAAACAAGAGACTAAACAACCCAAAACTGATTAAATTTGTAAAAAAGAAAGAAGGAGCCAGGAGGATAGGTCGCAGCTCTATTGACCGAAAACAATTTTTCTCTATTATCTCTATTGTTTAAACAAACATGTACTTGTGGGATTGAGAAAAAAAAATAAGTTGCGTACGATCTAAGTGACGAAGTAAAAACAACTTAATGCATTTTTCAATGATCTGATAACCTAATGCATTTATTGGGTTGATGACCGGACTAGGTTTAATAACTATGATTTGAAGTAAAATTTTACATTATAATAACTTTAAATCTTATACTTATTTCTAATTAATGCACATATAGGTTTACTTTGGAGGGGATAGTGCAGGAGGAAATTTGGCCCACCAGATGGCACTAAAAGTGGGATTGGAGAATCTGAAAGGATTGAATCTTGCTGGGATGTTTCTTAATTGTCCTTTCTTTTGGGGTAAAGAACCAATTGGCAACGAAGCATCGAATCCCGAGCGGAATAAAATAATAGGTGACATGTGGTTTTTTGTGTATCCCAACACAACCGGACTTGATGATCCGGTACTGAATCCGGCAATGGATACGAATCTGTCTAGCCTTGGATGCAAGAGGGTTTTAGTTTTTGTGGCGGGGAAGGACGGATTGAGGGACAGAGGATGGGATTACAAGGACGCATTGAAGAAGACGAGTTGGGGAGGAGGGATTGAAGTTGTGGAATTTGAAAAAGAAGATCATGTCTTCAATATACTTTTTCCCGACACCGAGAATGCTATGTCAATGCTGAAAATGATGTCTTGTTTCCTCAATCAAGAGGAAATAGTTTAAAGGAAAATGATATATCAATTACAAATAGTACGTAGTGTATATTTACTGCACATTATGTGTAGTAGATATATCATCACCCTAATTTAAACAATATATTTTAAATAGCACTTTCTTGAGGTCCCATGACCCTTTGAAATAGCATTTTCTTTTAATAAAACGACATCCATTTGTGTTTATGAAAATACTTATTGTAGTCTCATACCCGATATGCATGATGTGAATCCAATCCCTCCGTTTGGGTTTGTTATTACACATTTTGTTTATGTATTTTATTATGAATAATACTAGCACTTTTTGTTATTATATGGTTATTTATACAATAAACCAAATTAGTATCAACGAAAAGTGAAGTTTATCGCGGATATTGCTCGCTTCTTGAATGATTATCAACCATTGATGATTCTTCGTGGATTTATCCACAAGAGTAATATTATGAGTACAATCATTCAACCACAACGAGTGACAGAATGCGTATTTACACCATTGTGGCTAAACGATGACTTCGAGACTCCTCATTCTTTGTGTGTTTTACAAGCCTAATCTCAATACAAAAACCTCGTTGGATCATCACCCAAAAGTCCGATCACCCAAATTAACACATATTTTTATACCTAGCGATTTCCGACATCGTCAATATGCAAGTTGTTATTTTATATATTTTTTATTTATGACCACAAAACACTCCATCCGTCCCAAAATATAAGTCATTTTGGATGTTTTAACACAGATTAAGAAAGTGGATGAGTGTCATTAATTTTAAGGACAAATACCTAAAATATCATTTGACTATCATTAATGAAATAATTATAAAGCACTCCCTCCGTTCCTCAATTTTTGAGGCAGTTGCCAAAAATACGTTTATTAAAAATGTGATTTAATGATATGACTTTAAGGATTCAATGACGAAAAAATCTCTATGATTACAATTAATTCAGTTTTTCTTTTAACTTTACCTAGTACTACCTCCGTCCCAAAATATAATTCTGTTTAGCTTTTTTTGTTTTATTCCATAATATAAGTCTATTTAAATAACTAATGATACATTTATTACATTTTTCTCATTTTACCTCTTATTTATTATCTACTCACCTACTTTTCACTACTATGCATTAATAATAGTTAAAGGTCATTTTAGATTTTTTCATCAAAATTAATAACGCGTAACTAATTTAACCAACTTTCTTAATCTGGTGAAACAAACTCAATTGAATTTACATTTAGGGATGGAGATAGTATTAAATAAGGGTAAAGTAGAAAAATGAGCAATAAATGTTGCTTGAGAAAATGTTCTGCATTAGATAAAGTGGAACAAAGTTTTTGCCAATAAGGGTAAACTAGGAAAATGAACAATAAATGCTATTTTGGAAAATGTTCTGCATCAGATAAAGTGGAACAAAGTTTGTTGGCAACTGCGTTAGTTATTTTGAAACGGAGGGAGTATTGAAAAATAGTTGGATTGTTAATAAATTACGGATAAGATAGAGAAAATTGTGATAAATATTTTATTGATAATGTAAAATGACTTAACCAAGTAGTTTGGTTCAAGTGTTAAGTGACTTGAAAAAACCTAGGGATGTCACCAGTTCGATTCTCCTCTTGGCCAGGCCTTATATTCTAGTACATACAAAAGAGATAGAGTAATTTATATTATGTGACGAAGGAAATATTTATCTGAA
Organism: Gentiana macrophylla; assembly: GCA_026214975.1. Lineage (NCBI taxonomy): Eukaryota > Viridiplantae > Streptophyta > Magnoliopsida > Gentianales > Gentianaceae > Gentiana > Gentiana macrophylla. The sequence goes on along the minus strand of CM047816.1, from coordinate 8,159,902 downwards.
CACATTTGTCTTGGTGTTTGTTTCTGAAATATTTTAAACTAGGTTTTTTTTTTTGGGTCTTTTGTGAATATTGATTTTTTTTTTCTCATATTGCGGAAAGCAGATTTCGCGGATAAATTAACCGTCCATAGTCAATCACCATAAAATTATCAAAATTAAATTGTGGGTAATATTTAAAAAAAGTAAAGGATATCGTGGTTAAGCAAGTCCGGTTGTTATATTTTTTTTTTTTGCTAATCCGGTTGTTATTTTTGTCATATCAAGAAGTCTAGATATTGTTCTGAAAAAAACTAGATATTTCTTTTCTCGAAAAAAAAAAAAGTCTAGATATTCCGGTCTAATATAACTAGGGGTGAACAAAAAAAACCAAAACCAAACCGACCGATCGAATCAAACCGGTCCAAACTGAAAATACGTAAACCATGGTTTTTTGGTTGATTTTTGTATTGTAAAAAATCAAACCGTGAAAAATAATTTGATTTTGGTTTTGTAATATAAAAACCGGATCAAACCGGAACCGGATATATATATATATATATATATATATATATATATATATATATATATATATCTGTGTGTGTGTATGTGTGTGTGTGTGTCGACACTATTAATTAAGGGGCCTCTATTTGCAGCAAACCAATCCACTTGTGTACCACTCTACATGTGAACCATAGTAAAACCGACTTTTCATCAGTACATTGTGAGAACTGATCACCCCAGTGAACCGATTTTTTGTCGGCCCCCATCAATTATCACTACATTTAATAACTAATATCCAGTCCATGATCTATTGATACTTCAATTAACTACCTCACACACATAGTTTGATTTCCATCCTTATACGACCTATGTCAAGATGAAATAAAACGGTTTACATGGCTTTATATGATCATTTTAATTGGAAAATATGATAATATAATGTGGCACACACACAAACACACACACACACACATATATATAGAGAACCCAGTGACATTCGAGTTATGGGGTATGGTAGATGGAGAATGAGAAACTTGTATGATTGTTGTATGAATAATGACATAAATTCGTTGAACCGTGATAATGTCTTTTCAGTGAATTATTTGTAAAATAAAAAACCGTAACCAAGTCAATCCAAACCGGACAGGTGATGTATAACATTTGTATGATAAAAATTACGATATATTATATATTTTATCGACTCTTTCTATATAAAATATAAGAAATTATAACGATAATCTTATGAAATATTGATAGTTATGAATACATCTAATTAATATAAAAATCTAGTAAAAGTAATAAAAAGTTATAAATTTTGTACCGGTTTAGTAACCGGAGTGTCGTGTCAGATTTACGTGGGTATTTTTGGTATTTTATTGCAGATTTTTAGGTAAACCAAGACCCCGAGTGACGACACTTTTTGAAGTAAAATCATATCTTTTGAAGGAAGTAAGGAAGTGTCACAAGTTTAAAAGTTCAAGTGGATCAACGGTTCGTGATACTATTATCGAGATATATATTCGACGAACGAATGGCCCATCAAAAAGGCATTTTCCGAAGAAGAGTCCTTCATGAAAATTTTATATCTTTCAAAGAGCTTTCCAACGCTTCTTGAATCATGTCAATTGGAGATCTACAACTCAAGATATGATTTTATCAAGTTTCAGCTAAAAATTGGAAGAATTACACACCAGCTACATTTCAGAGATGTATGATGGCTATATTTTCTGACATGGTCGAGAAGTTTTTAGAAATTTTTATGGACGACTTTAGTGTATACGGAGATTCCTTCGATGAATGTTTATCGCACTTAGAAAGAGTGTTACAACGCTGTGAAGATACCAATTTAGTTTTAAACTAGGAAAAATGTCACTTAATGGTATCAGAAGGGATTGTTTTAGGACATAGAATCTCTGAAGTAGGTATCGATGTAGATAAAGCTAAAGTCGAGGTAATCGAAAAGTTACCTCCACCAGTTAATTTAAGAACCCTAAGAGGATTTCTTGGACGTGCAGGTTTTTATAGAAGGTTCATTGCAGATTTCTCGAAAATAGCAAAGCCTCTAAGCCATTTGCTTGAAAAGGAAGTACCTTTTAACTTTGATAGTAGATGTATGGAAGCCTTTCAGACCCTAAAAGCGAGATTGACTACTGCACCAGTGCTAGTAGCACAAGATTGGAGTTTGCCGTTTGAAATTATGTGTGATGCGAGTGATTTAGCTGTAGGAGCTGTTTTAGGTCAAAGATATAACAAAGTACTCAAAGCAATCTACTATGCATCTCACACATTAAAAGCAGCTCAACTTAATTACGCAACTACAGAAAAAGAACCGTTGGCTGTAATTTTTGCCTTAGATAAGTTTAGATCGTATATCGTTGGATCTAAGGTTATTATTCATACAGACCATTTAGCGTTGAAATACTTACTGAGTAAAAAAGATGCTAAACCACGTATTCTTAGATGGATTCTCTTACTACAAGAATTTGATATAGAAATTAAGGATAAAAAGGGAAGTGAAAATGTAGTAGAAGATCATCTAAGTAGAGTGGAAAATAAAGAAAAGGGAATTGAAATACAAGATTCATTTCCTGATGAACAACTGTTTAGAATCGATACTCCTTCAACCATGCAATTATTAAAGAATAGAATTCCTTTTAAGGAAATGTCACCCTGGTTTGGAGATATCGTTAATTACTTTACCTGTGATTATATTCCGTCTCAGTGGACTTGGCAATAGAAAAAGAAATTCTTTTATGACTTAAAATTTTATTACTGGGAAGAACCAGACCTTTTCTGTAAATGTTCGGATGGGATAATCAGAAAATGTGTGCCTAATAATGAGATTTTAAGTATTTTGTCGTTTTGCCATGATCGTGAGGCAGGAGGACACCATGGAGGATGGAAAACTGCTTTTAAAGTTTTACAATATGGTTTTTATTGGCCTACACTATATAGAGATGCATATAAATATGCGAAATCTTGTGAATCGTGCCAAAAATGGGGAAATATATCGAAAAAACATGAAATGCCTCTTCAACCGATTTTAGAGTGTGAATTATTTGATGTTTGGGGTATAGATTTCATGGGACCTTTCCCTATATCTTTTGGAAAAAGATTTATTCTTGTAATGGTAGATTATGTTTCAAAATGGGTAGAAAGTTTGAAGCTCTTCCAACTAATGATACCAAAGTTGTCATAAGGTTCCTTAAAAAGAATATAGAAAGTCGGAGGCCGGAAGGACAAAAAGATACAAAATGGGAAAAAGGACAAGAAAAAAATAATGGTTGAGAAGGACAAAAGCAAGATATTACTACATGTGTTACAACATTTGGTTGTAGCAACATGTAGTAACACATGTAGTAACATGCGCGTTTTTGTCCTTCTCGACCACTATCTTTTTTTCTTGTCCTTTTTCCTCATTTTAGATAAAAAAACAGTCATTTACAACCTTTAACCTAAGAATATATTTACTAGGTATGGCATTCCGAGGGCTATCATTAGTGATAGAGGGTCACACTTTTGTAATAGACCATTTACCAAGATAATCGAAAAATATGGTGTAACACATAAGTTAGGCACACCCTATCATCCGCAGACCAGTAGGTAGAGGTGTCTAATAGAGAAATTAAAATAATTGTAGAAAAAACAGTGGACTCAAATCGTAAAAATTGGGCGGAGAAACTGGATGATGCATTATGGGCATCTGAAGCGACCTTTAAGACACCAATTGGTTGTTCCCCCTACAAACTAGTTTTTGGTAAATCTTGTCATCTCCCAGTTGAATTAGAACACCGGGCCTTTTGGGCTATTAGATTTTTGAATTTCGACCCTAAGGCTGTCGGTGATCACAGATTACTTGATTAATGTAACTAGAAGAATTTCGTCTTGATGCTTATGAAAACGCTCGAATCTACAAGGAACGCACGAAATCTTTTCACGATAAGAGAATATATAGTCGTGAGTTCCATGTAGGTGATCGAGTGTTATCGTACAATTCACGTTTAAAGTTATTTCCAGGTAAGCTTAAATCAAGATGTACAGTCCATTTAGAGTAACAAGGGTTTACAAATGCTGATTTGTTGAACTAAGCGATGGAAGTACAACTTTTATAGCCAATGGCCCATGTGGTAAATTTGTTTGTGGAAGGAGAAGGACCTCTCGAGGAAATAAGTAATGTTGCTAACAGATCCGCCGCGAAAAAGCGAAAAGCAGGAAAACTAAGTTCAGCTGAATCCCAGGTACTATCTTTCTTGTTTACTTTACCTTTCTGTGTTTTTATATGTTTAAACTAGTTTCGTCTTTTACCGGACAGACGTAAAAGAACTGGATGCCTTTTTTAGATAGAATAGGAGTTTTTATTTTGCTTTTGAAGTTAGGCCTTGATAAGGATGTCGCGTTTACAATAGAAGCTTCAGTTTTTGAGAAAAACAAGCAATTATTGAGAGAGATCAGATTGAAAGAAGTTTGTAATGGAAAATCGAGAAGTTCGATAAAGAGAAGGGCAAAGTTTTTAATGCGATGCAGAATCTGTGGAAAAAGTGAGCATAATGGGAAATGTGGAGAAAGCACAACCAAATCTCAGGATGAGTGTTTGAATGTTGTCAGAGAAGGAGCGATTAGGTGGTTATCCGAAAATCCCGATGGAGATCAAAGAGAAAATTCAAACGCATCATTTCTCGAGGGTTAGGTGATAGAGCGATATATCGTAAGCTACGAAAGATTTAGAAATAGAGGAATTATGACCCCCATAAGTCTCGAATATTTTACTTTTTATTTCAAAGGCTTTTTATAAAAAAGTTTTGTATAACCTTTGAAAATTTTATAAATTGGATCTTTATAAAATTTATGAAAGTTTTATTAAAGTTTTATAAAAATTAAAAAAAAAAAGTTTTATAAAAGTTTTATTTCAAATTTTAGTTAAAAAAGTAAAAAAAAAAAAAAATTAGGTCGGATCGATCCGACATAACTACGGATCGATCCAGGATCCCAAAAACCTAAACAGACGGGATTTCTATCTTCTTCCTCCTCTTCCAATTTCTTTTTTTCATCACCGCCGCCCCCACCCTCTCCCCCACTCGATTTTTTTTTCTTTCATCACATAAACACACTCTCACATTACCCCACTCCTTATTTTATTCTCCTTTTCCCCTCTTCTCTTCAATCTCTCACTTAAATTTCAAAAATTTCAAGAAAAAGCTTCAACTTTCACTCCGGCGACTTTTCATCTTTTCCGGCCAACTTTTCAATCTTTATAGTCTATCAAGGTAACAATGTAGTATTTCATCTTATCAATTTCGTTTTTTTTTTGTAATTTTAGTAATTTATTTTCAACTGTACTGTTATTCACTTGTGTTGTGTTGTTTTGGTTTTGTTTGTTTTGTTTTTGAATTGTTGTGTCACTATCGTAGAATGGCCGAATCCTCTGTAACAAAGCGACTAAGAAGCGAAAACAAGATATCCCAATCTCAGTACCGGTTATAGAAACAAGGCCTTTAACACCTGAAGAACAGGCCGTTAGTTTTGAGCAAAGTGCATCTAGAGCAGCTAGAGATGCATACAAGAATATTTTTGGAAAGTGTATAGCTGAGATAGAAAGGGGTATAGATTTTACGGTTTTAAGGGATGAAGTTAGAGCAATATTTGAAAAAAGACAATGGATGGAGATAGCAGCATTGAGAGAAGGGGAGGTTAACACAACTATAGTTTCTGAATTTTATTCTCTGCTAAAGATGCATAATTCGACAGAGAATGGAGAGTTGACCTTTGTTACCCTTAGAACTAAACAAGTACCGTTTAATCCTAACGTCATCAATGCTATTTATGGTATGAAGATGTCACGATGATGAGGATTATTACACGGTATGGAATCTTAACGATGAAGGCTTGCTTTTGAACAGAGAGCCTTATTAGCCCAAAACGAGCTTGATCCTACGGCTAAATGGCATGAAAATAGGTTTGGTTACGGGAACTGTATTAGGGATATTAGAGCACTTAAGCGTTTTATTGGCTACACACTACAAGAAAATTTACTTTTCGCGGCTCGGTATCAGCAGCATGCATTTAAAATACGCTGCAAATGTATCTATTTACGGCATGCTAGGCTTCTTACGCCGAGGTTATTCAATATCCACTAATAAAGGTAGAATTGGATTGAAATGCGCTTTCAATAATCGTTTTAACGAACTGCTTGCGCGTCGTCAACATAATACTTTTCGGAAGCGTGATTTTCATGTCGCCAATTCCTGCCCCGCTTTTTTTTTTTTTTTTTTTTTTAATTTTTATTTCCGCGATTCCCAAATTTTCGTGGCCTCCCACGATTCCAAAATAAACCCTCATCGAGCTCGTCCACTCCACTACCGGCAAATAGAACAAGCAAATCGTTAGGTCTCTTACAAATTTTCTCTAATTTCAGAAGTGGTATCTTCTACGATATTGCTGAATTTAGGATCATAAAACCTTTGTATTACTGACAAATTGTAGACGAAGGAGCTACTATAACGCCTTATGGCTCTGTACTTCTCTGTTTTCACCTCCATTATTGGAGTAATCAATGGATGTCATGGCGATTCTGGCCCGATTTACCTGTAAGTCCGATTTGAAATTACTTAAGTAAAAGGAATTTGTAGGATTCTCAGTTAGTTATTGCTACAAGTTGCATATAGTAATCTTCTTTATTTACTGGATACGACAGCAGTTTTTTTTTTTTTTTTTTTTTTCTGTTTGGATTTATATTACATGATATGTGTATATGAGACTGATGTGTAATATGGAATCTATTGACATTCAAAAGAATATACACTATGTTCTGTTGGTTACGGTTATTGAATTCTTCATTTTTGTTTCTTGTACTTATTTTCACTTGAAATTCGCCCCATCTGCTTGTTTGTTGTTGGGTTTACCTGACACTTTAAAACACATATTCTTTTGGCATTATAATACTAGCATTCTTCTTCTAATTTTATTATTGTTGAAGCTTTTGATATTATTCTCGCATTTATATGTTACTGCTGATTTTTTCCTAAGATTTTGATGCATTTTTTTCCATGTGTTTGCTTAAGAGAAGTTGGCACTCTGAGTTACATGAATCTGTACTAAAGCCATTGTTTTTACTACAGGTAAAGCTTGAATGGTCCGCTGATGGTGTCTTTCTCTTCTTGGTCCACATTTTGTACTTGTGACGTTCTTCTATTAACATGTTTTGCTGTTGGTTTATGTTTAGAGCTTTAGTAGTGTTGGGTAGTCATCTTGATGTTTTGCTTTCTAGTGCTGAGAGACCAACTTAATATATCATTGGTGATCAGAAAAATACATGAATCTGTATTAAAGGCCTTGGTGCAGACTTACTGGAGGCTACAAAAAATATATAGTTATAATTTACTTACGCCTATATAGATGTGAGTTCTAGAATACCACAATCAAAGCTAATTAATGCAGCAACATTTTTTGGAGACCAAGTTTCATATTTAGTTGCTTGAATGCCCATATTGGTCCTTCCTCTATTGTATATATGTAATCATTTTTCTTGTGATCACGTTTAGTCTTTTCATTGTTCTTGTAATATTTTGATGCAGATTGCCTTGCAATCCCATTTCTTGTAGATCCATGAGTTATGATTCTGTGAGCTAAATTCTTCTGGTCAAGAGTTTAGTCTTATAATATATTTGTAGATTGTTATTCTTTGTTTGCTTTAATTCGCCAATGCTAAAGCTCTCTGTAACTTTTTCTGCCAAATGACATGATATGTATTCTCAATCCCGCTTGTTGTATCTTTGATAATGTGGGTTTCATTTACAATTATTGTAGAATAGATCAATAGATTGCTGTTGAAAAATAAAACGGAAGTGATCGGACTTCTTAAGCTGTTGCTGCAAGGGTACAAATCATGAACATAAGGAAAACGAGGTAAGTCACATGTCCCTCTCCTTTAAAATTTTATAGTTTGAAGCCCGGTGCACAGAAACGTCTTGCATAAGACCACCCGGATCAATTTTATATAGATTATCTATATAAGAAGATTAAGAATGATGATCCCACAATAAGCCACGTCGGTGTAAAAAATGTCGACGCATGCATTTTGTATGAGATAGTGTATAGTCTTATTATAAAAGCGAGGTAGTCTTTAGTCCACTATAACTAATGCCTGGTGCTAAACTAATGGTATGTTTTATTATGTGATTTTACTATCGGTTGTATTTTTTTTACCAAGTTGATGCATCTTATTCATTATTCTCTTTTGTTTAGTGCGGAACTTACCATTTATCACCAAAGGTATTGTATTTTTCTGTTCTGTACAAACTTTAATGAGCATTTTCAAATAGATAGCTACAGGCGCGGTCGGCACCTTGTTTCTCATCCTGTTTGGTGTTCATTTCTATGATTTTATTAGAAGACTGCAACATTTTTATATAAGGTGAGTTGTCAAACTTGTTTGCAGCAGTACAAGACTGGTTTAGAGAACTTTTTTGTCGTTGATTTATCTTAAAAATTGCAATTTAAACTTATATCTCTAGTATGCAGGTTGACTAAAGTAAAGGTTATATTTGAATCTCTAGTTGACTCTTCCTCAAAAGCTAAAAAGAGAACTTCATACAACAGGTTCGATAAGCCATTGCTTTGTTTATTTCAGCCATGCCTGATATATGTACTCTGAAAAGATAGTCACAATGATTATGTTGGTTTTGTGAAGGATGTTGCTTCTGTGCAAGATGGTGGTTCTTTTGTGCTAAAAATGACTACAAAAACAGTAGGTAAAAGGCTTTGATCTGAAGAATATTTTGGAGAGGGCTTCAAATTGGTGTATATTTTGAGCTGTAAAAAATTTACTTAGTATGTGAGTTGATTGAAATAGTTGAGGCAAATTTATCTTTTAATGTATTTCCATAGATCTTTGTTCAATGTGTTGGATTTAGTAGAAACTCGGTATGTTGATGCAAATTTATGTTTTAATGTATTGTCTTTGTTCTTCTTCCAATGTGTTGGATTTTGTACTTCTATTTGGCTTGGTATTGAATTGTGTAGTATAAAAAGATTTTGCATACCAGTTTCTGTATTATGTAAATGGTTTTGGTTCTATACATGTGAGCATTGGTTCATTGATTAGGTGAATATTTTTTTTAATTACTTTGGCAGCATGCATTGTAAGCTGCTAATAATATTTTTTGCGGCACACATCGTAAGCTTCTAATAGGAGCATCGGCGGCGTGCAAGTGTATTTTGGCGGCGTGCATATGCCAGCCACTTTTAATATATTTAGTGTTTTGGTGGCAAACATGGTAAGCTGCTAATATTAGCATATGCAGCGTGCAAATGTGTGCTGCGGATTACCTTACACTTTTAGCGGCTTTGAATTGTGCAGCATGCATGGTGCGCCGCAAATAGCTATTTTGCACGCCGCAAAAAGCCTTTTTTGTTGTAGTGACACTCTTTACCCCACTCGTCATTTGACATCGTTCGGTAAAGCGGATGTTTGTATTGCTTGGGAAATGGTAAATGATGTTCCCATAAATGTGGGAAAAATAATGTACAAGAGGGCTTTGAAATTTTCTACGAAAGCTAGGCCGGGAAGTCATATGCCTTTCCCATGTTTTATTTCTGCCTTATGTCAAAGAATAGGTGTTCGACCTTGCCTAATGATAAGTTGATCTGGCTAATGAAGCCTTAATTGGCCCTAATTTGAAGCGTCTTCCGGATGGAAAAATTGATTATAACAACCCGAACCGCCGCCGACCTCAACATATTCCACCTGTTTCCCAACCCACCACTGTTCCTCCATCATCTAGTCATACACAATCTCATCTTCCAAATACCATCACATATGACATGTTTCAATCCTATCCTATGATGTTTATCGTGCCAATGCCAATATGGTACATATCTATGCGGAAAGGAATAGGCAATGGTCACGAAGATTTGAGACAAGGGATGCGCGGTATATATCGAGATGAATATACTTGAGAACCACGCACTACGCCGAAATGAACATTCCATGATGCCATCTGAGCCGTATACAATGCCCGATATAATTCCACCAATGCCACCCCAATCCGACTTCCAACCAATGTCACATGCCTTTGGAAGTCAAACTAGTGGTGTAGGTCAATTTTGTGCTGTGTATGGCGGCTCGATTACGTCAAGTTGGGGAGGTTTTGCAGCATTTGCCAATATCACGGCTGGGATGAGTTCGATTGGTTTAGATAGCACGGTTAGGATGTCGACGCCATTTCAAGATACATTGTTCGAGTCGACCGACGATCCTGCTACTTCCCAACCCATGCCGGGATCGAATTTCAATGTGGAGATTGATGATACCGACGAATGATTTTATGATAATTTGTCACTTAAACAATTTACTTTAGTATTTTGTGTTTTTTTTCGACAGTTAAGCGTTTTTTTTCATTGTAGTTATGGTCAAGATAAATTTATAAGTTTTTTACGCTATTTTGTATTTCATAACGTTTTATGTCGTGTTATAAATATTTTAAACTACAAAAATATCATAAGTTTGAAAGTTAGAAAAATCTGGGCATTTGAAAAGACAAATTTCGTCTCTATATTGCTACAGTACCTGCCCGGATCGATCCGATCTGAACCCGGATCGATCCGGCCTGTCATTGCCGACCTGACACAGCTATATACCTAATAGCCCGGATTGATCCGGTCCTTTCTCGGATCGATCCAGTACTTACTTTAATGCCAAAGTACAGATTTTTTCTACTTTTGCCTGGTGTTTACGTTTCTATAAAAGGAAATAGCAAGTCAGCTTATTATTTGCTCATTCCTTTCTCGTTTCTATCTAAACTTCTTTTATAATATGTCTAACCACTCATCTCCCTCGGTTAATAGCTATGAACCACATACGCCTGACGGTGTGGTTCCCGAGAGTCAAGCCTATTGTTTTCATAACGATCTTCCGAGACACTACTACAAAAAAGCATAAAAATCACGGTTTTTAAATGTGATATATTCACATTAGTCACGGCTTCCATAGTGTGGCATATTGAGGTGTGACAAAAAGTACTTTAATCCAATCACAGTTACAAACTGTGACCTATTATAATAGTTATCACACTTAGAAACCGTGATCTATTATAGTTGGTATCACACTTAAAAACCGTAATCTATTATAACTTCATCACATTTAAAAATTGTGATCTATATAGTTCTTATCATACTTAAAAACCATGATTTATTATAATTGTTATCACACTTAAAAACCGAGATCTATTACAATTAAAACACATTTAAAAACTGTGATCTATTTTAGTTGTTATCACACTTAAAAACAGTGATCTATTATAATTTAAATCACACCAATAAAAGTGTTTTTTTCAAAAATAATATATAAGCACACATATTTTCGTCTTTGTCGGGACTCGAACCTGGATACTCTAGATTAACGAGCCACACTATTTACCATTAGGCCGATGATTTATTTCTTCTAATTTTCGACCACACTTAACTAAGATCTCATTATAAAATACCATATTATTTTAATCACAGTCAAAAACTATGATTGATTGATGTTTTGTCTCATTTTTTTCTAGAAACCGTGATAATAAAAATTATGATATATTTTAGTTGTTATCACACTTAAAAACTGAGATCTAATATAATTTCAACACATTTAAAAACTGTGATCTATTTTAGTTGTTATCACACTTAAAAACCGTGATCTATTATAGTTGTTATCACTCTTAAAAACCGAGATCTATTATAATTTCAACACATTTAAAAACTGTAATCTATTTTAGTAGTTGTTATCACACTTAAAAACCGATATATATTATTATTTCAATCACACCTAAAAAAGTGTGATCTATTATAATTTCAACACATTTAAAAACCGTGATCTATTTTAGTAGTTGTTATCACACTTAAAAACCGAGATATATTATAATTTCAATCACACCTAAAAAAGTGTGATCATTCTTTTTGAAAACAAAATAAACGCACACATATATTTTTTTGTTGCGGCTGGGACTCGAACCGGATACTCCGGATTAAGGAACCACACTAATTACATTGGGCGATGCCTACTTTATTATCATTTTCGACCACACTAATCTAAAATATCATTATAAAATATCATATTATTTTAATCACGATTAAAAACCGTGATTGATTGATGTTCTTGTCTCGAGTTTTCTTAAAACCGTGATAATAAAAGCGTGATCTATTTTAGTTGTTATCACACTTGAAAACCGAGATCTATTATAATTCAACACATTTAAAAGCGTGATTTATTTTAGTTGTTATATATCACACTTAAAAATCGTGATCTATTATAGTTGTTATCACACTTAAAAACCGAGATCGATTATAATTTCAACACATTTAAAAACTGTGATCTATTTTAGTAGTTGTTATCACACTTAAAAGCCGAGATCTATTATTATTTCAATCACACTTAAAAAGTGTGATCATTTTTTTCACACCTAATAAGCGTGATAAAAAATTAAGTGTGATAAATATACATTTTACTTGTCTCGGTTTTTAAAAGTGTGATCCTTATCTTTAGATAAGTGTAATCTATGTCTCTTTTCTTATTAGTGGATATAATTTGTCTCACTTTTTCTATAGTTGTGACAAAAATATCATGAATTCAGTCACAGTTTAAAAATGAGATTAATTGATATAATTTATCTCACTTTTTCAATAACCGTGACAAATATATCAGACCAATTTAATCACAGATTAAAAGTGTGATTGATCGGTATAATATATCTCGTTTTTTGAATAACTGTGACAAAAATATCATATCAATTATGTCACTGTTTGTGAGATTGATTGATATAATTTATCTCGCTTTTAGAAAGCTGATGTGAAATATCATATCAATTCAATCACAGTTTAAAAATGAGATTGATTGAAATAATTTATCTCGGTTTCCAATAACTGTGGCAGAAAAATCATATCAATTAAGTCACACTTTAAAAATGAGATTGATTAATATAACTTATCTCAGTTTTTCAATAAGTGTGATAGAAAGTTGTAAGTGTGATATATATATTTTCGTTGTCTCGGTTTTATTGAAACTGTGATTGTTATCTTATCTTAAGTGTGATCTATATCCTATTTTGTAGTAGTGAGACGTATGAATTTTGTTCAATCTCCTATTCTGATGGAGAAATGTTTAAACACTGAAAAAATTGATCAATGGGGTAGAAATCTGATACGAGGCTTTGGTTGGAAGAAATTTGTTAAGCATCCGAGGGGTAGAATAAATATTTCTGTAGTTCGGGAATTTTATTCATCTCTATCTGAAGACACTGCGATAGCAGCAACTCAACTCATTACTGTCCGAGGCGTTGTTATTCCCTTTTCGTCATTCGTTATTAATCAAGTTTATGAAATTCCGCCTTGTGGTTTTTTTCCCAGTACACATTTTGAGTTCCAATGGGAACTAGAAAATCCCTCTAATATTGTCAATAGAACCGCAGAAGCATTCCAATATTTGTTTCCTCTTTTTGATCATAATTATGATTTTTCCACTCTTGCGTTATCCCCTCACCTGAGGGCGTGGAAACATTTTATTAATTCACGAGTCTATCCCACAAATGATTTCTCGGGAATTAATGATTGCAAACTGCTTCTGATGTATGCAATCACTATTGGAGCATATATTGACTGGGGGATATTGATTCACAAGACGGCAGTCAATTTTGCAGTAGCGCGACGTAGTAGAGGGAGGCCCATGCCGTTTGCTTGGCTTATATCTCGACTTTGTGTTCATTTACATGGAGTACCGGAGTTTGATCAAGACGAGATTTTTCCATCTCGTGGTTCTCAAGTTGGACTACTTCCGGTTGATACTCCCAGATGTTCGTCAACAGTTTGATATTTTCACCTGAACGAAAGTTGTTTTTGGGTCAGTCTGGCAGTGACAGTTGGAGAGTTGTTAGTTAAGAAGTTTGTCTGTTTAAGTTAATAGTTCTTTAAGTTAGTAGATTAATAATCTGTTTAATTATGTTTCTCTTTGAGTATAATAATTTTAATAATCTTGTTTAATATATATGTTTTTTTTATGTTGGTTCTATTAGTAGAAACATAATAATACACGCAAGTAATATCACTAGAATAATAACATTCATCTAAAATTTTAAATTTATTTTCGAACCTACCTTTTATTACTCACTGAACATCGAGACGATGTCACTTCATAAGTGGGGAGTAGAGTTAGGTTAGTAAATAAAAATTAAAATTTTTCGTATAAATTTATACTTAATTGCTTAATACTTAGTTTAATTTTTCTTGAATAAATCTAAGTAGATAATATATAATTAATATGAATAAAAATAATATAAATTGGTAAGAATAGATTTTAATTTAGTAAAGTAAATTAGATATATTATAATTATATTATATATGTCAGTTTTAGATTTTCATAAGATTTTAAGTATATGTAACTATACATAAATATTATCAAGTAATTTTCTTATGAAATTTAGCAAATATACTTATAATTATAATGAAATGTTAGAATAATTTTCTTTTCAAAAAAGCGAAATATGAATATGGAATCGGACTAGGGATGCCGATTTTGGCATAACTTTGATCATTTATAGCCAAATAAGCCTACATGAATAAAATTTCCAATTTTGTCCCCACCTCGGCCAAATAGAGTGGCGGACCTCACTCGAAATAGCCAATTATGATTAAACCAATTATGACCGACCCTTAGCCTAATTTGGTCTACATTTCCTAAAAATCCCACGAGTTTGTACGTACTTATGAAAGGAGATGATGACATAAAAGCTAAGTATCGATGCAAAAGAATGGTATATGCTGAGATTGGAAAAGTTGGATAGTGATGGGTATAAATAATTCCACCACCTCAGCAGTAGGAATCACCCGCTGTGGCCACCTCCGGGATGACAAGAGAGATCGCAAAAGCAAAGGCGGCCCCTGTGTGTTTCACCTCGCCGCGACCACAACACTTGCGGTGTTAGGCAAATAGCTTGAGATCTGTGAATCTCCTTGAGGCGCAGGTCAGAGGGTCGCGGAGAGGGCTTGCTCCTGCGCGACCTCGAGAAAGATGGCGCCGATTGATCGAGATCTTTTCCCACTTGTAACTTAGATATTTCGTCTTGCTTAGTATCAAGTAAGACACAGCTATTAGTAGAATATCTAAGAGGTTGCTTATTCACTAAGTTATCCACCTATATATAAAGGGGTGGTCATTGTAAACCAAATAGAGATGAAACACACTACATTTGCAAGCAAAAGCTCTCTCCATTTTAGTTCTCTCCTCACCACCACCCACGGAGCAACACTACACCTTAAATACTGACCCGGATATCCACCCCCAAACACCGCAAGGACACCCGTGAGGATTTAGACATCTTGATTGGCTCCGTTTGCGGAAATCGCTCAAAGCGCCTTTATTTCCTCCCTTTACCAAAGAAATCGCTCAAAAAGCCACCACGAGAGATGGTTTGGAAGTAAAGGCATCTAACACCCCAAACCCACGCAAAGGTATTATGCTACATCAAGCTCGTGGGAAAGCGCGGGGAGAAGCGCTAGACAATCTCCTGCGAGAAGGAGAAGGATCGAGAGAGAGAGGGTCTTAGCACTAGCGATGCTCGAAATGTCATTAATCAAAAACCAAGTCGAAAGAGGCTATTGTTGCCTTGGATGGAACTCATGAGAGAGAAGTCACAGCAAAGCCAAAGATCGATCCGAAATACAACCGGGCTTTCGGGAGGACCCGGAGGTCGCGCGAAATGAGGGAATACGCCGAATGTCTGTTGAAACTATGTATCTCACCAATTCCGCGCTGGTGGCTAAGGGCCAGGCCCTATGGCGGTCGACCCAGAATCCTCCCGAAGCGAAATCCTCTTGCGGTCGCGAGATAAGGCCGCTTGAGCCAAATTCAACAAATCGGCGTAGAGGAGGCGTGCACTCTTGGATCGCTATAGACCGAGGAAAGAAATTCCACGAACCTCGGCCCCAAGATCGCGACCATCAAAAAGGAAAGGATCGACAAAGGTCGGCGTTTAATAGGTTGGGTGAGAAGGACAAGGCTTTAGCCCCAAGTCGTCTCGCGCCTTCCAGGAAGAGATGCCCATCAAGCGAGGATAGACACGCACAAGATGCCCGCACAATTATCCAGGGAAAAAAGGGCCCGCCAAGAGGATCACAAAATCACCAAAACTCAGGCGTAGAAACGGAGGCGGCGTCATAAGCCGCGATCCACGACCGAATCGACCCTATTTTGGCGAGCGGATGGAGGTAATGAGAAAAGAGCTTGCTTTGAATTAAAAGGTCGAGGCCCGTCGAGAAAGTCGCTCGATTTGAGGATCGGCGTGCTCGCTAAAGGATTACGAAACATTGCCTCGGCGAGAGAAAAGGTTAGTTATCGATTACAACTATTACAATGGAAATTCATGCCCAAGCAGTCGGCTCACGCGTTCCAAGGTCGCATCACCCTTGCTACACAAAATAAATCCGCTGGTGCATCGCGTTAGTTGGCGACATGCGAGGATAGAGCTAAATCTGGATACGCGGACTTCTCGCGGCTCGGTTGAAAGTTGGGAGGATTTGTCGGAAAAGTTTGTCAAAGAGTTTGAATCGGCAAGCGGGCCGAAGAAAACCATTGAGGACCTATATGAGGTTCGTATGGGAGGACATGAATGCGGAAAAGAATATTACGAGCGGTTCGTCGAATATATGATCAAACAAGGAACATTCCAGGCGATGCGGTCATAACATGTTTCCTCACCGGAATCGCCAAAGGCCCGATGGCCGAATTCAATCTGCGGCCCCCAAAGCGGGTCTCGAGGAGATGTTAGAAAGGGCGAGAATGATGGGGTCGTCGTGGCGCCATCTGCCGGGAAAGCAAAGCCTAAGGCGAGCCACGTTCGCGAAGGAGGATCGCGTGGATGACCGTAAAAAAGAAAAGGGACGAGATACTAATCGCGATCGTGAGGTAAAAGCCGTACAAATTTAGCGAGGATAATTTTACCCGCTCAACACCAAAGCATCCCAAATCTTGTTTGAAATTCGTGAACATTTCGACAAACCAAAGCCTATGAGGCGATCACGATAGCGCGATAAATCCAAATCTGCGACTATCACAAGGACCATGGCCACATCACCGATGAATGCTTCACCCCTGAGCGCGAGATAGAAAGGGCGATCCGTGAGGACCGCCAATAAATATAAGCGCGAGGAACAACACTCCCGATCAAGGGCGCCAACCTCGCGTCTATCAAAGAGAGGTTCAGGTCATCCACGGGATATTCGGCAACCATCAAGCGAAATCTCGGATAAATCAAATCAATACCCGCGGCGAAAAGCGGTGCGTTGGGAGAGAATGAGAAGGGAATCATATTCACAAAAGCGAGCTAACAACGATCGGTGGCCCTATGGAGATACCCCTCATTCTAAAGGTGGGGTGAGCGACAAACACGGCGTCAACGAGTAATGGTCGATCTGAGGGCGGCGCGATGTCATCTATTTCATTTGTTTAAAAGCGGATCGGATTCGGGAGGCCAAGTTAAAACCCTACATTGGGGTCCTCGAAGGTTTTACCAACGACGATGCGGGTCAAAGGCACGATCGACCTCAATATCATTTTGGGCGACTATGAGCCCTGTAGAAGCGGAGATAATAACTTTCTTGGTGATCGACGCCCTCTTACTACAACATGATTTTGGGAATCCCGGCTATGAAGAAGTTCCAAATGGTGGCGTCCGTTCCCACCAGCGGGTCAAATTTCACGTGGGGAAGAAGTTGGGGTCGCCATCGGCCCGACTGGAGCTTTCCTCGACTATATGACCAAAAGCAGGGTCGACTCTAGCGACCACATTTGGATGGTCTTAACACGACTCACGGATCGATTGCTATGATGAAAGAAATCTCGGAGAAGGCCGTAGAGGTAGAAACATTGCAAGTTCGGGACGAGAGCGACTTCACTTTGCCGAAGGCGAGTTGATCGAAGTTATAATAAGCGTCAAATATATCGATCAAAAGATAAAAATAGGATCGAGGACAACCGAGGAAGAAAGGAAGAAGCGGTCGAGCCACGAAAGCAAACTTAGGCGCATTCGCTGGGAGGTAAGCGATATGAGAGGTGTGGAATCGGAGGTCGCCTTGCATAACTTGAGTGTCGATCCCAACTTGGCCAATACAACAAAAGCGCGTCAATTCTCTGAGAAAAAGAGATCGCGATAAAAATAGAGGTCGAGAAACTTTTAGCGCGAGGCATAATCGAGAGAACTTCAATATCCCACACTGGTGGCAAATGTAGTAATGGTGAAAAAACACAACGGCAAGTGGCGGATGTGCGTCGACTTCACCGATCTAAACAAAGCTTGCCCAAAGGACCCTATGCGCTCACGAATCGATAAAATGGTGGATGGGATCGCGGGTTTTGAAACCTTAAGCTTTACGGGCGCTACTCCGGCTACCACCAGGTCAAAATGGCCGGCGAAGATAAGGAGCGCGGCGCCGGGGCGCCGGCGGGCTATATTACTATGAGATGATGCCGTTTGGCCTAAAAACTTGAGCTCAACCTATCGAGAGAATGGTAAATGAGAGTTTTAAGACCTTGAGATAGGCAAGAACATGGAGGCTACATTGATGACATGGTCGTGAAATCAAGTCGCCAAGATCACTTGGAGGACCTTGCGAAACCTTTGCAAATGTGAAGAATCACTCAATGAAACTAAACCTACGAAATGCACTTTTGGGGTCGAGGCGGGAAATTCTGGGCTTTATGGTAAGTCAAAGGGGATCGAGGCAAATCCCGAAAAAATCGAGGCCCTGGTCAACATGAGCGAGCCTACCGGTATTAAAAAGTCTGCGGCTCAATGGCGGGATCACGACTTTGGGTAGGTTTGTCTCGAAATCTGCGAGAAAGAAGTCCGCTTTCTTCAAAATTACGAAAAGTGGTACCTTCTCTTGGGCGGCCGGAATGCTCAGAGGCATTTAAAGACCTCAAAGAATACTTGTCAAGACCTTGTTGCTAAACCGACCCGAGGCTCGGGACACTCTGTTTTATATTTGGCGGCCTCGAGATAGGGCCGTAGCCGCGGCACTTATAAAAGAGGAGGAAGGCTCGCGAAGCTTGATTTTATGTTTCCAAAGCTCTAAGCCCGTTGAAAGTCGTTATTTTAATATAGAAAAGTTGGCTTATTGTGTTGTTATATTTGCCCGCAAATTAAGGGCTTACTTTTCATCACACACCATCGTAGTATTATCAAATGCATCGCTAAGGCGAGGTTCTTCACAAGCGGACACTGTCGGTCGATTGCTCCGATGGGCCATCGAGCTTCTTGAGTTCGATATCCGATATGAGCCCGGAAGAAATTTGTAAAGGCCCAAGCACTCCCAGATTTCATAGCGAAACAAGCTTCAAGCGAAGAGGTGAAAAAGCGGCTCTGCTCGAGCGCGACCAAGATAGGGTCACCGCAGAGGGCGAGCCTATCGAGGCCAAGTCTTTGTTGGCGACTCTACGTGGATGGCTCCGCTAATCACAAAGTGCGGCGCGGGAATAATCTGTTAGAGCCGGGATCATCGGAAGAAATTGAAGCGAGGCTCGGAGATTTGATTTCACCGCCTCAACAACCAGGCGAATACGAGGCCGTTATTCTTTGAGTTGAAACTCGCCAAAGCCATGAAAGTCGAAAATATACAAGTATTTTGCGACTCACGGTTGAGTGGTAAATCAAATCAATGGGTCATATGGCATTCATTGCGAAATTTTACAAAGGTATAATAACACATCAATGACCTCGCGAAAGGCCGCCAAATCGAATCGTGACAAGAAAAGCCAAGTTGTATAAATTGGAAAAATGCGAGAAAATAAATTGTCAAGCTATTACAAATCAAGATTCAGTCAAATCACAAAGTAAATAGTCAAAGTTACAAATCAAATTTTCAAAGAGCTCGCTTGAGAAAAGTCCAAGAAATCTAGAGAGCATGCGGTAGGGCGGAGTCTTTGATAAACTCGTCGCCTTGCTCGGAGGCGGCGGCTTCTTCAACGTCTCAAAATTCACAGGATTGAGCAGGAGCGGGATCCCAAAGCAGGCTCGCCACGTTTAAGGCTATTCGATCTGAATCGAGGTAATAAGCTCGCTTGCATATAGGGGATTTCGGGTGAAAGGCCACTAAATTGGGATGACCTTGATGCGTGTTCACCCACCGCACCATATCCTCCAGAGTAATGTGCCCCCTGCCTCGATCAGCCCAGATACAGCGAGCTAGGTGACTAACGCCCTGGTCAAAGCTATTCTCCATCAGGTCGAAGAAGTCATCCGAATTCTTATAGCGACGGCCTGAGACCAGCCTCTCGGCGGCCTCAGCCGTTTTCTTCGCAGCTTCCTCCATGGCTTTCTCAGCAGTCTCTTTGGCAGCCGTCTCCGCCTCAGCAAGCTTAACCCTCAACGCGGCGATCTCCTCCTGCGCCCCCGCATAATCCTTTGTCAGAGATGCAACTTTCTCATTGACCTCAGCATCCAATCTAGAGTGCTCCTCCATGATTGCCTTCATCTTCTCCATCTCGCCGACCGCATGTTTAGCTTTCTTTTCGGCGGTAACCCTCGCCTTATCAGTTGCTCCCAGCTGCGTCGTCACTTTCCTCACCTCTGCATCGCGCCTCTCAGCGGCCTCAAGTACCCTGTTTAAACGAGCACCGAGCTGTGGAAAGCAGGATTATTAGAAAAAAAAAAAAAAAAAAAAAAAAAAAATATATATATAAAAGTCTTACCAGAGAAATTGCAATCCCAAAGCGGCGCTCAAATCTCGATTTGGCAATCTCATCTTGAGGCGGGAGAGTCGTCTTGAGCATGCAAGCGGGCTAATATGCCCGGCCAATCTCCACTTGAACATGATCGGGATAACCGAGAGGATCGGCCCGAGAGGAATCACGTCAAACAATTGCTTCACCAACCCGCGAGCTTTGGATAAGTCAAGATCTGGGTAAAGCTCGGATCCAACCACGGGGCCTCTTTCCCGGAGTAACCTCGGGGCAAAGTCCTTTCTTGCGGGCGGCGTCTCTCGAGTGCGCTCTTCTCCCATGGGAGTTTCAAACTCTTCAAGATCGCCGGTGGGAGCGGACCGTTTGGGTGGGCGATCATCCTTCGCCTTCTCTGTTTGAGGTCGCCGGCCATGCGACTCTTTAGTAGGGGATGAGTCTTTTTGAGGCACCACCGGCTGGCCTGGGCCATAACAGCGGGAGAGGAAGTCGCAACAAGGCGAGAGGAGGTCGCGGCTTCCGGGATATGTGTCTCTTCGACAATCGAGTCGCTTCGATTCGGGGCACCATCCCCGAGCTTTCTTCAAAGCCTCGCATCGTCGAGCAGCGGCATATATCGCCTCCGCATTAAGCTTGTTTCGGTGAGCCTGCGAGCATTTGGATCCATGCCTACAAAAGAGAGCGGCTTAGAACCAGGAAAACAAAATGAGCATTTACAAATAAATACAAGTGGACAAAGAAAGTTACAAAGCGGCCTAAGTATAGGATCGCCCCACATTCGGACACTCGGAGGAAACATTTGTTGATATGACAACCCCAATCCATCCGGATCACGGCTCTGGACCCATTTGTACCATGGGCACGGCATTCCTCTACGCCCACCAGCCCCCGCCATGCACACAAAGGGCTCGGCTAGATCAAGAAGATCAACCAGGCAGCGTTTCTCGAGATGGCGCCGCCCGTCCGGCCGAATCAACGTCATCAGCCCCTTTACGTGGCGTCGCTCACTCACGGGGGTCAAAGAGTACAAGCGTGGATTTGACTCACGAACTCACGCCACAGAAAAGGCGACCTACCCGACTCAACTTTCGGCACCAGCGCGCCTCATTTGTGAAACTTATTGGGAAGCGAGAATAGTAAGCGAGAGTGCGACCTCGAGAGAAATTTGTCCGGGAATAGGCGTCCCACGAAGGAATAAAATTGCCCCAATAAGGTCAACGTCGGCTCGATCTTGAGGATCCGACACATAACGATGAAGGCCATCAAGCTGGATGATAGCCCCGACGGCAAAATCGGAGGAAGCGCCTCCATCTCTTGCAGATCTTCACAAAGAAAGGATCGAAAGGAGGCCTCGGACCCGCACACAAATGATGGAAATGGAGGATAAGGGTGTCCTCGGATCGACGCGCGCATACATAATCCTTATGGTCCCGAGGTTTAAATTTATCGGACTCTTCCCATAATCGAAGAAAGAAAACCGATACACGCCGGTGTCGATTCGAATATGCGATTAATTGTCCCATTGAGATCATTTGCTCTTGCGATCGGGACCATTTCTTGTCCACATCCTTCTCAAACGCCGCCACGATCGCAAACTCTCGCGTAGCCGGGATTATTAGGGCGAGAACTCTTGGTGGGAATCGACATGGCGGCCTCACCAAGCTGTCATGGTTTGACTCGCGATTTTCTTTTTCTCGCTTTTTCGCGAGCATCCGGATATCTTTCCGGGGCAACTCCGCATTTTCGTCCTCACTGGACCCCATTAACTCATGAACGCGGCGTCACGAACATAAGCCTCGTCATGGTCGGAGCGCCGCTAGTGCTCGGACCGCGATTTGTCCTTCATTCGGGAAAGCGATTTCTTGGCCCCACGAGGTGTTGGAGACTTTTGAGCCGCGCCTTCTCCTTAAGGCTCACTCGGCGCTTGGCGGATCTCGGCGAGATGAAGGCCTCCAACTCAAAAGGGTCGGCGTCCATATGAGCGACCTCATCGCCGGTAATCTCGCCAATATCTGCGCGACTACTTTCCACCTCAACCTCGTCCAACGGATCGCCAAGCGAGGGCGGCGGATAGTGCGGGGTCATCCTCAAAGATAATCGTAAATCTCCCTTTCCGTAAAGTCGTCGCGAGAATAGTCATTCCCGACATCCTGCAAAAACAAGGGAGGAAAAAGGTGGAGCTTTCGGACACTGGTATAATAATAAATTAACCAGGAAGGTGATCGCACCCACTTCAATACCGCCTCCTCCGTTTTACAAGAGATCGCAAATAAAACCACAGAGAGGATGGCGAGGGGCGGGTGAAACCCCAACTTTCCCGGAAAGCTATAATCTCTCCTCAGGAAAAATCCCGTTTTTAATCAAAAACAAGGCAATGTTGCATTTCCGTTGCAAAAGAATGACAAAATTGATGTGTATGGAAAAAACAAGCGGGGATGGATGAATAAACAAGTTAACAAGAAGGATTTCTTACGATTTCTTTGAGAAAGATTGGAAAACCGCTCGAAAGCGGGAAATACTCAAAGAGGTGGCGGAATCTTCAAAAGAACCGCCGTGAAATCCTAGAACCACCTTGAGAACGCATTTGAACCTTCAAAGCTCGCCAAAAACTTGAGAATTCTAAGAACAACAAACAACGGAGAAAATAAGAAACACTAAAAGTGTGAAGGGTGAGAAGCGAAAGCTTTATATAGGCAAGGGGGCCACGATCGAGCGGTTGGGGAGCGTTTCATCCAAGCAGTTCAGATTAGAGCGGCGATTGTCGATTTGGAAATCTGCGCGTCCATCAATACCCCATTACAACTACCCGGCGATTCTTTGAAAGCGGCCGCATCACTCCGAAAAAAGACCTGGAGGGTGGCGTCGGCCGCGATTGATGGCCTCGCCCGCGCAAAAAGCAGACCCGAGTTGCTTTGAGGTCGCTTGCTTTGAAAGCACGGCCCCCAGAGAACAAGTCGCATCAGACGACAAGGTCGCAAAAGCAGACCGAGTTGCTTTGAGGTCGCTTGCTTTGAAAGCACGGCCGCCAGAGAACAAGTCGCATCAGGCGACAAGGTCGCAAAAGCAGACTGAGTTGCTTTGAGGTCGCTTGCTTTGAAAGCACGGCCCCAGAGAACAAGTCGCATCAGGCGACAAGGTCGCAAAAGCAGACCCGGAGTTGCTTTGTGGTCGCTTGCTTTGAAAAGCACGGCCCTTAGAGAACAAGTCGCATCGAGACGACAAGGTCGCAAAAGCAGACCGAGTTGCTTTGAGGTCGCTTGCTTTGAAAGCACGGCCCTTAGAGAACAAGTCGCATCAGGCGACAAGGTCGCAAAAGCAGACCGAGTTGCTTTGTGGTCGCTTGCTTTGAAAGCACGGCCCTTAGAGAACAAGTCGCATCAGGCGACAAGGTCGTAAAAAGCAGACCCAGAGTTGCTTTGAGGTCGCTTGCTTTGAAAGCACGGCCCCCAGAGAACAAGTCGCATCAGGCGACAAGGTCGCAAAAGCAGACCGAGTTGCTTTGAGGTCGCTTGCTTTGAAAGCACGGCCCTTAGAGAACAAGTCGCATCAGGCGACAAGGTCGCAAAAGCAGGACCGAGTTGCTTTGTGGTCGCTTGCTTTGAAAAGCACGGCCCTTAGAGAACAAGTCGCATCAGGCGACAAGGTCGTCGCAAGCAGACCAGAGTTGCTTTGAGGTCGCTTGCTTTGAAAGCACGGCCCCAGAGAACAAGTCGCATCAGGCGACAAGGTCGCAAAAAGCAGACCGAGTTGCTTTGTGGTCGCTTGCTTTGAAAGCACGGCCCTTAGAGAACAAGTCGCATCAGGCGACAAGGTCGCAAAAGCAGGATTGAGTTGCTTTGAGGTCGCTTGCTTTGAAAGCACGGCCCGATAATTACTCCATCCTTCATATCCCCAGGGAATGTCATTAAAGCACGGAGTAAGGGGCCATTGATGGGTATAAATAATTCCACCACCTCAGCAGTAGGAATCGACCCATTGTGGCCACCTCCGGGATGACAAGAGAGATCGCAAAAGCAAAAAAGGCGGCCTTTGTGTTTCACCTCGCGCCGCGACCACAACACTTGCGGTGTTAGGCAAGTAGCAGATCTGTGAATCTCCTTGAGCGAGGTCAAGAGGGTCGCCAGAGAGGGCTTGCTCCTTGCGACCTCGAGAAAGATGCCGCCGATTGATCGAGATCTTTTCCCCACTTGTAACTTAGATATTTCGTCTTGCTTAGTATCTAAGTAAGACCTAGCTATTAGTAGAATATCTAAGAGGTTGCTTATTCACTAAGTTATCCACCTCATATAAAGGGGTGGTCATTGTAAACCAAATAGAGATGAAACACACTACATTTGCAAGCAAAAGCTCTCTCCCATTTAGTTCTCTCCTCACCACCACCCACCGGACAACACTACACCTTAAATACTGCCGGATATCCACCCCCAAACACCATGAGGACACCCGTGAGGATTTAGACATCTTGAGATAGGTATTAATATATTCGACCTCACCTCATGACACTTGCAAGATAGTCGATTTTGGTAATGAGTTCGGGTATGTCAGTATTCTCAAAACAAAAAAAAAGTGAAATAATATCAGAATGTTATTAATCGAGATATTTTTGATCAAGAATATGAAGGTGTAAGTACGTACGACTTGCTTCTTTCTCTTTTGATTTCCTTTTCTATCCTTTCGATTAACCAACACCCTGAGCCTAAAACGTTATAAGCCACTTTGCTAACTACTTGGCTTAGTCCTTGATTCCAAATATTTCATATAAGTTGAGATAGGAGAATAATTCTATAATTTCAATTATATTTATTAAGTAAATTATGTGGAATTTCATTTTAATGATATTTGATAAATAATTTATCTAAGTTATATACACTTTTTATCTTGTTAATTTCTAAGAAAGATATAATTAATATGTTTATAATATTGAAATGACATTTCTTGACTTGAGATTTAATCCACCAAGTATATCATTTTTTTATTGTAATTTTTATATATTTCCGCTTATTTTGCTTTAGGGACGATCAAAAATTTAAGTGGGGAGTAGTTGATGTATAACATTTGTATGATAAAAATTACGATATATTATATATTTTATCGACTCTTTCTATATAAAATATAAGAAATTATAACGATAATCTTATGAAATATTGATAGTTATGAATACATCTAATTAATATAAAAATCTAGTAAAAGTAATAAAAAGTTATAAATTTTGTACCGGTTTATTAAGCTGGAGTGTCGTGTCGATTTACGTGGGTATTTTTGCTATTTTCTTGTAGATTTTAGGTAAACCAAGACCCGAGTGGCGACACTTTTTGAAGTCAAATCATATCTTTTGAAGGAAGTAAGGAAGTGTCACAAGTTTAAAAGTTCAAGTGGATCGGCGGTTCGTGATCTATTATCGAGATATATATTCGACGAGCGAATGGCCCATCAAAAGGAATTTTCGAAGAAGAGTCCTTCATGAAAGTTTTAGATCTTTCAAAGAGCTTTCCAACGCTTCTTGAATCATGTCAATTGGAGATCTACAACTCAAGATATGATTTTATCAAGTTTCAGCTAAAAATTGGAAGAATTACACACGGATCAATCCGACATCACCTCGAATCGATCCGGATTATCAAATAATGCGAAGTAATGATGATTAGCACATGGTTCTGCAGAAAATAAGCGGGTGATAATGTTCTTTATTCCCGGATCGATCCGACTTGATCCGGATCGATCCGGCCATGAAGAATCTGCCTATAAATAGGGGCATTGCATGCAGCCTGTAAAAAAGGGTACCAATATATATATATATATATATATATATATATATATATATATATATATATATATATATATATATATATATATATATATATATATATATACTAGCTTATATATATATATATATCTCTAAACCTCTTTTAGTAGTAGTTATGTATATATTAATAGGCCTTATGCCATAACTAATATAGTAATAATAGTATCGTTGTAATCTTTAGGAAATTATCGGGAAGTTCGATGTTCTTTGAAGTCGTTGTAATGTCAGGAAGAATCGATACGAATCAATGATTATAATCAGGTAATTTTCTAAAGTATTTATGTTTGTTATTTTATTTTTATCTTTTAATCGTTATAATGTTATTAGGCTAAATCTAATAACTAGCCAAGGTTATGTAATCATATTATTTCGATCTTTTCGGTAAATGAATGTTATCTAAGTAAAATTGACTAAAATTGAGTTAATTGAATCTTTTTCTATTTTGCAACGTATTGATAATATTAGGATTGAAGTAATTAATCAAGATGAATCGCAACATATAACCTAACGATGAAGCCGACGCAGAAGAAGTTATGATATGAGATAAATGATAGAAAAACCGGGAGGGTAAAATTGGCCGTGCAAAAGCGTGACAATGAGAATCCTATTTCTACCCGAAGCGATTTGTCTTGGGAAAGATGAATCTTATTAAAAATTGTGCTCAAGATCGTAATAATGTTAAAATCAGCGATTTAATTGAAACTAACACCGGAAAGTTGAATCGATCCGCTGACAACCGGGCCTTTTGAATAACATCGGCCGTCGACAAAGCGGAGCAACCTCTTTTATCCGGGGTAGATTTGTACTCGAGTACTATTGAGACTAAGCGAGATTAGCATGAGGCGGTTGTGGAGATTGAAGCGATGACAATTTAACGTATATGACAATTTCATACGCTCGTATGAGGAGGAATTGTTAACTCGAGAGTCTGTGGTTTCATTCTTCAATTGGACTACAATAAAAGAAAGATCGAGCATATCCATTAAACCAAAAATTGAATAATTCAATTACATATATCTTGGCTAGTTCTATAATAATTATTAGTATTTAATATATTGGTATATATATATATATATATATATATATATATATATATATATATATATATATATATATATATATATATATATATATTTATATATATATATATTGTACAAGTTATATATTACTATATATCTTTATGTATTTATATATATTATAATAGTTTAGTTTTAATTTATGCAATTATTTTCTGTTTATTAGTATAGTAGCGACTCGTATGATTAAGCTTGCGATTTAGATCGAGATAATAATAATTTGTTTGGTGTTTAACACACTTAAAGAATTACCCCGTTCGCGAGAATTCGACTTTGACTCACCATACTAAAGACTATAATTTGGCCGTCTACACTGCCGGTAAGGATTGTATAGCCTAGAAAACGTCCGTCAACAGGATAAAATAGTTTAAACTTGCTATGTTTCGTTTTTGATTTGTAAATTTTGAAACCGTAAAAAAAGGTTTGGTTTTAAAAGTGGTTGAAAACTATAAAACCGATCATGCGCACCCCTAAATATAGAATTGCGATCCTCTGACGTGCCATCCTCTGCCATGGTGTGCTGTGAGCCCGAAACGGCATCGTTTCGGGCCACAACAACACCGTTTTGAGCATGATTTTTTTTTAAGTCAGAACCAAATGGCGTCGTTTATACACAAAACAATATCGTTTTATGTAACAACAACCCCTGCTGTGTGCATTTTACAGCGGATGATCGGGGTCCCTAAATATAACCGGTTGCTTGAATACAGCTATTGAAAAAGAAAAAAGAAAAAGAAAATTAGAGAAAAAATCTACCGACATCTTGGAGAAAATGAAATGAAAAAATAAAATAAAATGAATGTATCTATCTTCTCTTCTCTTCTCTTCTCCTGTGGCAAAATTAATAAAGTACAGCTCATTGGGAAGAAAAAACATTAAGTGGTTGTCGTAGCCATATCATTCTCAGAAACTTTATTCATTTGGTTTCAGCCATGACTACAAAATCAACCAAGGTAGTCTTTGATTTTCATTCTCTCGCACGAGTTTACGAAGACGGCCGTGTTGAAAGGCTTTCCGGTGAAGATTTTCACCCACCGGAAGTCGATCCGGTGACCGGAGTTGAAAGCAAAGACGTCAAGATATCCTCTTCCGACGATCCCAACGTATCTGCTCGACTTTACCTACCTAAGAACACAAAACAGAGCACAAACTACCTCTTCTTGTTTACTTTCATGGCGGCGGCTTCGTCATTGAATCTGCCTTCAGTGCTACATATCACAAGCATATGAATTCTATTGCCGCCGAAGCTAATGTCATTGTTGTTTCCGTTGATTACCGGCGGGCACCGGAGAACCCTCTTCCGGCGGCTTATGAAGATTCTTGGTTGGCTGTCAAATGGGTTGTTGATTCACCAGACTCATGGCTCAAAGATTACGCCGATTTCAACAAGGTATATTATTGCTTACGGATAATGTCTAACATAATTAGTTTTTTTTTTTTTTTTCTCTCTATCATCTCTATTGTTTAAATGAACATGTACCTGTGGGTTGCAAAAAAATCCTACACTTACGTCAAAACACCAGTTTGATGGGAGAAGTGGATTTCAATGACCCGATTAATCTTACACCAAATTAATGTTTTGAGAGTAATTTCAAGTGTGAGTTTACTGTGGGATTACTTCACCGGCAAACACTATTCACTCTATTTTTCTTTATAAAAATGGAATATTATAAGAATATTGTTTTTTGATGTTGAATGGTTGAAGTTGATGAATAATATTTATTGTAAAAATTACACCAAATTGATGATTTGGTATAACATTAGCCGTGTTCCCTTGGAGATTCCCTTGGAGATGCTCTAAGTGACGAAGTAAAAAAATCGCTACTATTTATAATGGTTTGCTTTAGATACCGTAAATATTTTACTTTTAACAGCTTTAAATCTTTTACTTATTTATATAATGCACATATAGGTTTACTTTGGAGGGGATAGTGCGGGAGGAAATTTGGCCCATCAGATGGCAATGAAAGTTGGATTGGAGAATCTGAAAGGGTTGAATCTTGCTGGGATATTTCTTAATTGTCCTTTCTTTTGGGGTAAAGAACCAATTGACAATGAAGCATCAAATCCTGAGCGGAAGAAAGAAATAGATAAATTGTGGCTTTTTCTGTATCCGAACACAACCGGACTTGATGATCCAGTACTAAACCCGACAATGGATCCAAATCTGTCTATCCTTGGATGCAAGAGGGTTTTAGTTTTTGTAGCGGGGAAGGACACATTGAGAGACAGAGGATGGAATTACAAGGAAGAACTGAAGAAGACGAGCTGGGGAGGAGAGATTGAAGTTGTGGAATTTGAAGAAGAAGATCATGTCTTTAATTTACCTTTTCCCGACACTGATAATGCTGTGTCAATGCTCAAAATGTTGGCTTGTTTCATCAATCAAGAGGGAAGGGAATAGATTAAGAACACATCTTCTTTACTTCTTTTGTGTGTTTGTGTGTGTTTTGTTGTCAAATGTAACGACTAATATGCATCTTCTTTTCTTCCCCTCTCCTCTGGTTATTGTAACATCCGATCCTAGACGGACGGGTCGCGGCGGCACGCACATATGTAATCATCTAAGCCCTCCTCCAACCAATGACCCCTACACTTTCTTTCAATAAAAACGACGTTCATTTATGTTCATGAAAATACTTCTTTTAGTTGGTGTTCTAAAATCAATCAAAGTCGGGTCGTTTACTACTAAATTGTTTTTGTACGGTTATTATTAACTATAATAAAATTCTTTTTTTTTTATATTGGATATTTGTTTATTCGATAAATTAAATTAATATTGTATATGATAAATAAATCATAATGATGAATATGATTGTTGAAATCTTGATTCATAGTAAATTATTTAATTCTTAATAAGTCTCAAGTTATATGTATTAATATTTATCCAAAACATTTGTCTCGGTTTTTGTTTTTGGAAAAATTGTAAATTGTTATAAAATAACATAAAACAAGCAAAACTATAAGAGCAAAGATGTAGAAAGAAAGAAAATTGAACTTTTATTATATTTTATCACCATCACTCATTTCTTACAAAAGTGATGTATATATAGGTACAACACCAAAAATTCAATTATGATAAATTTGTAACTAATGAATACTATTGAATGTTATGTCTTTTGGAATCCATAATGAAGGATATTAACTAATGGATGTATGTAAACTCTTGGAATGGACATCCATTATACATATTATTTCATAACACTCCCCCTTGGATGTCCATTACACTAGGAATATACTTCGTTAAAATCTTAATAAGAAAAAACCCTCTGGGAAAAAAATCACAGCGAAGGAAAAAGAGTACATATTCGTTTGTGATTGTATTACTCCTCCTGATAAAAACAATATTAGAGATCTTCGAATCGGCAAATGGAAATCTTCTCTTCTCCGATGAAAACATTCCCTGATTTCTTTGATATTAATGTTGGTATCGCATTTGGCTGTAAATCGTCCGCAAAATATGTCGATTGCACATGCTTTGTAACATCTTCTTTTGTAAATGAATCTCGGATCAACACCTTGACTTGATTCTCGCATCACGATTTCACTTCTCTTCTGAAGATCACGTGCTCTCCCACTTATGTAAATATTATTGAATTTGAGATGAACGATCTTCTTCACAAATGTAATAGTAGACAAAGCTCATTGAATATAGAGCTAATTTGAATGTTCTATCTAAGTTGCATAACGTATATGTCACGTACTATTAACTTTGCTAGAAAACTCAGTGGGAAAAAAACTAGACAAGGAAAATAGTTCATGACATATGCGTTTTTATGTGTTGCACTGACTGCCTCATTAGAAACCTTTAATTAAGAAAACTCTGTGGAAAAAAACTTAGTTAAAGGAAAAAAGAGTACAATCATTGTTCATTCAAGACCAAAGCATCAAGATTGTTTTGAAGTTGTCGCTCCCCCTGACGACAACAGTCTTTCAAATGTACGCATTCCAATGCTATAAACATATTTCTCCAAAATAGATGTTGGAAAAACTTAGTGAACAAATCTTTCAAATTGTTACTATAGCGTACTTTTATAAGTCATATCCTTTTAAAGTCTTATTGAAATGTAGGGCTAAAAATTGGCATACCCACTACTTATTTGTGCAACACTTGCAACACAATCAACATTATCTTCTAAATAAAATAGGGGATGTAATATCACACAACTCATGTCATTATGCATGAGCTATTTATATATATTCCTTATTAATAGGTAACTTGACTATTTTAAGCAATATAACAACATTTACAACTCAACAATATATACATGTTGCGATTTTCATGTCTAAAATCAATCATACATTTTCATATAAATACGTCTAATGACCTATAAATATACGGTCACAACGTCATATAAGAATCCTTAGTTGCTGCCAGATTTATTAAGTTGCGGAACATGATGTTATCCATAGTGGGAGAATGTAATTGATAAAAATCAATACTCGGTCACTAAAGAACCAAAATTTTCATGTCAATATCAGCCTCCATTGTTTATTTCATTTTACCCAGTCTATGTGCTTCTGGCACTTCACTTTTGACTTAGGTTCTGGATCCAGATTATAATAACAAATTATGAGGTAAATATGTCGTCGACGACTGTGATAATATATTAAAAATTTCTCCAACAAAATACATTGCTAATTCGATATTAGCATAAACCAAATCCTTATCAATGCATGGATCCGATTTATTCGGGGTTTTCGCCTTCAAGACGAATCTCTTTGAGATATTTCATGAGCGACTTAATATCAATATCGAATTCATTTTCCGTGGATTTTTATGTGTTACACCGATCGGTCTTCTACGCTTCTCGCGTAGATCGGTCTTCTACGCTTCTCGCGTAGATAATATTATCAATCAAATTTGATTTGGTGCATTTTTAATAGTCACTCTTTTATGTTCAATAATATCATCTGGCAGAATACTTGCTAAGTATTGCAAGTTAAATTATTTTCGCAATTCACTTTGACTGATTCGTGGAAGATTTTTTATGTTTATAAAATTTCTCGGCATTCTTTAATTCTAAAATGAGGTTTTCTTATCTCCCCCTAATGCCGTGAAATGATCTTCGTTAACATGTAGTATTGCACCGAGCTATAACTTGATGCTCTGTCATTCGCTTCAAGCGATTTACCCATTTTCAAACACAATGATTTTTGCTAAATCAATCTCATGATCAAGTGTTATTTGATTTTTGTTTCAAATGATTATAAAATTTATTTAACTATCTCATATATATGAGATTTATATCTTTTGGAAACAATATATATCATATAATTCATGTATATAGAATAAATGTCAACATAGCACTATGACATGTTAAATTCTATAAGAATCATTCTCATTATTTTTGACATTCTTTTGGGGATTTCGACAAAATAATATAATACAATGAACTTCATGTTGCTATATAGCTATTTTATGACATGTCTTTCATAACTTTTATATTGCCAGAACATTTATAATTGATGGCTCTTTTAAAGTTTTTAATTCATCTGGTAAATTTTGTCAACACTATGCACGACAATTCAGATATGAACTTCAAGTTCATTTATATTATAATGTTTGCCACGAAAACTGATTTATTTGTATTTATTTTTCTTCCCGCTAATCTCGGACAATACTTTTATCCCAATCAATATCCAGAATATTTACAATAACCCGTGACGGACTATTTCAAATGCTTTAATATCATCGATAGTCTTAATATCGCCCAATAAATTTCTGAACCCGTGGAAGAAGAAAAAAGGAAAAAACAAATTTGAGAAAAAATCTAAGAGACATGGTGGAGAAAAAAAGAAATGAAAAAAATTGAATATATCTTCTCCGGCGGCAAAAACCAATAAAGTCAGAAGAAAAATACATAGCCATATCATTTTGAGAAATTAGCTTATACATTTGGTTTCAGAAATGGCTACAAAATCAAACAAGATAGTCTTTGAATTACATTCTTTTGCCCGAGTTTACGAAGACGGCCGAGTTGAAAGATTTTACGGTGAAGATTTCCACCCACCGGGAGTCGATCCGGTGACCGGAGTTGAGAGCAAAGACGTCAAGATATCCTCTTCCGACGATCCTAACGTATCTGCTCGACTTTACCTACCTAAGAAACCCAAAACAGAGCACAAACTACCTCTGCTGGTCTACTTTCATGGCGGCGCCTTCATCATTGGATCTGCTTTCTGTGCTACATATCACAACAACATGAATTCCATTGCCGCCGAAGCTAATGTCGTTGTTGTTTCCGTTGATTACCGGCGGGCACCGGAGAATCCTCTCCCCGCCGCTTATGAAGATTCTTGGTTGGCTGTCAAATGGGTTGTTGATTCACCAGACTCATGGCTCAAAGATTACACCGATTTCAACAAGGTATCAAATGGTTAAAATTTTACTTCAAACAACTTTAAATCTTGTACTTAAATTTCTGATTTACATATAGGTCTACTTTGGAGGGGATAGTGCAGGAGGAAATTTGGCCCACCAAATGGCACTAAAAGTTGGATTGGAGAATCTGAAAGGGTTGAATCTTGCTGGGATATTTCTTAATTGTCCTTTCTTTTGGGGTAAAGAACCAATTGGCAATGAAGCATCAAATCCTGAGACGAAGAAACTAATAGATAACTTGTGTCTTTTTCTGTATCCGAACACAGTCGGAATTGATGATCCGGCACTGAACCCGGCAATGGATCCGAATCTGTCTAGCCTCGGATGCAAGAGGGTTTTGGTTTTTGTAGCGGGGAAGGACGCGTTGAGGGACAGAGGATGGAATTACAAGGAAGAATTGAAGAAGACGAGTTGGGGAGGAGAGATTGAAGTTGTGGAATTTGAAGAAGAAGGACATGTTTTCAATTTACAGTTTCCAGACACTGAGAATGCTATATCAATGCTGAAAATGATGGCTTGTTTCCTCAATCAAGAGGGAATAGTTTAAGAACACATCTTGTCAAATGTAAAAACTAATGGATGCATCTTTTTTTGCCATTCTCCTCTCCTATGGTTATTGACTAAGCCATATTGTATGTATACTATGAGGTCCGATGACCCCTTTGAAACATCAGTGTCTTTTAATAAAACGACGTCCATTTTGTTCATGAAGACGAGACATTAATGGTTAGACTAGCACGTATCAGCTGTTTTCTATCTTATGAAAATAGTGATAGATTTCATCTATCAAAACTGTGTCGACACGTATGAAAAGTATTTTTGAATGCGTACGTTACTTGAATGAAAACAATTATTTTTGTTCCATACCCGATGCGATGTGAATTCAAAACCCCCCTCCCTCCTGAACCTTCGATTCAATTCAATCCCTCCCTCCCTCCCAACCCTTCATCGGCATTGAATGTTCGCTGATATAAATAGGCAAAACCATACCAAAAGGACACATTAAAGGTCTTACTTGAAATGTGTTTGTGTTTGTGCTTTTTTGCTATCTAAAACCATACATATATTTGTATCCAACAATGAGGGATTGAAAAAACTTCCCCAAACTGAAGGGAAACTTTTGCGTGATATCTGTATACGGGATATACACATAAAAGTATACGAACATTTCTGTTACAAACGTAAAATACATTTATCAATACACGTACTTTTAGCGAATACATCACCTAGAAATTTCCTCAAAGTGAAAAACAGATCTTTCATAAGAAATTTTCGGTAACTTCAAACTCACAATGCAGTGTTCCAAAATTCACTGGGCTTCCGATGCTGAAAAGAAACTTCATCAATGTCAATATAATTAAAAATAAAACACGATAAAACTCGCGAAAGTGTTTGTTCTGGTGCATGAAAATAACTCGTCAACAAAAAACCAAAAAAAAAAAAAAAAAACACAGATAAGAGTGTACATGCCTTATCTATCGGCATTTTGGATCGAACTGAATCGATCAGTGTAAAGTCTATATCTGCAACGGCGATACCAGTGGACAAACGATCTGAAACAACAAGAAGACGAGCAATGGTCATACAAACACAGTATCTTGAAAGAA
Organism: Gentiana macrophylla; assembly: GCA_026214975.1. Taxonomy (NCBI): domain Eukaryota; kingdom Viridiplantae; phylum Streptophyta; class Magnoliopsida; order Gentianales; family Gentianaceae; genus Gentiana; species Gentiana macrophylla. The sequence continues at coordinate 8,124,354 of CM047816.1, read as the reverse complement.
AATATCAAATTTCAGATTTCTCTTCATTTTTTTTTTATTTTTTATAGTTTTCCATCCATTTGTACAGTTTTCCGTTCATTGTTTGAATGTTTTCCCGAATTATATAGCATGATTTTTCATTTCACATATCCGAGTTTGGATATGCATGTCTGTATCTTTTGTATCCAACCTTTGAAAATTACAAATTTGCCCTCAGGTGTGTGTGTATCCGAAGTATATGACACGCATCTGTGTCTGATATATATCAGATACAGGGCACGCAACCAGATGGATAGAACTTAGAAGTATCTGTGCATCATAGGAAATGGAATGTCATTCTCGAACCTAATACACTAAAAGTTGGAAATGTAAGGTCATTTGTCCTAATATACTAAAAGTTGGAAATGGAAGGTCATTTTTGTCCTAATACACTCAAAATTATTTCATCAAAATACATATCGATTAAACTTGAAGAGAGACAAAAGTTCCTGACCTGATAACCGACCAACAACAGTACCCCACGGATCAATTATCAGTGTGTCACCATAGCTCTCCCTTTTGTCATTATGCTTTCCTGCTTGTGTGGCAGCTATAACCTGGTTCGGATTGTAACAAAATCATAAACACTTGACAAGCAAACGAACATGAAAATATTCTTAATTTTTCAGAATCTTGTTTTTGATTTCATACAAGTTAGCAGATGGAAGGTAAAAAGATTTTCATACATAACATTGTGTTTCGATTGCACGAGCACGAAGAAGAACTTCCCAGTGTGCCAGACCTGTTGGTAGTGTGAAAGCCGCAGGTACTAACAATACCTGCAGGCATACAAGACGTTAAATTCCACCATCACGTGCAATGTGTATATATATATATATATATATATATATATATATATATATATTCGAACAAGCAAATGAAGGAGATATACCTGTGCATCATGATGAAACCTTAACTTCTGATACAGTTCTGGGAATCTCAAATCATAGCATACTGTCAGGCCAAGACGTCCAAAAGGGCTATCTACAGAAACGATGTCATTTCCTACAAAAATTGGTCCATTAAATAGAGAAAAAAATTCCATCAATCGCGACAAGAAATATCGAATGGTGTCAAAGCTAACAGAAAAACCAACCGAAATATTTCTGGATTCATCAAAGATATGATTTAGGACAGTAGTTTAACACACTAGACCATTCCTAATAGCTAAACACCAATAAAAGCTCGAGCTTTTGCTAATGCTAACGGAAAGAATACCTGCTTCTGTGAAGCTGCTCTCCCTATAAACGGCACTTCCAGGAACATCTACATCAAACCTTCAAACGTCAACAAAATATCCAGTATTAGAGTCGAGGCCCAATTATTACAGCTAAATGACAAGAAAAAGCGAGACATAGTATAACATCAAAGATCTTACAGGTGCATTTTGCGATATACGCTTCTGATATTTCCAGCATCATCGATCAAAACATGAGCATTACGGAGGTGTTCATCGTCCAATCCTTTTTCTTGAAATCCTCCAAGTGATAGCCACAAGCTTGTATCCCTTTCATTCAAATGGACATTTCATTATCACAATCAAGAACTTATCTTTCCCTCTTCATGTGTGCATGATAAGACAATAAGACCAGACCGAATAATGTTACTGGATACTCAATACAAATATCAAAGCAGAAAGAAGTGTAACCGATTCATAGTGAATATGGAAAGGCGTGTGGTAAAACCATATACTAGGCATACTAAGTGACCTGCAAACGCAAACAAAATTCCGCCTTTCTGACGCATTCTCACCTTGCAAGATCACAGTAACTCTTTATAATTGGTCCATCTAATGGTTCAGCAACCTTGACACTTTCCCCAGATAAATTACCAACATAAGAAAAGTTTTCAGGAAGACAAAGCAATTTCGCCCCAGCTAAAGCTGCTTCCTTTAAGAAAAAGTAAAAAACACTATTAGATGAAGAAGTCATAACCTCGACAATCATCATAAATAGAAACTTACGTCCCAGGAAGCAAATTGATTCTTGGAGAAAGAAAAAAGGACTAGAGGAAGGGGGAAGCACAAATTTATCCCTTTTAGTTTTTGTTCAATTACTTGGCCAGTGAGATTCAAGCAGAACACAGATTTGCATAAGAAACAAAATGTCCATAGGACCATACCAAGATTTTTTTTGGAAGACGGCCGTTGTAAGAAGGATGTTCCAAGTAAATATGCCTCATGTTCATTCATTTTTACAATTTTACTCTCAATGTGAAGTCACCTAGTACAACTTTCCTAAAACAGTTTTCAGTAGAAGTTTCTCTAATGTTACTCCCCATGTGAGCTTCTCTCTACTTTTGAAGTGATGAGTAAGCATACAAACTTACGAGCATAAGAATCATTGCAGTTTCTCAATATGCACTACATAACTGAAATCTTTCACCACTTTGAACAAAACTTGAAAATTAATCATTGCAGTCATATGTAACTTCAATGCAACAAACTCACCAAATGTATGCCAGAGCCTGTCTACTAAAGCTATATAAAGGGTCTTTTAGCTCATCCTAACGCTATTACAATAACACTTTTCATGTTTCCTATTTGCTTCTTCGTTAATTGAGGAGGGGGATGAACAGACAGGAGAGGTTGAAACTTGAAAGGTAGTGGCTTTTTTAGCTGGTTTAAAGAGGAGTAGTTAATTTTTCAAATATCACCATTGAATTAAACTCAAAGAACACGAAATCCAACCAAAAAAATTGAAATTCAAACAAACAAATGAGAAAACCTGTAAAATTCATAAGCGTGTACTTAAGCAGGATATCAATAAGGTACGTACCTTAGCAAGGCGAGTACAGGTATCGAAGTTGACGGAGATGTCATTTATAGAGGTCATCTGAGCAGCGGCCACTCGAACTGTATTGGCCATTACTGATGACTGTCCGGCGACCGGAAGAAGCGAAGGTGTGAAAGGAGAAGCTGAGCTGACTGACGTAGTAGTTGGGCCGATTGAAATTGGGCCCCTGAATGTTCTTTTGGGTTTAGTGCAAACTCGATATACAGACAGGTGTCGATATACAGTAGTGGTTTTTGTTGATGTCTGGACCACGGTTCAGTCCGGTTCGGACAAGTATTCAGGACACGTATCTAATAAGTGGGGCCCCACAAATATTTGTGCGCCGATCACCATTTTGACGTCGGTACGTGGGAAGATTATATACGTAGGATGTTGCATTGTAAAGTCAATGACGCTTTAATTATGAGCTACACGGACACGTTACGATATCAAGATTAAAATGTTGGGAAAATGTCGGAAACGGTGTATGACATTTGGATTGGAGGTGTCGTTGCTTCGTAGATTGTAGCAAATCGAGTTTTTTCATGTTTCAGCTTACGTATTTAATGTATTAATCGCATCTCACGAGGTTTCGTGATTCAAGAAAAATTAATCAGTATTCTCGGATCATGGACCAAACATTCCGAACCCGGAAATTTACTTGGGTTTTCGGGTCGAATCGTTACAATTTAACACGAATATCGAAATTATAGAATGTAATGTGACATTTGGGTTATACCCGTAGTATCGTATGCGAAATAAATAAATAAACAGAAAATTAAGAACACCTTTTATTAATCTGAAATAAAAATATTACAATATTGTAATTGAAAATGAAAAAGAAACGAAAGGATATCTCCAATTGAGGCGAGATGAAATTTTGTTTTAAAACAAAATTTCTTTCAGAGCACTCTGGTTTATGAATTGTCTCACGGGATTCTTTCAATTACGCATTCGGAAAAGAGTACTTCACTTTCTGAACAACTTCGCACTCTGATGATGCCCAGAAACTCTTCACTATGAACTATTCTATGCAATGGAATGTATGAATGCTCTTGTATTATCTGTGTCTTCTCCATCTTGTGATGACTTGTTTATATAGAGGCTCAGATTGTAATGGAAGAGTCCCTGCAATTAATTTCATTTATTGCATAACTCCCACTACTTCCACTTTACTCCAAGTATTGATGATAACAGGTTCAAAAATGAAAGGTCTCGGAAGAAGATGAAAAACTCAATGATGCTTTAATTATGAGCTACACGGACACGTTACGATATCAAGATTAAAATGTTGGAAAAATGTCGGACACGGTGTACGACATCTGGATTGGAGGTGTCGTTGCTTCGTAGATTGTAGCAAATCGAGTTTTTTCATGTTTCAGCTTACATATTTAATGTATTAAGCGCATCTCACGAGGTTTCGTGATTCAAGAAAAAATTATCAGTATTCTAAAATCATGGCCCAACATTTCGAACTCAGAAATTTACTTGGGTTTTCAGGTCGAATCATTACAATTTAGCACGAATATCGGAATTATAGAATGTAATGTGACATTTGTTATGATAAATTTCATTCTGTCAATAACAACAAAGAAAGCAAATCCAAATTATGCATCCAAATCCAAAACAAAAGGAGAGAACAACAGAAAGAAAGCTAAACAACAAAGAACTCTAGCTAATTAGACCCTAGGCAAGTCTGAGGTTGTTATCTTTTCGGATCGTCTTTGAAATGTAAACTTGAATTGGTGGACGTCCCACACCCGACTAGTGATACATAAATACCAAAATTGCTATAAACGTTTTCTCGGAAAGTATAAGCCCATCGAGCTGACTTTGATGACATGAAAACATAACAACAAAGGCAAAAAAAAAATGATGGTTCAAACGAATACACCAACCGGATACTAACGAGTGGAGAAGACAACAACCCGTTATCTTTCCATAGCAAGGAGCGCGAGTCTCACTGCCGCATCACCGCTCTGTAAAGCTAGCCTAACGCAGTCCCCTCTGCTCTAAGTAGCAAGGCAGTCAAGGAACGCAAGTCTCACTGCCACTCTGTGAAGCCAGCCTAATGCAGTCCCCTTTGCTCTAAGTAGCAAAGGCAGTCTCGAGCCTTCGGTTAGAGGTTTAGACCACAAAGTCCGATTCCTTGCTACTTGGCTCAGGTGGGTCAACAATTGAGCTCCTCAAACCCTACCTGGTAGGGTAAGACAATTACTCCTCTCATCATTTTGATGCCCCACTCGGGTTACAAGCTGACGTTAACTAGCTCGGCGATGAAGTTTGTTATTCGAGGGGGTGGACTATGTTGCTTTGTCCGATGTGGGAATATGGATAAGTGTTTGACACTATTAACATCAATGTATACATCAATGTATCTATCATTGCATCACACATTTGACAAAAAGATGTCGATATAGACATCGGACGTCTGTAAAATCGAATGTTGAGCTTAAATTCGATTTCTGTTTGGACATCACAGTAACATTTGATCCGTAAAAAGTTTATTTTAAAGTCAAAATTTGATTTTTTAGAGGTCAAAAACTGACCTTCCGTTTTCGGAAAAAAAAAAACTGACCTTCCAAATCTAAAAAATCAAACATAAAACCCCGTAGATATTGTATAGTGCCAATAGGTTGTGTTTGTTTTTGGTTGAGCTTTTTTGAGATTTTTTTGGAGTTTTTTTGATAAATGATTGTGAATAGTGTAGATTATGAAACGATTGGTGAAATAAAGTAGAATAATGAATAAAATAATGGTAAAAATGTAATAAAATTGATAAAGTGAAATGATGAGAGATGATTTAATATTTTTATTTGTAGTTGAAGATTTGATTGGTGAGAGAATGTAAGAAATGATGATGTAAAAAAACGCCCAAAAAGTGTCTTTTTTTCCTTAAGTGCAGTATATCTACTATATCATGGACTTTGCTTGTGTAAAAACTGGAGAACAAATACTAAACTTCACAAATGTTCAACAAAATAAATAAATCAATTAAATACCACAAATACACAATTATTTAAACTACAGAAAAGAAAATTATCACGTCTAATCATAGGCTTAAAATGAACTAACAAATCCCACTTCAAACCTTTCTGCATTCTTCTGAGTTGCTTCTTGATGTCCATCTAGTCTTATTCGAGTTCAAATCTCTGGATCGGCTCGCTTTGTTCTTCCAATAACTACCCACAGTACCTTTAACCACCATATCATCTGGAGATGACAATCTTGATTGCTGTTTTTTGAGCTCATTTTAATGTCAATTCTCCTAAAATTGGCCTATCATCAAAGCTTCTTGATGAATTATTAGTCCTTTTTTTAGAACATGTCCCAACAGAAACTGGACTATCATTTTCATTATTACCCTTTAGCCAGCTTGATAGACTGGTTTCCATACCAATCCCTTCATCCTCTTTTCGGTTTTTTTCCGATTTCGATTTCTTGAAAATGGGCTCTTGCAAAGACATGTTCTTGTTCTCCTTTTCTTGATCATTCAATACTGTTGTACTTTTCTCTTTTACTGATCTCCATTGACTTAGATTTTCAATGGGATTCAACACAGATTGAATGCATTGTCTTCTGTTCTTGTCAATTCTTGAAGGCTTTTTTAAAGGACTGTTGACTTCTTTTTCCTCTAATTTGCTTGCAGAAATCTCTTTTCTTGAATCAATGGGTAGAGAAAACAATGATTCAGATGACTCTTCATGTTCTTCTTGATCATTCTTGTCTTTGTCATTGCTATCAAATACACCATCTTTTTCTTCATCAATCAAAATGGTTTTACTTTTATCCAAATTCGTAACTTCGGATTCGTCGTCCTCGTCACTGCTTTTGTGCAGTTATGATACCTATGATTTGGAGGGTAACTGAATAAGCTTGATGAACCACCTGAATCAGCTGCTTCTGCATCAATTTCATCATCTTTGCTTTTCTCTTCTTTCATTGTTTCTTTTTCTTCAGCATTTTCTACCAAAAGTTTCAATTCTTTTTGGGATGATTTTATCATATCAGAATGATATGCAACTTTTTCCCTTTCATTGCTCTGTTTTTCCTCCTCCTCTGTATTTTCTCTGTAATGAAAAGAGTAAAGACAGCATTTTTAGTTATTTTCTGATGAATTTGGTAAACACAAGCAATAGGGAACACTTTTTCTGTTTTATTGTGTATCTGAAAAGGTTAAAAACTAATAAAGAGAATGAAAATTGAAGCTGGTATTCATACATATATGCATCAGTTACAAAGTTAAATACTGCCATTTGAAATTTGAACACAAATCAATCACTAAGCACTCATTAATAATTATCATAACATTCATTTATAATCATTAAATAATTATAACAGCATTTAAAGCATAAATTCGTGTTTGACTGTAATTACGGTTGTTTATTGAACGAATAACAGAAGCTCGTTTGAGCTCATCAACAAACATAGTTCTGACATATTATTTCGTTAATTGAACAAATAAGTTCAAGCTTACTTAATTACAGAAGTAGCTGGAATGGGATCTTTCATCTTGAATTCATCAGTATTGGAGTAAACACATTGAAGGACTTCATTGATTTCACGGTCATGGCAGATATTCTGCGTCAAAAAAAAAAAAAAAAAGAAACCAATCAATTTAGCTTCCACTAATTCTAAATCAAAATGAAATAAAATGCAAATAAGAAAGCAAAATAGAGAAAGTTTACTGGATCTTGAGCTAGAGTCGCAGCTGGCTTTTTCGTTTTGGATCGTTTTCGAGTGCCAAAGCAGGCTTTAAAACACCCCATTTTGTTAGGTTGTTGTAGAAGAACTTGGTGGCTTTTCTACAATATGCTATGGCGGCTGGCGGTGGCGGCGGTGGGTATTTAGTCTTTAGGTATTCATAGTTTATTAACTTCAGCCTTCAATGGAGGAGTGGTGAAGAAGAAGGTCTATGCATTTTTGACCTTTTTGAAAAAATAGACCGTTCTTTTCAAAATACTAAGATAAAATATTGACCGTTGTGCCCGATTCAGAAGACAGATTTGTTTATGATTTTTTTGGAAAACAAGATTTTTTTTTTTTTGGGAATGGTTTAAAAAAAAAAAAAAAAAGGGAAAATAAGAATCAGGACAGCGAAAATATAAATTGGGTGATAAGGACAAATCCACTTTTCATAATAGAAATCCATCATTTTATTGCATGATTAAAATCGACCCCAAATATAATGTTTCACTATCACAGTGGAAAAAGGATATACCATTTTTATCCAGAAAAATATTTTCACTGTCCGCTTTGTATATTTGTATGTTCAAAATGTCTTTTTTGATAATAAACCCCTTTTTTTTAGGAAAACATTATTTTTATAGGTTTTAAACCGCTGCGATTTTATCGGTGCACCATATCTAACATGCATTACACTAACTGAGATATTGAAATCGATTTTCACATTCAAACTTTTGAAAAATCGATTTTTAACTCAATCATCCAGTTTCAAAATATCGATTCGGATGTAATACACATGCATGCAGTTTGGTGTGATAAATTTGAACATGTGTAAGTGTAGGTCCCGTTGTAGTTATTGTTAGTATTAGGTCACAAAAAAAAAATCACACTTTTATATTATTAATCGTAGTATTTCAATGTTTGATAATGAAAATTTCTCATCAAAAATGATAGTTTGTAATATTTTGAAAGAAGTTGTAGTCAACCTCTTATCGATGTGAATCTATCTGATTAATAAGGGAATAACTTGCCTTTGTATCTCTGACGAAGCTGGATCTCACCAAGTATATTATCCGGGTTTAAATACTCTAGAACGACTTACCAAGAACCGTTAACAATGGAGATGGAGATTAGGATGTGATTTAGACTGAGCTTGAGAGTTAGTTTCTCCCAAGTTGCATATGTATCCAATGAGTGTAATTGGAATCAAGTCTTTCGTAGTTCCTTACGGTAATTTATATATGGAGGCGTCTCGCCCTCTTTTCTTGTTTGACAAGTATAGGACTCTTAAACCCTAATGATTAAATCAAATAAATCCCCTTATAAGAGATAATTACGATTGCATTTAAATCATAAGATCCGTGTCCTATAATCAAGGGATTCTTCCATTCTTTATCCGATTATATAGGCACGTGCTTGAATTACACTTATAGGAAAGGGTCCCGACGTCCTGCACCGGGCACTTCTGATTGACTCGACCCGGCTCTCCCGACAACCATGACCGAGCCGCCCTGCGGTTGTCTAGTCAGGGAGAACGAGGACAGATCTCCCTCTTGGGGTCAGGTCAATCCTGACATGGAGCTCCTGGCCCTAATACCTCTCTATATACTTCTTATGATGCCATTCCAAGAGTGACACGTGGCAGGCCCTATCCTGACCATCGTCATAAGCCCCTCAGGTCTGACTTGACTCCACCGAAGCCGGGCAGACCTAAATAGAGAAGTGGAACTCGATCGTCCTAGGGTAGGCTTGACACGTGGCCCTGTTACCGTTATCACAAGAAACAAAGTGTTTTTGCGTATAGGTAATGATGTAACGATTTTCCCTAGATTGCTTTTTGGGACTTATAACCACTTCATCTTGTCACGTCTCTTCAGACGTTACACAAGTACATTTATATCCAAGACGGAAGCCGTCAGTTGCCATTCCAATCTCTAAATCCTTTATACAAGTAAGCTCCTTGTGCTCTTTTCATTTTTATTTTCTGCTTTGTTAATGAGCGAGCCTGTGATTCTTACTGATAGTTCCATTGAAGCTCTGTTTGTGTCCGAATCAAAATCGGAGTGTGAGTCTTCCCAATTTAGGGTTGAGCCTGAAAAACCTGTTCTTCCGCCGGTCGGAAATCCTGTTTCCAAACCTTTAATCAATCGCAAGGGATTTGAACACTTGGTTCTAGCCCCCCCGGTACGATCCTTCATACACCGGTCCTTCCCGCTCCTCTGGTACCTCCAAATTCGTTTTGACTTTAAAAGCACACATGGCCTTATAATCTCAGGCTGCTTGTCACGGGATCGATTCCAAATTGACCAAAAAGGATGTGGCTTCTATCTGCAAGCAATACAATATGGGGAATCCCTTGTTCAACCCTACCGTTCCTGCTCCTAGTGTCTACGCTTATCGGGCTCCGGCCGGCTGTTGTGCCGTCTACAAGGAACAACTCCTCTGTGGTCTAAGGTTTCCCATGTGTCCAACTCTACTGGCCGTCTTAGAGCATTACGGGTTAGGTCTGGTCCAAATAGTTCCAAATGGTATAAGGGCAATAGTGGGCTTTGCCATCTGGTGCCGGGAAATGAACATACAAACATTAAATGCTAACATATGAGTATGTTTGGAAAATATGCATTAAATGATGTGTTGGTTTTGTAAATTGACACTTTTTATGGGACAACTTATTTTCAAAAACAAAAATGATGCATCCCCTGAATTCTTGTACCACCAATCCACCGAAATTCTGTTTTTGTGGTTCAACTTTTCTTCTTTTTTATTTTTTTTTCTTTTAAATTAAAATGTGTGGTTGAAAAATGTTTATGTGTAATTTTGTGTGGATAAGTGATGTGCCTCTATCATCTCCTTTCAAAAAATGGACAATTTTTATGGGACGGAGGTAGTACCTCATAATCAAATGTGAAATTGTTTGTTTTGACACTCGTTGTGGGCTTGGATTGCTTACATAAGGCCCTGTCAAGTTTTTCCTTCACAATTCTCCATCCATGCCTTCTTTCAGCTACGAAGCTACCACGTGACCGGCTATCAGACATTTGTGACGCGGTCTATCTACAATCAATGATTCCACTATTGGGACCAACGAAACTAGACTTGCACATGCCACACAAGAAGCGTTATGTCCGTGGCATTTCTCAAATAACCGTATATGTCTTTAAAAATAGAAAGTCCGTATGTTGCTGCATCAAATTACACTTGAGGGTTGCTGTTGTTTTTTGTGTAGAAGCAATTGTTTGAGTCTTAGAACTCTTTTTTTGGCTAATGCTGCCAGCTTTCCTTTATTGTACCTGTGGTCTTTGCTCTTTGGAGTTGCATCTCCATTTTCTCGCTTTTCTTTTGGGTGTAATGTCAATGTGTTGAGGCTCAGACTCTTTTCCTAACACCCGGTCTTTCCGTATTGGTCTTTTCAGACTAGGGTTTTGAAGAGACGGGAAGATACACATTGATGAACATAAGGTGCTTGTTGGGTGATGGCTAGGGAGACTATGAAACCTTGTAATTTTTTATTGATATTAATAAAAATCTTACAAGGTTTTCAAATAAATAAATCATCAAGTCATACTTGATACATGACCAAGTTAAAATTTGTGTTCTCTGATAATACGTATTACAAGTTATTAGAGATGTTAAGGAGTCAAGCCGAGTCGATCAAATGTTATTCAAATTTGTGTTCGTTTAGGTGACGAGTGTGTTCGTGATTGTTCGAGGTTATAATTTTATACAAGCTTGTTTTGTTAAACTAAATAAACGAACAAACACAAACACCAATGAGTCGAACACGAATTTATTCGTAAAGGACATTACAAGTTAGGTATTCTATTGTTATCTTTCTCACTCACATTTGAGAGGGAAAAAAACCCGCGCGTGGGTAGGCTGAGTTAGTTAAGGGTGACGATGATTACACCAAAAACGATCATCGAATACCGGCGGTGCAGTGTGGGAGTTAATTCTGAATTTAGGGTATTTCTTGTGCAGTAGGCGCAGGCCGTAGTTCACGACATTTAGTAGCCTGGGCAAAATTAAAACAAGGGCCCACTTTTATAACAAAACCAATATCCATACATAAATGAAATGAAACCAATAGCTTATCGAATAAAAAACTAGAACAATGTATTGAATCAATACAAAAAAATCATTCATCGGAAATCAATAATTTTATCGAATACTAATTAACAAAAAAAAATCATACCGAACACAGAGGCAGTAGTGAGTAGTAGAGCGGAGGAGAAATGAATTAAATTGTGGATACTTTTTTTATAAATTGTGGATTTTTTTTTTTTTTTTTTTTTTTTTGTTCTTGAAAGAAAAAGATGATGGGAGGGGAAGTGGAGTGCTGCCGCTGCGCAGCATGACAGAAAGAGACGTGAAATCTGATAGGGTTTAGTTATAGCATTTATTCAAAATAATTTATATATAAAAAATAAAAAAAAAAGGTAGCACACAAGACTCGAACCTGCATCTACAGGGTAGAATATCTACTCTAACACCACTACGCCAACACGCAGTGATATCACATTACTAATTGTTTGACTTCTTATATAAAAATATAATTGTAAAACATGTAACTATAGCCCCCTTGTATCGTGGGCCCGGGTCGGCCGCCCATCCCGCCCGGGCCCAGGGCCGGCCCTGGGGCACCGGATCCTGGTCCTCCTACCTAAGGGACCGCTGAGTCACCGTGATTAACCTCTTTACCGGGCCAATGAGTCATCATGATTAACTTCTTCACCATTCTGTCGGATCGGAATGGACGGACCTCTCCACCATTGTGTCGGGTCGGGATGGAAGGGTCATGTGGGCGAGGGATATCGTCTTTTGCAGCAAGGAAAAAAAAGGATTGATTCAAAAAGGGGAAAATTCTGATACATGAACTCCCTATTAGAACGGACCGTCAGATGATTGTCATGTGTAGAAAAAGACAAAACTGGTTTATTTATTTGTATACGTGACACTAATATGACGACCCGTTCTAATATGAAGTCTCTAGCACCTAATTACCCCGAAAATGTATCTGCAGTTGCATATTGCCTTATCCACAATAACGTTTATCAATTATCATCTTCCACCTATGGATTGCCATCCACTGAAATCCGAAATCTGAATTTTGATTCCACACTTCAGCTGTGGAAACACCACCCAAGAGCCAACAGATTTCCATGTCCGCCTGGGTTCATGCACTTCTTTCTAAGAACCCTTACATTTTCACTTTCTTAGTCCCATAAAAGCAGCACAAAACTTTCCCCAACTCAAATAAATGACCACAGTTCTTCCCTCTAAATGCTTTCTTCTTCAATCCCTTCCTTCAGTTTCTACAATAAAACAACAGAAGCCTACAGTTGGATTCAGAGCCTACAACAAGCCCAGAGAGAATATAGCCAAGAACCCACAAAAGGATAAGTTCTTTACAGAAAATGGATCAAATCATTTGCAGCATAGTGATTTAGCAGAACCCAATTTTCTGAATTTACTTAGCAGGGCTTCAAAAACAGGGAATTGTGATGACGCAATACGTTTTCTTGAAAGTATGGTGAAAGATAAGGGTCAAAAAGCAGATGCTATTATGTGTACAAAGCTAATAAAAACATTGTTTAGTTTGAAACAAGCTGAAAAAGCAGTTCAGGTTTTGGGGATTTTGGAGGAATATGGTGAACCAGATATGTTTGCTTATAATGCTGTTATTAGTGGGCTTTGTAAGATGAATCAAATCGATTCAGCTAATAAAATGTTGAATAGAATGAGGGCTAGAGGATTTTCACCTGATGTTGTTACATATAATATAATGATAGGCAGTCTTTGTCACAGGGGAAAAGTTGGATCTGCATTCAAGGTGTTCGATCAAATGCTAGCAGATAACTGTGAGCCAAGTGTAATCACTTACACAATCTTGATTGAAGCAACTACTCGGGAAGGAAGTATCGACGATGCTATGAAACTATTAGCTGAAATGTTATCAAGAATGCTTCAACCTGATATCTATACATTCAATGCAATCATCAAAGGAATGTGCAGAAAAGGGATGATTAATCAAGCTTTTGAATTTGTAAGAACCTTACCAGCAAAGGGTTGTGAGCCAGACGTGGTATCGTATAACGCCTTGTTGAGGGCATTATTGAATCAGGGAATGTGGAATGATGCAGAGGAATTGCTAAAAGAGATGTTTTCTAGAGGATGTGAGCCAAATGTAGTGACTTATAGCATACTAATAAGTGCTCTTTGCAAAGACGAAATGATTGACGAGGCAATTGATTTGTTGATGTTTATGATCAGTAAAGGACTAACACCTGATTCCTACACTTATGATCCACTGATATCTGCATTCTGCAAAGAGAAAAGACTAGATTTAGCCTTCGTTTTTCTCGAACACATGGTTTTGAGTGGTTGTTCACCGGGCATCGTCATCTACAATACAGTACTTTTAGCCCTCTGTAAAACTGGAAATGCTGATATAGCCATGGAAGTTGTAGACAAGCTTAAACACACAAGTTCACCACCTGATGTAAGCACTTATAACACAATGTTTAGTGCATTATGGAATACCGGAGATAAATCAGGAGCCTTGAATATGATATCGGAAATGATAATTGAAGGGATCGATCCAGACAGAATCACGTTTAATTCTCTTATATCGTGTCTATGCAGAGATGGATTGGTGGATGAAGCTATAGATTTGTTAACAGATATGGAAAGTAACGGTTTTGTTCCAACAACGGTTACATACAACATTGTTCTACTTGGATTGTGTAAAACTCATAGGAGTTTTGATGCTATTGAATTGCTAGCAGAAATGGTGAAAAAGGGTTGTCAACCAAATGAGACAACTTATGTTCTTGTAATTGAAGGGATAGGATATGCAGGATGGCGGTTCGAGGCGATAGAGATAGCAAGAACACTTTTGAGAATGAATGTTGTTTCACAAGAATCATTTAGGAGGTTGTATAAGACATTTCCTGTCATTGAAAGTATAAGTAATGCTTACAGAAAGGACAGCTACAAGTAGCTTTTGAGATCTCTTGTTACAGAAAATATACATTTCATGAGCCAAACTCAAATACGAGCTCGAACAATGTCTTTTAAACAAGCTGAGTCTAAACATAATTTTGTGTATGTTTATTAAACGAACAATCACGAACAAACTCGTGACCCAAATGAGCAAAACTTAAACATATTTTTTTGCTTGTTTATAAAACGAATCGTCAAAACAAGCTCAAGACCTAAACGAACATAAGTTTGAAATAGATAGCCGACTTGGCTCGATAACAGCTCTATGAAATAAACAGGGCAAAATTTCATACAAATTAAATGACTTGCCAAAACAACTACATTCTTCAATATGCAAATAAACAGCATTTAGAGAAAGACTTTTACAAGGCATCCCCACTCCCTTACATTAAACTTGCATCTCTTTGGCAGTCTTCAGCTCCATGCCATAATACTACCTGCACATATACATAGGTTGAAGCACAAACAATATCACAAAAAGCACCATATACGTATAAGCGAAAATTCAAATAGTACTAGTAATTATCGATATAATCATCTGGATATAATCACTAATGATCAAATGTTTACAAAATACAAGACAGGATGGAGATTAAAAAACCTTCAAGAAGTAGGTTTCCATATACTAGGCTGAAACAGTTGTTCTGTTGAACCATCAATATGCAACGATTACTTGACATCCATTGATCAGCATCTTGTTCAAGTCCAACAGATTCTACACTTTAAGAACGTTTCGTTTAACCAACTTTTCTCTAAACTCTTTTGCTTCTTCAACAAAACCTGCAGCTGCTACTTCTTCAATAATGCTGGAACAGAAAGCTGCTTTTTGATTATGATCTCTTATCATCATCATTCCTAACACCTGTATAGCTCTGTCCAGTTTCTTGATCTGGCAAAGTTTAGTAATGATAAATCTGTAGCAATTAGTTCGGATCCTGTTTTTGTTATTTCCTATCACATTCAAGAACTCAACAGCCTCTTCGATTAGATCAGCTCTACACAATCCCCAAGTCAGACAACGATACGTGATTTCATCCGGAATTATCCCCTGCTGCGCCATGTGATCGTACATCTGTAATGCCTTGTCCATAAACCCTTTTTTTGCCAACCCATCTATAGCAATATTGTATGTGATCAAAGTTGGAGGACAGGTAGTCCCTTTTAAGCAATGTATAACGTCAATGGCTTCATCTACGACTTCCTCTTCAAAGAGAGCGCGTAATAGTGTGTTGTATGTGATTATATCAGGAGAACAGTTCTTAGAAACCATCTGATGAAAGAAGTCTATTGCACGATCTAAAAGACCGCATTTGCATAAGCCATTGATCAAGATATTATATGTGACCCGGGTAGGAGGACTTTCGGATTCATTCATGAGAGAAAGTATCTCATCAACCTCATCCCAGTTCCCGTTGGAGCAAAGAGGATGGAGAAGAGTGTTGTATGTGACAGTATTGAGCTTCATACCATGTGAGAATAGACTGCGCAAAATCATAGGCACCTCGTCCAAATTACCCCGTTTACACGTGTAACTTATTAATGAATTGTAGGTGACAATATCAGGGTAGCATCCTTCAACGTCAAATTCTTTCAACACGTCTATTGCACGAACAACCCCACAATGCTTGCAGATTAGTTCAATAAGAATCGTGTAGGGTACAACGTAAGGAGGGCATCCTTTTCTCAGCTGGTCCTTCCAGAACTGAATGGCTTGTTCAAACCTACGAAAATCAAACATCGCACGAAATATGGTTTTATATGTAATAACATCAGGTAAGCAACCACTCAAACTCATGTCATCCAAGACTTCAACGGCGTCTTTAAGTTGTCCCTTCTTACACATGCCACTTACTACCATATTGTATGTGATAATGTCTGGAATCCCACCTGACATGACCATGACATGTAGGACCTTCACGGCTCTATCCAAGAATTGAAGATTTATAAGACCCCTTATTAACTTAATACACGTGGAAAATTCCGGTATTTGGTTCCGGCGGGCCATCGTTTCTACTAATTTCGATGCCTCAGGTAACTTCCCATGATTGCAAAGACTACGAAGGATCTTATTATTCTCCTCCTCGTTGTTATCAGTTAATGGCCCATCTGAAGATATATTCAACAGTTTACGATGGTACTTCGAATCTGCCTGCTCATCATGTTTCCAGTCCACATCGGGCTCATATGCACCTAGGCTTGAATCAACTTTGTGATCGTCAACTACTGTATCGGTATAAACATCTACTAACTGATTTCTAAACCTAATGTGAGACGAATGCCTTATGGATCTAGCATGCACCACCAACTGTGAGTTAATTTTATTCTTGAACTTGCATGGGAAATAGCTGGATTTACTGGACAATAAACAACATCTAGTACCACAGAAGAGGTTTTCATGGTTTTCCACAGAATGTGATAACTGCAGATTAGAGTACTCGGCTATCGAATTTTGTAGAGCTGGCGAGCAGGCCATCTTTTCCGGTTTAACTATTGCACTCAACTTGAGAGGATATATCCAGTCACTTCAAGGAAATTAAAAAAGAAATACCAGACCACTTTTCCAATAGTCGAACACTAGTCAAAATTCAAACCGGCAAATGCAAGTTGGATCAAACAATTTTCAGCCTTCTCCTGAACAAAGCCTTCAAATGTGCAACCCTTTCAGCTCTCTGAAACCAGTGCAGCACTCTGAAACTATTTAAAGTTGTAGTCCGAATATGTCATCAGAAACGTGCAACTGTTCTCTCTCTGGCCAGTCCAGCACACTGAAAATATTTGATGTTGTAGTAAAAAATTATCAGCAGAAAAACACAACCCTTTTAGCTCTCTTTAACCAGTTTAGTGCCTGCAAATAAGAAAAGTTGCAGTCCAAAATTGTCAGTATAAATGACCTGTAGTTCTGAAGCAATCTACAGTAAGGTCGAGTCAATGACGCCATATCAAACAACCAATACTAAACAAAGCAATCAAGGCTCTTGAATCCAACTTAACAGAGACAAAACAAAGCATACAGGTGCTGGAATGAATAGTCTAAATGGCAGTTCAGTACATGGAAGCATCCAACCTATGCAGGTCTCAGGGAAGGGTCAGGCATGTAGGCCTACATTAAACAGTTTTACCATGTATTTCTGCACACGCAAAATAAAGTATCCTAACATTCATGTCTGACTTTTCAAAAACTTCACAACTGTAAGAGATACCCTCAGAACGCAATGAAAGCCACCAGAACCCATATTACATGCAGCTAAATATACAATTCTACATCTACAAAAACCTTGCTACTTGCATAAAGAGATTGACAAAACAGCAAGATGGCAATGAACTACTGTTAGAACCACACACCCAGATAGACACTAAACGCATGAAATAGTGCATTAATTAAAGCTAAAGCAGCATCCACTTTGGCATTTCTACAAACATGTGTCGCATATTACCACAATTACTTGCGATACAACACAAAAGTTCTACCTTCAGCTACTATTCTTGCTCAGATAGACGGGACTGAAAGCTTCAACTAAAAAATATAAATTGATACAATATATACATATATGTAAGAAAACCTTAGGAAAAATGCATCTATCGATGTTCATCGTTCCCAGAGATGGAAGATAACCGAAACAATTACCATAAATCTAGCTTCCATTTTTTTCTTATAAAGCAAACACGAAAAGAAAGCAATTAATACAAGAAAAACCCATAAAAAATTACTAAAAATACTACTGCAAGAAGGGAAGAAAGAGAAGAATGTCAACCTGAAACAGCAATTTTTTCCAGTGCTTTTTTTTTTTTTTTTTTGGTGCTGGGTTTTTGCTATATGGGTTTATCAATGTTCTAACAGAGCAGGCTAGCAGGACGATAATTACTAGGGCTAATTTTAATATTACCAACCCACTCCTCGGTTGTTATTTAATCGTCAATTTTAGGCCCCTCAACTTGTTACAATTGTTAAACAATCCCATATTTGTTGCATATTTTCTTAGATACGTTTTTAAAGATTATATTTGAAAATTATGTCAGAAAAACATTTTACGAAAAATCCGTAAAAAAAAATAACCGACATATTTTTCAAATATAATCAGTTTTTATTTTCTAGTTCATACTCAGCTCGATTGTTTAATTGTTCTTTTTTTTAACCACAAAACGACAGTGTAATGTAGCCATCTGTATACACCATTGTTTTTTCTGCAGCCACAAAACGACGGCATACATGAGCCATCTGTATTACAGATGGTGTAAACGAAAATTCCGATACAAAATCATGTGTACCAATAGTTTACCATAAATTTTTTGGATGATGTATCTGCATGGTGTTGATATGTCTTATTCGCCACTCAAAAAGTTTATCCATGTTTTAAACCTAAAATAGATGTATCTATACCATGCGAATATACCTCCCAAAAAAATTCTAAGTTTAACTCGTTGTAACGCTCCAAAACTATGGATCTGGCACACTACCTGAGGCATAATGAATCCGGTAAGTATTTAGACATATACCTGTGCTACTTGAGTCATAATGGATCATGTAAGCATTTAGATATGTGGGTAAGTATTTAGACACAGACCCGCTATCTGAGAATACACCTCCCAAGAAAATTCTCAGTTTAACTACTTGTAACGCCCCCGGAATTGTGGATCTAGCACGCTACATGGGGCATAATGGATCCGGTAAGTATTTAGACACATACTCATGCTACTTGAGTCATGATGGATCATGTTAGCATTTAGACACAGCCCCGTGCTACTGAGACAGAATAAATCCGGTAAGTATTTAGACACGTCCATGCTTGCCCTTGCTACTTGAGACATAATGGATCTGGTATGTATTCAGACTCGTCATCCTTGTTTGGCTTAAAAGGTTAACTTGAGTGGCCGAATCAATTATACATCCACTTTATATCTTAATATTATTTCTCCAAATTTATCAGTGTGGGATATTATACTCGTGTTCACTGTTTTTTCTCTAGTTATTTTTATTCTGCACCATTCCAGTTCAAACCCAAACCGGTTGCTTATCTATTAAAAAAATTATACTATTGGTTAAGTATGTTTTTGATATTTTTAGTGAATTTACTCTTTATGATTATGTAATGAGTAGAGATACATCCACTATTTCTTCTACCACAACATCTTACACAACACAATCAACACCACATATTTTATTGGGACCCATCACAATAAATAATTTATCACTTTAATCAATAGTATACAGCATGTTGTGGTTTGTGCACTACACAAATGTGTAGTGCACGTAACATTTTCCTTATGTAATCGGAAATCAAAGGCTATGTGCATTGGTTCGTGTTAAAGATACTTCTTTTATGAGTATTCTTTGAAAGTAAGACCGACACTTCGATTAGGTCGCGTCTATGTTGTGTCCGACACATTTTCGACCCGACATCTCCGACACGTGTCGGAAGCGTGTCGCCGATTAAAATAATGTTAAATTCAAATTTTGAATTCCGACACGGCCCGACACTAGGGACACGGCGGGACACGCTGGGGACACGCAAGGGACACGGCAGGACACGTTGGGGACACGGCGGGACACGTGTCCCACACGTTGGGGACACGCAGAGGACACGGCGGGACACGGCGGGACACGTTGGGACACGCAAGCGAATGCAATCGCCCCTGCAATTGGCACCAACCTACGTTACATTTTTTTTATATATATATATATATATATATATATATATATATTAAAACGCGTCGACGGCGCGTCGTCGCGCTCTCAAATTCTGAAAAGAATCGTGTCGCTGTGTCTGTCAGGTAAGCCGTGTGATGCTGCGTCGGCGTGTAAAGTGTCCGTGCTTCATAGTGGTGAAGTCATTTTGATGACTAGTCAATTCTTTATTAGTGTAATCACCCTCAATTTTGTAAAAGTCCATATTTTGTGTCACCAATGAAGTTTGTGTATATCAATAATCAATGTATTAAAAACGAGATTTGCTAAGATGCTCACAAATATTATAGGGAGGGAGGGAGGGAGGGGGGAGCGGGGTTGCTTTCTTGCTAATGTGGCTTCTTGTTTTATGATATGATGCGTAGTATGTTTGTGTTTATCGAGTGATTTGTTTGATTATGCTTCGTTGACTATTTTATTATAAACTACTTGTTGTGTCGAAAAATTACTACACTATATGCTATTTATTTATTGTATTTAAAACAAAATCGAGATTGAAAAACCATCCCAAACCGGTTCAAACTGAAAGACTTTCAAACCAAACCATTGGGTTTCATGGTGTTTTGGTTTGATTTGGCTCTAAAATATTCGAACTAAACCGATTAGTAATAGGCTTAAACAAAAACGAACTCACCCAACCCGTCAAAACTCAACACTAAATGTGACTTGTGAGCAACACTAAATGTGACTTGTGAGCGTAACAAACAGTAAGCACCATCTATGCTGACATGACAATTTGTTGTGTGTTATATGCACACGTGATGGTATGTTTACTCCTAAATTGCACGGCTATGTATAAGTCCAACACTTTTCACCAATGATCATGATGAGACTATTTATCAACGAGTCCTGCATTTAGATGCACGCCTGTTGGTAAATGTTTGTCTCAATCCGAAGTATCCATTTTACACATTTAGCAAAACATATCGACTTTGCATGACAACATCCAGCCCATATATTTCTTTTTCGGTTTCATAAGATAAGCCAATAACGACTATAAAAAAAAAAGCCTAATGTTATGTTACAATCAATTTTAGTGTAACGAATGACATTACTTGCTTTTACACGTTTAATTATGAAAAATCTACATCATTATCAATGAGTCCTTAGAGTTGTTAAACGAACTGAGTTGATCACGAACAAACTTGTGTTCAGCTTTGTTCGGCTTGTTAGTATTTGTGGTCGTTTGTTTATTTAGTTTAACGAACAAAGTTTCATGATTATAAGCCCGTTATCTAAACGAACGAACGCTCACGAACGTTCGATTATGTTCGTGAATGTACTTATAAAGATAAATCAAATTTACAAGTAAACCCTAACACATAACATGATAAGTCATATATATTAATTTGATTTGTACTAAACATTAATTTTACATAATATTTATAAACTTTCAAATTTTTTTGTACTATGATGTTTGGATATTGTTTCATAATTTGTCATTTATGCATTTGGAGTTGGGTTTCAACACCTTAAGAAGCCGAACTTGGGCCGAGCTCAAAGGAAAAACTATGTTTAGCGCGCGAGCTGAATTCAAACATGAGCTCGAACAATTTATCTTTACAAATGAGCCGAGCTTCAACATAATTTTTTATTTGTTTATTAAACGAATGATCGTGAACAAGCTCGTGACCTAAACGTATATGAGTTTGGACAATAATTACTTGGTTCGGCCCGGCCCGGCTTGTTAACATCATTATGTGTCCTACATCAAACCTAATGATACAAAAACAAATTGTGTCACTCGTTGTGCCTCAATAGTTGTAATTGTAACATTACCCATGAAGCAAAACCATTACTTGTAATAATATATATAGTTTTACACGATTGAACATGATATAACTCGTAACAATTCATGAGTCTTGCTTCAAGATAAATGATTTAAATGTGTGGTGTTACCAGGGACGGCTTCACCCTTGTCAAAAGTAGGGCGGCCGACCCCCTAAAATAAAATATTAGTGTATATATTGTAAAGATTCTTTTATAAACGCATATATACGTGAAGTTGACTTTCTTAATTTATGTTTTCATCACCTGTTTTTATGTTTTGACTCATAATTACATGTATAAAAATGAATAAATATATGTGTGATAATGGTATGACATTTATAAATCATCAATAATACAATAAAAATATAACAAACCCGTTATAACATGTCAAAGTAACTATCTTTAATTTGTGTAATTAGAGCACTTGCATTAGATGCTCTAAAATAATACTTTATTTTACAGTTTTAAATACATATTTTTCTAGTTTATAGACTTTCCACCTAAAATAAAATGCATCATATTCTCTATTTTACCTAATGAGTTAGATATAAAGGAAAATTTACAGAATCTGGATAAATGTTGTAGATGTAAATGAAATTTTACAGAATCTATAGTTTACAGTAAAATGTAGAGTATCTACTGCGGTACTACTTTTCCTAAATCTAATGTTGAAATCTTTAAAATACAGTTTTTAAAGGATTTACAATATCTACTGCAAGTGCTCTTACAGAATGTTAAAACAACAATATTGTGAAATAGAACGTTGGACCTTACGTCCCCAGAAAGACTCAGATCGTCAGTTTCTCTAATGATTTCTCTAATTTACTGAGACTCCAACACCATTTTTATCCGCTTATATAATCTCTACTGTTTTGGCCAATTGCATTTAATCTCTACTAACATTAAAATAACTACAAAACATATATATATATATATATATATATATATATATATATATATATATATATATATATATATATATATATATATATATATATATATATATATATATATATATATATATATATATATATATATATATATATATATATATATATATATATATATATATATATATATATATATATATGTATATATATATATATATATATGTATATATATATAATTTACTGTTTATATATATAATTTACTGTTTATTTTTACAGTGATAAATATTTATATTAGACAAATATTACTTTGTATGGATCTTCAAAAATATTTATAGAAGATCCATACAATGAAATATTTGTCAAAAATAAATTTTTGTCACTCTAAGGAAATATACATACATATACTATATATATATATATATATATATATATATATAGATATATATAGATATTAAAAATGTTTGAAAAATAGTAAAAACTTGAATCTATAAATTCTTTCAGATTATGTAAATATATAAGTATGATGTTCGAGAATCATTGAATATGATCATCGTATTATGATTCGATGCAGATTATATTATAGCTGGATCTGAAGAATTAGAATCTGTAAAATACAGATTTATCATCTCTTACATATTCTACTGCAGGTGCTATTACCTATATAGTTTCCTTTTCAAAAAAACAATAATAATAATACAAAAGGTAGGTGTTAACCAAGCAGTTCACCACACAGGTTCTCAGCACTCTCCGACGATTGTTTTTCTATCCCAGGCTGTTAACAAGGCAAGAGAGTTGAAAATCACTTGACACACCGAGTAGAGATAGTTCACAAAAGTTTTTTATTTTAAAACGTGTAAAAGAGATGTTTTTTACTATTAGAATGTGTTGTACATATGTTTTCCACAGTTTTAATAAATGATTCGGTTTACACCAAAAGGTAGGTGTTAACCGTGTTATCTACTTTTTGTTAAAGTGGTGGAGACAGTGTTTTAAATTTTAATGATGGAAAATTGTTTGTTTGTTTGTAAGTTTTTTTTTGTTTTGTTTTTTGTTTTTGTTTTTTGAGACAAAGCAAATGAATCTCCTAATTTCATACATGTACTTTTGACGGATACGAAATAAACATACGCACACCACTTTTGTACTTGGCTAACAACCTCACTGATTATCAGACTTGTGCATTGGTGTGTCGTTAAACCATCAAAATTATATCTCTTCTCACTCTATAACTAGTACAGGGTAAATCGGAGTCGATCCCACGAGGAACAGTTGATTATTTCTTTTCGGAAGGGTAATAAAAACAAGTAGTGTAAGATAACTTTAAAATTAAGTGTAAAATCATAAAGTATGCAGAATTAAATACTGATGGAAAATTTAGAAGGAGAACAAACCAAATAATGTAGGAAAAAACAATTTAAGAGGATTCCATCTAAAACAATTATTTTCTCCCTTAATCAAAACAATTGATCATTGATGCATGAATTACTCGTTGAACTCGTAATAAATTAGTTATAGCTGCCGACAATCGCCAAGCAACCAATTTATCCTAATTTTGATAAGCAGGGCAATCGCCACTTCTTACACTCTAACTGTGTAGCACACTTCTCAACAATCGACAGAGGTTTGGAGAGAAAAGTCGCATTAACGTTTGGACAAAGCTAATTCTAGGTATTAACTCACATCGGATTAACTTTAACCTAGATCACTTATTTCCACAACAGAGAATCCTACGGGATACGAACCGGCAGACAATGTGTTGTTTACCACTAAAAATCAAATCTTTGTGACAATCGTCTCAATTAGATTTTTGGTATTCGATTAAGCAATCAAACTAACAACCCTGCAGTAGTAATTAATTCAATTATTCAATCTTGATTCGTTAAGCACAGAAAACAAGTAAATACTACAAATTTAATGAGGATAGAAACAAATTTGATCTCACAATTGCATCATCAAGGAATTAATAATACTTTAACTGGAAAAGAGAAATTTAGCTACTTATCATCATAATAAAAAGCGCAATAAATAATTTAAAATACCTTATTTAATTGCAGAAAAGAGAAAACAATCCGGTTGTTGATGAAATAAAAAACCTTAGGAAAAAGAAAAAAAAGTGAAGGTCGCAGCGTCGCACCCCTGTTGTTGTCCACTTTCTTTTCTCAATTCTTTTCCTTCAAAAAGCTGCGTCCCTTTCTTTTTTTTTTACGTTCCTAATCCCCTTTTTTATGGGAATTCTTTTCAAATAAAATAACAATATCAAATAATAAAATAAAATCCTAATAAATAAAATAATCCATCTAGAAAATAAAAGCCAATGAGAAAATAGGAGAATAAATCTATGAAATCCGGCTCGTAAGTAGTCTTGTGATTTGGGCTTCGGTGGATTTTTTTTATGTTCTCACAGTAGCCGGGATCCTGACATCATTAGAAAGAGAAAACCGCCAAACTTTAATTCTTAAATTCTTCACTTCTTCAAAATGCGACTTTTGCGACCAATAAATCCATCATTTCTTCAATTTCCTCTTCCAAACCCCTCAAACCTGAAAGTCTCCAAAAACATACCCAAACAGGAGTATCTCTTAAGAAAATAGGTATAAACGACACACCAAAACATCGCTAATTATAGACTTATCATGCATATCCATATGGGAGAATATGAATATGAAAATTTCTACGCGCATTGGTAATTTATAAGAAAGTAGGGACTGTGTCGACTACCAAGGAGCGGAGCTACTCGACTGTAGGGAGAGGATTTAATGCTCTTATGAGGAAGAAGGTGGTAAAGAATTTTTTAATGGGTAGGGTATGAAAATTGTCATCTTTATGTTTAACTATCATCTCTCTTTAAAGTTTAAGTCGCCGAGAAGACTATGTTTGAACTATCAATATCTCTCTCAAAAGTTTAAGCCGCTAGGAAAACTGTGTTTTAAACCGCCAAGAAAACTGTGTTTGGAACGAAATTTGATTCGTAAGGTATGAATATTGTCATCTTTATATTGAACTACAATCTCTCCTAAAAGTTTAAGATGTCGGGAAGACTGTATTTAGAGCGAGGTTTGAACTATGGAACTCCTGCTCTGATACCAACTTAAGCTGATGAAGAAGTAGATAATTAACATTTTATATACTCAACATTTTTATATACTCAATACTTTAAACACGTGGTAACTTCTATATGGACAATGGAGTTACCACATAAGAATCACTCGGTAAGGATATATGTGGTCAGTGTATTATTTTTTTGTAAACCACATCCATGTTGGATGGTGATACATTCACCTATCCACATGCACAGGAAAATTCACCGAAGACTTTTGTCACTACACATTTACAGTTAAAAAAGAAAAAAGGAAAAGGAAAAAAAAAGACAAAAAATACGGGGTTTTGACATTTTTGGACCTCCATCTTTAGCTTTGTCTCTGAAATAGCCCTCATCTTTTTGAATTACACTTTACTCCCTTAATTTTGTACTTTAGTTTCAATTTTAGGACAACTAACGATTTACTCATTTAAACTGGCGTCCAATCCACCTACGACCATTCTAATATAAAGTTGAAACCAGAACTAACGATCTTTCAATGTATTTTGTGCCATAACATGTCTTGTAGATGCAACTATTTTTAGCAAGAAAGTGACCAAATAAGCCCAAATGTAAAGTCATCTTCATTAGTATCAATCAAATTTTGATCGAAAACTTGTTCTGTATTTTACGAAAGTCGAAAAAATCGATGTTGGGGACTAATGTTATATTAGATAAGTCGGAGGTGGATACGGACGGACGGTCAAACGGGCAGATGTCGTGCATATGGGCGTGCATTGTGCAGCGTGTGGTTCCAAAACGTGTAAAATTTTACAGGTTATCTGAAAAAAAGTATCAAAATCGATCTAACCCAACCTGAAAAATAATACACGCCTCTACCCAGACATGATATACTATTTTCTCGAAGTACAGTACAGCTGCTATGGTAAATGTCTGACTCAATCCAACTAGCAAATAGGTAGAGAAGCACAATGGAAATTTCCTAGTGCTATGAATTAATGACTACCGACTTGCCCATACATTTCCTTATTCGGATTTCATAAACAAAAGATAAATAATTTATAAGATTCGTTATATATTTCTGTGTATTACAACAAAACCCCTATCGGTCGACCAAATTTGTGTTGGGCATAGGTCGATTTGGTACAACCTTATGACCGTTGCATCATAAAAAATTTCTTATACTACCGAAGATATAACATTTGAACAGACATTGTTAATCGAATTTTGTGTATAATTTCGATTCTGGAGGTGTTGAAAACAGATTTCACTTAAATTTGCAGATAATGTGTGATCTTGAAATAAATCGTGCGCTAATAACAAACGCCCCATTTGAAAATGAGTTTTGACATTTTTGATCCATAATCTTTTAGTTTTGTCTCTAAAATATCTTTTTTTTTTTTTGAACGACATTTTTGGTCCTTTAGCTTTGTAATTTAGTTTCAATTTTAGGACCTCAACGTTTTATCAATTTATTCAACCGTTAGTTTAGATGGCTAAATGGTTAGATATCCTAAAATTGAAAATAAAACACAAAGTTAGAGAAACTATGTTTGTCAAAAAGAAAGTCTACCCATTTAACATATTAACCAGTGTTAAAACAAAAGCCAGAGTCCACAAACACTTGATACCCATATCAATTTTTTTCTTGTGATGCCACTTCTTAGTTGGACGCAGCAGCCAACTCCTCCGCATCTCCGGTGTTGGTGTCGAGCTATCTCAGTGTCCACCCAACCCTTCCTCTGCTGCTCTCTGAATTCTTTCATAAGGAAGAGCCATTTTTTTAACTCTGTGATTTCTTCTTCTTCTTGAACTGAAGAGTCGTTGAAACTGATGAGTTTGAATGAGAATGAGGTGCATTTTAATTGAAATTCCATAAGAAATTATAGAAAAGGATGAAGAGAGATGGTGTAAATTGCAAAGTAGAAGATGGCATCTAAAACTGCATTGCATTTCTAATTCAAACAGGAAATGAAATGGCTCTGGCTATGTAGTTGGATTCATTTGGGCAATTGTTTCAAAATAGAGATAGGTTGGGAGGAAAAAGAGAAAACCATCCAATTTCTAAAAATGGATGTAATAGCATAGCAGGGGTTTATCCATAATTGGTAAACCAAAATTTTTTTTGAAGAAGAAGAAGAGGAGAGAGTTTTTGTTTTAGCAATGAAGATACCACCCACCTTCCGCCCACCATTAAATACTTATTGAAACATCAGTCAGAAAAACTAAATTGTTTGCCAGCTATCCTGGTGATCGCCCTCCTCTGCTGGTTCTTCTTCAATCTCTAAGGAAGCTCTGTGAATTCTTTCATAAGGAAGAGCCTTTTTCAACTTTGAGTAATTGATACTGAGTTTTTGAACTAAGTTCTTAAATTGAGTTTGAATGAGGTGGGCGGATGGGTGGACGTTCGTGCGGCGTACAGACATGCGTCAAACGGGCATATGTCGTGCGTGCATTGTGCGGTGTGTGGGCGGCAAGCGTGCGGGCAGCGTGCATGTGCTTAATATAGAAATATATAAAGTTACCATTTAGACAATCAATATAAAGTCAAGGAGTCCAAGGAGGTGGAGGTGATAGTGACACGGGTACATGGGCGGAATTTTTTTGGGAATATGGTCTTTTGTTTTATTGTCCCACAGTCTTCTCACCCGACTAAGCAACCAGATCAGCAACAAGACTTGCATTGCCTGCCAATGTAGGCTATGTATAGTTGTAGTTTCCACGTACTTCGTGAAAACCAACAAATCTATCGGGGCCACGGACCAATGCCCCGACCACGACATTGGGATTGGGCTCCGATGTATCCCTCCACACCTTTCCTTCTTCATAGCCGTACTTCACACCGTCTTTGGGATCGATGCATCTCAGTGGTGAACATAGAGAGGGTAGCGATCTCCGTAACCGACGATGTAGCTCATTTTCCTCGGATTCTTCCTGAGGATATACTGCATCTGAAAATGTCCAATGTATAAATTATTCAGAGTTAATGATTCTTCTATAAAACAGGGAATCATTTAATTATGCAAACTTGTGTGTGTCATGGCAGCATGAATGCATATAATGGTAATCAATACATGTTGTTCTACGAATTCCCGTAAGACGTCAAGAGTGTAGAACGTCGGTCCACAGTACCAGCCTGGAGTGTTGGATGCAGCTAGATAATCGGCATACAGAGTCGCTAAAAAAACGCCGCCTTCGCCGCATACTGCAGTGGACGAGGCCTCCCGTGGTTCAACTGGATTAACCTACCCGCAAACAACATACCACAAATTTTTGATTGATTATTTCAAAAGTCAGAATTATGAATCCATGTCCATGCATGCATGATTTGAAAATTCCCTAAATTACCTTTGGTTCTATTGAAGGTATGGAATAAGGGTAGGTAAGCACACATGATCAAGTTAGTCTGGCTGTGAAAAGTCATCAGCACTTCTTCATACGGGAACCCAGGATCCAACAAGAGTCGTAGACGTGTAAGAAGAACCTACACAAAGAGATTGATTAGACGGTTATATCATATCAATCTTATCGTAAACATGATTCCACAGCTAACAATGAAGCAAACATAAAAATAAAAATAAAAATAAAAATAAAAAAGATTACCTGAGCACCAACAAGCTTGTTATCCCAACTGAACACACCATAATCTTGGCCATGTGAAAATGCGCCGGCACACTCCGCCATTTTACCATCAGTCGCAAGGCTCAGGTATGACGACTCACCGGTTGCATAGTACAACCAATTGCGCCCCATATGTATTCATCCCAATAACTCGTCAAGTTATAGAACAATTCAACATCAGAAGGAGCTTTACTATACCTCCCAGGCCGTGAACTTGACGTGTTTGAGCTCCCCTGCAGCTTCATATTTGGAGTTGTACTCAATAATACTCCAACTGAGTGTTGTCATGGAAAATGACCCAGGGAAATGATATTTGATGGAATTGCCACCATCATAATACCCTCCAACAAGGTCTTCAATTGGTGGTAGAACACCGTACCCATCCTTCATGCATGAATCACCCCTCCATGATACATTGTTATCGGCAGCAGATAACTTTCCGGCTGACAAAACAAAAACAAAAACAAAAACAAATTAATGTTAATCCTCCTTACAGCTACAACTCATTAAGTAAGTAAGTAAGAACATAGTTTGATCAGAAATGAATACTTACAGCACTGTGCATTGAAGAACACGAGTGCTCTATGAAGAGCAATCGTGTAATTGTCAACAACCGGGAGAGGGTGAGGCTGATGGTGGTGGTGATGTGTGGGAACCGTCTTAATTAGCAACGGTGATCAATCCCACCAAAAGAACCAGTGCTATAAGAAAAGCCATACTCCAAAGAAACTTGATTCCCATATCAAATTTCTTCTTCTTGTGATGCATCTTCTTCTTAGTTGGATGCAACAGTCAACTCTTCGGCATCTCCGGTGTTAGTGTTCTGCTATCCCAGTGTCCAGCCAACCCCTCCTCTGCTGCTGGTGCTTCTTCAATCTCTAAGGAAGCTCTGTGAATTCTTTCATAAGGAGGAGCAAATTTTCAACTTTGAGTAATTGATATTGAGTTCTTAAAACAGACTTTGAATGAGTGGGCAGATTGGGTGGATGTGTGTGCAACATATACAGATGTCGTGCGTGCATTGTACGGTGTGTGGGCGGTAGGCGTGCGGGTGGAGTGCATGTGTTTAATGTAGATATATATATAAAGTCACCATCCAGACAATCAATATAAATTCAATGAGTCCAAGGGGGTGGAAGTGGTGGTGACATGGGACGCATCACAACGATCATAATACCCTCCAACTAAATCGCTGTTTGGACACCCATCTTTGAGGCACGAGTCGCCTCTCCATGAAATATTGTTGTTGTCGGGTAGTTTTCCGGCTGACATGACAAAAAACCATAGTGTTTAAGTATTACACAGTGTAGTACTTAAGAAACAGAAACAAAGCAACTTTTGGTATGAGACTTAGAAAACACTTACAGCGTTGGCAGACACAAGGATGTGATGGTGGTGATGCATTTGCATAGGAACGGTCTTGATTGTCTGAATGTTGACTTTATATATATCTACATTAAACATATGCACACACGACATCTGCTTGTGTGGCAATTACATTGTTGCTCTCGCTCGGTGATGCGCTAATGTTCTTCAACACACAACACTGCAACTTTTTCCTAAGTCTCATATCAAAAGTTGCTCTGTTTAAGTACTACACAACACTCTGGTTTTTTTGTCGGATGGAAAACTACCCGACAACAACAATATTTCATGGAGAGGCGACTCGTGCCTCAAAGACGGGTGTCCAAACAACGATTTAGTTGGAGGGTATTATGATGGTGGTGAAGTCATCAAATTCAACTTCCCCGGTTCATTTGCAATGGCAACACTCGGCTGGAGTGTTATTGAATACAACTCCAAGTATGAAGCTGCCGGGGAGCTCAAGCATGTTAAGGAGATTATCAGGTGGGGTACCGATTACTTACTCAATTTCAAATACCACCTGAACATATAATCACCAGTTTTAGCCTCTTAGACACTTAATTAAGCAACAACTTAAGAGCTTCTCCAACAATAAACCCTTTAAAAGCTTTATTATATGCCACGTCACACATCCATAAACCTTTTCTTCACATTCATATTATACTGCCACGTCATCATCTTATAAACCTTTTCAAAAACAAAACAAAAAACGCAACGTTCAAAATATAATGTTCAAATGAGGAAATAAATAAATTGAAAAAGTGACAAAGGCTGACATGTTTGCAGAAAACAAATAAAATAATGCAAGTTGGAAATGTTAGAAAAACTTTGTGCAGATAAAGCTTTTGGAAAAAGCTTTTCACACTCGGCATAAGTCTAACGGTGCAAATCTTTTGCTAAAGCTTTAAGAAAAAAAATAGAGCGCCCATTGGAGTCGCTCTAACAAGTGAGAGAACTGATGAAGTTTGTTCAAGCAAGACATCAAGACTAACAAATAAACAGCTAAAAGACATCAAACACCTTATTATTAGTTGTTTTTCCAGTTATAAGTTGGCCTTTTAACTTAATGGTCAGGCAGATTTTTGTTGTATAAATACGAAGCAACGTACTTCACTTTTTTTACGAATGCTATTAAAAAAAATAAAGTCCCTCTTTGATCAGTACAACAACAACTGCTGCATTATTGCTTCTCTTCTGCAAACACCACGAGTTTCTTCATCGATACGTACAACTGCTGCATTTCCTCTGTTTCATCAGAGTCCATGATTGCTTTGTATTACTCTAAGATTTCTTCTTACTCTAAGGTTTGTGGAAAGAAAAAGCAGTGTAATTTGTGCATTTTACCATCAAAAGTACAAGTTTGTTAGCAATAACAAAATCATGCTAATGTATACAGAAAGAAAGTTAACGGTAGAAAAAACTCAGGCTTCCAATTCCAATGATTTACAAGAAGAAGAACACTAAAAGATCATCATATATGCTCAGGTCAGCCAAGTAAGAGACATCATCGATCTGTGGTTTACACATAGTCAGTATCACCACACACATGACTTCAATCAAAAAAGAAAAGAATGCTAACGACATGATGTTTATTCTATTTTTTACATCTCTCATCTATAAGCTGCTATATTCGATCACCAAGGTTCCCAAGGAGGTGGAGGTGGCGGTGACATGGGATACAATGGCGGAATTCTTGAGAATATCGTCTTCTCATCAATCCCGACCGTCTTGTCACCCGATAGAGCCACCAAAGCATCAACTAGGCCTGCATTGCCTGCCAATGTGGGCTCCGTGTAATTGTAGTTTCCATGTACATCGTGAAAACCATCAAAACCATCGGACCCACCAACCAATGCTCCAACCACGACATTGGGATTGGGCTTCAGCGTATCCCTCCACACCTTCCCCACTTCACAGCCATACTTCACACCGTCTTGAGGGATCGATTTACCTCGGTGGTGAACATGGAGAGGGTACCGATATCCGTAACCGACGATGTAGCTCAAATTCCTCGGATTCTTCCCGAGGATATACTGCATCTGAAAATGTCCAATGTATTAATTATTCAAATTAATGATTCTTCTATAAAATAGGGAATCATTTAACTATGCAAACTTGTGTGAATCATTTAATTATGCAAACTTATGGTAATCAATACCTGTTGTTGTGCGAATCCCCGAAAGACGTCAAGAGTGTAGAACGTCGGTCCACAGTACTAGCCCGGAGTGTTGGAGGCAGCTAGATAATCGGCATACAGAGTCGCTAAAAACGCCGCATTCAGCGCATACTGCAGAGGACGAGGCCTCCCGTGGTTCAACTAGATTAACCCACCTGCAAACAACATATATACCACAAATTTTTGATTGATTATTTCAAAAGTCAGAATTATGCATGCATGATTTGAAAATGCATGCATGACGTGTGTGCAATGTATATACAGATGTCGTGCGTGCATTGAGCGGTGTGCGGGCGGAGTGCATGTGTTTAATGTAGATATACATAAGATTACCATTCAGACAATCAATATAAAGTCAATGAGTCCAAGGGTAGCCCTCGTCCTCTTCAATACGTGACTTTATATATATCTACATTAAACACATGCACGCGCCCCGCGACAAACAAGACAATGCAAGCACGACATCCGCCTGTCTCAGACGACGCACGCACGACATCTGCTTGTGTGAGAATTACATTATTTCATGGACAGGCGACTCGTGCCTCAAAGACGGGCGTCCAAACAACGATTTAGTTGGAGGGTATTATGATGGTGGTGATGCCATCAAACTCAACTTCCCCGGTTCATTTGCAACGGCAACACTCAGTTGGAGCGTTATTGAATACAGCTCCAAGTATGAAACTGTCAGGGAGCTCAAGTATGTTAAGGAGATAATCAGGTGGGGTACCGATTACTTGCTCAAATGCTTTGATTCCATGGCTCCTCAATCTATTAACTTCATTACATCACAGGTGTCAAAACCGTAGCTAATCTTTATTTTATTTTTTTTTTTTATTTTTTAAAGTTTCATAAGTAGAGGTCGTTTGGACGTCGTCAAAATATTACTACTAAAACTCCTCCTTGTTCATCTATCAGTAATGTCTGTCAATGAAACATCGCCAAAAACTCCTCCTTCTTTTTTCCTTTCTGAAATCTAATTACAGATTTAAAACAATTTATTATGCACATCACATCCCTTCATAGAAATTGGATGCCGCTCGCACGCCTTCCACCCGCACACCGCACAATGCACGCACGACATCTGCCCGTTTGACGACCGTCTGTACGCCGCATGCACGCACGCACAATGTATTAATTATTCAGATTAATGATTCTTCTATAAAATAGGAATCATTT
This sequence comes from Gentiana macrophylla, assembly GCA_026214975.1. Taxonomy (NCBI): domain Eukaryota; kingdom Viridiplantae; phylum Streptophyta; class Magnoliopsida; order Gentianales; family Gentianaceae; genus Gentiana; species Gentiana macrophylla. The sequence continues at coordinate 8,090,153 of CM047816.1, read as the reverse complement.
AACTATGCAAACTTGTGTGAATCATTTAATTATGCAAACTTACGGTAATCAATACCGTTGTTGTGCGAATCCTCGTAAGACGAAAGAGTGTAGAACGCCGGTCCACATGAGATTAGCCCGGAGTGTTGGAGGCAGCTAGATAATCGCATACAGAGTCGCTAAAAACGCCCGATTCGCCGTGATATCGCAGAGGATGAGGCCTCCGTAGTTCAACTGGATTAACCCACCTGCAAACAACATATAAACCACAAATTTTTGATTGATTATTTCAAAAGTCAGAATTATGCATGCATGATTTGAAAATGCTTCTATTGAAGGTATGGAAGAAGGGTAGGTAAGCACACATGATCAAGTTAGTCTGGCTGTGAAAAATCATCAACACTTCTTCATACGGGAACCCGGGATTCAACAAGAGTCGTAGACGTGTAAGAAGAACCTACACAAAGAAGGTTATATCATATCAATCTTATCTTAAACATGATTTCGCAGCTAACAATGAAGCAAACATAAAAATAAAAATACAAAAGATTACCTGAGCACCAACAAGCTTGTTATCCCAACTGAACAGACCATAATCTTGGCCATGTGAAAATGCGCCGGCACGCTTCGCCATTTTACCGTCAGTCGCAAGGCTGAGGTATGACAACTCATCGGTTGCGAAGAGTACAACCAAGTTTCTCCCCATATGTATTCATCCCAATAACCCGTGAGTAGAACAATTTAGCATCGAGGGAGCTTTACTGCACTCTCCCAGCCGTGACCATGAAAAGGCGAAAAGTGCTCTCAGCCCCACGAACAAGCCTTTTCGAATACGTCAGACGTTCTTGAATACGATGTAGGCAGAGGCCAACTCCGCAGCCATTTCGGCAAAGAAAATCCAACATCGATTATGCTAAGTCACAGATCTAATATAATCAATGTCCTCTCGACGATCCAACAGCTTGTCTCGATGTCCCAACTCAGCCATAGTAATAAGCAATATAAATGTCAAAAACTAAATATCTAAAACTTAGAAGAAAAAAGAAAAAAATCAAATACAAGTTATAAAAATGTTAGACCTATGTCGTAATAAAGCCAATGTTATCGCAGCTTGAATCAAGCATTTGAGGATGTAATCCGTTGCCCCCTTGATAATATCTTTAACGTGTTTGAGCTCCCCTGCAGCTTCATATTTGGAGTTGTACTCAATATTACTCCAACTGAGTGTTGTCATGGAAAATTACCCAGGGAAATGATATTTGATGGAATTGCCACCATCATAATACCTCCAACAAGGTCTTCAATTGGTGGTAGAACACCGCACTCCATCCTCATGCATGAATCACCCTCTATGATACATTGTTATCCGTGATCGATAACTTTCCGGCCGACAAAACAAAAGCAAAACAAATCAATTTTAATCCTCCTTACAGCTACATCTCATTAAGTAAGTAAGTAAGAACAGAGTTTGATCAGAGATGAATACTTACAACGCTGTGTATTTAAGAACACGAGTGCTCTATGAAGAGCAATCATGTAATTGTCAACAACCGCGAGAGGGAGAGGGTGAGGGTGGCGGTGGTGGTGATGTGGGAACCGCCTTAGCAACGGTGATCAATCCCACTAATAGAACCAAGCTATAAGAAAATCCATACTCCAAGAAACTTGATTCCATATCAAATTTCTTCTTCTTGTGATGCACATTCTTCTTAGCTGGACGCAGCAGCCAACTCTTCGGCATCTCCGGTGCTAGTGTTCTGCTATCCCTGTGTCCAAACAACCCTCCCTCTGCTGTTGGTGCTTCTTCAATCTCTAAGGAAGCTCTGTGAATTCTTTCACAAGGAGGAGCAATTTTTCAACTTAGAGTAATTGATACCGAGTTCTTAAACTGACTTTGAATGAGGTGGGCGGATTGGGTGGACGTGTGTGCAATGTATATATAGATCGTAGGCAGAGTTGTGCGGTGTGTGGAGGAGTGCATGTGTTTAATGTAGATATACATAAGATTACCATTCAGATAATCAATATAAAGTCAAGGAGTCCAAGGGTAGCCTCGCCCTCTTCAATACGTGACTTTATATATATCTACATTAAACACATGCACGCCTCCCGCACAGCGCACAATGCAAGCACGACATCTGCCCGTCTGTACGCTTCACGCACGACATCTGCTTGTGTGAAAATTACATTATTTCATGGACAGCGACTCGTGCCTCAAAGACGGGCGCCCAAACAACGATTTAGTTGGAGGGTATTATGATGGTGGTGATGCCATCAAATTCAAATTCCCGGTTCATTTGCAATCGCAACACTCGGGCTTGAGCGTTATTGAATACACACCAAGTATGAAACTGTTAGGAGCTCAAGTATGTTAAGGAGATTATCAAAGTGGGGTACCGATTACTTGCTCAAATGCTTTGATTCCATGGCTCCTCATTCTATTAACTTCATTACATCACAAAGTGTCAAAACCGTAGCTAATCTTTATTTTATTTTTTTATTTTTTAAAGTTTCATAAGTAGAGGTCGTTTTGACGTCGCCAAAACATTACTACTAAAACTCCTCCTTGTTCATCTATCATTAATGTCTCACAATGAAACACCGCCAAAAACTCCTCCTTCTTCTTTCCTTTCAAATCTAATTACTGATTTAAAACAATTTATTACGCACATCACATCCCTTGATAGAAATTGATGCCACTCATGAAGCCTTCCACCCGCACACCGCACCGCACAATGCACGAACGACATCTGCCCGTTTGACGCCCGTCTGTAAGCCGCCTGCACGCACGCACAATGTATTAATTATTCGGATTAATGATTCTTCTATAAAATAGGGAATCATTTAACTATGCAAACTTGTGTGAATCATTTAATTATGCAAACTTATGGTAATCAATACCTGTTGTTGTGCGAATCCCCGTAAGACGTCAAAAGTGTAGAACGTCGGTCCACAGTACTAGCCCGGAGTGTTGGAGGCGGCTAGATAATCGCATACAGAGTCGCTAAAAACGCCGCGATTCGCCGCCATCGCAGAGGACGCGAGGCCTCCGTGGTTCAACTGGATTAACCCACCGCAAACAACATATATATACAAATTTTTGATTGATTATTTCAAAAGTCGTAATTATGCATGCATGATTTGAAAATGCTTCTATTGAAGGTATGGAAGAAGGGTAGGTAAGCACACATGATCAAGTTAGTCTGGCCGTGAAAATCATCAACACTTCTTCATACGGGAAACCTGTGATCCAACAAGAGTCGTAGATGTGTAAGAAGAACCTACACAAAGACGGTTATATCATATCAATCTTATCGTAAACATGATTCCAGCCTAACAATGAAGCAAACATAAAAATAAAAATAAAAAAGATTACCGAAAGCACCAACAAGCTTGTTATCCCAATCGAACACACCATAATCTTGGCTATGTGAAATTGCGCCGCACGCTTCGCCATTTTACCGTCGGGCCGTAAGGTCGAGGTATGACAACTCATCGGTTGCGTGAGTACAACCAAGTTGCTCCCTATATGTATTCATCCCAATAACCCGTGGGGTAGAACAATTTAGCATCGAGGAGCTTTTATCGCACTCTCCCAAAGCCGTGACTTGAAAAGGCTTAAAAGTGCTCTAACCCCACTAACAAGTTTTTCGAATACATCGTATCATTCTTGAATACGATGTAGGCAGAGGCCAACTCGCAGCCATTTCGGCAAAGAAGATCCAACATCGATTACAAGAAGTCACATGATTTAATGTAATCAATGTCCTTCGACGCATCCAACAGCTTGTCTCGATGTCCCAACCTCGCAATCATAGTAATAAGCAATATAAATGTCAAAAACTAAATATCTAAAACTTAGAAGAAAAAAAGAAAAAAAAATCAAATACAAGATATAAAAATGTTAGACCTATGCTGCAATAAAGCCAATGTTATCAGCAGTTGAATCGAAGCATTTGAGGATGTAAACCGTTGCCCCCTTGATAATATCTTTAACGTGTTTGAGCTCCCCTGCAGCTTCATATTTGGAGTAGTACTCAATATTACTCCAACTGAGTGTTGTCATGGAAAATGACCCAAGGAAATGATATTTGATGGAATTGCCACCATCATAATACCCTCCAACAATGTCTTCAATTTGTGGTAGAACACCGTACCCATCCCTCATGCATGAATCACCCCTCCATGATACATTGTTATCCGCAGCAGATAACTTTCCGGCTGACAAAAGAAAAGCAAAAACAAATCAATTTTAATCCTCCTTACAGCTACATCTCATTAAGTAAGTAAGTAAGAACAGAGTTTGATCAGAGATGAATACTTACAGCGCTGTGTATTGAAGAACACGAGTGCTCTATGAAGAGCAATCATGTAATTGTCAACAACCGGAGAGGGAGAGGGAGAGGAGAGGTGAGGGTGGTGGTGGTGGTGGTGATGTGTGGGAACCGCCTTAGCAACGGTGATCAATCCCACTAATAGAAACCAAAGGCTATAAGAAAAGCCATACTCCAAGAAACTTGATTCCCATATCAAATTTCTCCTTCTTGTGATGCACATTCTTCTTAGCAGACGAGTGCCAACTCTTCGGCATCTCCGGTGCTAGTGTTCTCGCTATCCCAAAGTGTCCAAACAACCTCCTCTCCTCCGCCGGTGCTTCTTCAATCTCTAAGGAAGCTCGTGAATTCTTTCATAAGGAGGAACAATTTTTCAACTTTGAGTAATTGTTACCGAAGTTCTTAAAACTGACTTTGAATGAGGTGGGAGGATTGGATGGACGTGTGTGCAATGTATATCTAGATGTCGTATGCAGCAGTGCGGTGTAAGTGGGCGGAGTGCATGTGTTTAATGTAGATATACATAAGATTACTATTCAGATAATCAATATAAAGTCAAGGAGTCCAAGGGTAGCCTCGCCCTCTTCAATAGGTGACTTTATATATATCTACATTAAACACATGCAAGCTTCCCGCTGACAAACAGATAATGCAAGCACGACATCCGCCTGCCTCAGACGCGACGCACGACATCCGCTTGTGTGACAATTACATTATTTTATGGACAAAGCGACTCGTGCCTCAAAGACGGGCGCCCAAACAACGATTTTGTTGGAGGGTATTATGATGGTGGTGATGCCATCAAATTCAACTTCCTATTCATTTGCAACGGCAACACTCGGCTTGAGCGTTATTGAATACACCCAAGTATGAAACCGCCAGGAGCTCAAGTATGTTAAGGAGATTATCAGTGTGGGGTACCGATTACTTGCTCAAATGCTTTGATTCCATGGCTCCTCATTCTATTAACTTCATTACATCATGCTTGTGTCAAAACCGTAGCTAATCTTTATTTTATTTTTTTATTTTTTAAAGTTTCATAGTAGAGGTCGTTTGGACGTCGCCAAAACATTACTACTAAAACTCCTCCTTGTTCATCTATCATTAATGTCTCACAATGAAACACCGCCAAAAACTCCTCCTTCTTCTTTTCTTTTGAAATCTAATTACAGATTTAAAACAATTTATTACGCACATCACATCCCTTCATAGAAATTGGATGCCGCTCGCACGCCTTCCATCCGCACACCGCACAATGCACGCACGACATCTGCCCGTTTGACGCCCGTCTATACGCCGCATGCACGCACGCACAATGTATTAATTATTCAGATTAATGGTTCTTCTATAAAATAGGGAATCGTTTAACTATGCAAACTTGTGTGAATCATTTAATTATGCAAACTTATGGTAATCAATACCTGTTGTTGTGCGAATCCTCGTAAGACGTAAAGAGTGTAGTAACGCCGGTCCACAAGATTAGCCCGGAGTGTTGGAGGCAGCTTTAGATAATCGCATACAGAGTCGCTAAAAACGCCGATTCGCCCAGATACCGCAGAGGACGAGGCCTCCCGTGGTTCAACTGGATTAACCCACCTGCAAACAACATATATACCACAAATTTTTGATTGATTATTTCAAAAGTCAGAATTATGCATGCATGATTTGAAAATGCTTATATTGAAGGTATGGAAGAAGGGTAGGTAAGCACACATGATCAAGTTAGTCTGGCTGTGAAAAATCATCAACACTTCTTCATACGGGAACCCATGATCCAACAAAATTCGTAGACGTGTAAGAAGAACCTACACAAAGACGGTTATATCATATCAATCTTATCGTAAACATAATTCCGCAGCTAACAATGAAGCAAACATAAAAATAAAAATAAAAAAGATTACCTGAGCACCAACAAGCTTGTTATCCCAACTGAACATACCATAATCTTGGCCATGTGAAAATGCGCCGGCATGCTTCGCCATTTTACCGTCAGTCGCAAGGCTGAGGTATGACAACTCATCGGTTGCGTAGTACAACCAAGTTGCTCCCCATATGTATTCATCCCAATAACCCGTGGAGTAGAACAATTTAGCATCGAGAGGAGCTTTACTCGCACTCTCCCAGCCGTGACCTTGAAAAGGCTTAAAAGCGCCAGCCCTCACGAACAAGCCTTTTCGAATACGTCAGACGTTTTGAATACGATGTAGGCAGAGGCCAACTCCGCAGCCCATTTTCGGCAAAGAAGATGCTAACATCGATTACAAGAAGTCACAGATTTAATGTAATCAATGTCCTCTCGACGCATCCAACAGCTTGTCCGATGTCCCAACTCGCAATCATAGTAATAAGCAATATAAATGTCAAAAACTAAATATCTAAAACTTAGAAGAAAAAAAAAAAAAAAATCAAATACAAGATATAAAAATGTTAGACCTATGCTGCAATAAAGCCAATGTTATCAGTAGTTGAATCAAGCATTTGAGGATGTAATCCGCTGCCTCCTTGATAATATCTTTAACGTGTTTGAGCTCTCGCAGCCTTCATATTTGGAGTTGTACTCAATATTACTCCAATCGAGTGTTGTCATGGAAAATGACCTAGTGGAAATGATATTTGATGGAATTGCCACCATCATAATACCCTCCAACAAGGTCTTCAATTGGTGGTAGAACACCGCACTCCATCCCTCATGCATGAATCACCCCTCCATGATACATTGTTATCCGCAATGTATAATTTTCCGCCGACAAAACAAAAGCAAAACAAATCAATTTTAATCCTCCCTACATGCCTACATCTCATTAAGTAAGTAAGTAAGAACAAAGTTTGATCGTAGATGAATACTTACAAATATTGTATTGAAGAACACGAGTGCTCTATGAAGAGCAATCATGTAATTGTCAACAACCGGAGATGGAGAGAGGAGAGGGTGAGGGTGGTGGTGGTGGTGATGTGTAGGAACCGCCTTAGCAACGGTGATCAATCCCACTAATAGAACCAAAGGCTATAAGAAAAGCCTATACTCCAAGAAACTTGATTCCCATATCAAATTTCTTCTTCTTGTGATGCACATTCTTCTTAGTCGGACGCAGCAGCCCAACTCTCTTCGCATCTCCGTGCTAGTGTTCTCGCTATCCCAAAGGTCCAAACAACCACTCCTCTCGCCGCCGGTGCTTCTTCAATCTCTAAGGAAGCTCGTGAATTCTTTCATAAGGAGGAGCAATTTTTCAACTTTGAGTAATTGATACCTGAGTTCTTAAAACTGACTTTGAATGAGGTGGGCGGATTGGGTGGACGTGGTGTGTAATGTATATATAGATAGAATAGTGTATCAGGCGGTGTGTGGGCGGAGTGCATGTGTTTAATGTAGATATACATAAGATTACCATTCAGACAATCAATATAAAGTCAAGGAGTCCAAGGGTAGCCTCGCCCTCTTCAATACGTGACTTTATACATATCTACATTAAACACATGCACGCTTTCCAGACAAACAAGACAATGCACGCGACGACATCTCGCCTGTCTGCCTCAGACGCGACGCACGACATCCGCTTGTGTGACAATTACATTATTTCATGGACAGCGACTGTGCCTTCAAAGACGGGCGCCCAAACAACGATTTAGTTGGAGGGTATTATGATGGTGGTGATGCCATCAAATTCAACTTCCCGGTTCAATTGCAACGGCAACACTCGGGCTTGGAGCGTTATTGAATACAACTCAAGTATGAAACCGCCAGGAGTTCAAGTATGTTAAGGAGATTATCGTGGGGTACCGATTACTTGCTCAAATGCTTTGATTCCATGGCTCCTCATTCTATTAACTTCATTACATCACAGGTGTCAAAACCGTAGCTAATCTTTATTTTATTTTTTTATTTTTTAAAGTTTCATAAGTAGAGGTCGTTTGGACGTCGTCAAAACATTACTATTAAAACTCCTCCTTGTTCATCTATCATTAATGTCTCACAATGAAACACCGCCAAAACTCCTCCTTCTTCTTTCCTTTTCAAATCTAATTACAGATTTAAAACAATTTATTACGCACATCACATCCCTTCATAGAAATTGGATGCCGCTCGCATGCCTTCCACCCGCACACCGCACAATGCACGCACGACATCTGCCCGTTTGACGCCCGTCTGTACGCCGCATGAACGTCCACCCATCCGCCCACCGGCCTGCCCCCCCCCCCCCCCACAAATATATATACACACACACAAGGTTAAAAAATGTTTGCTTATGAAAGAATTCACAGGGATCCATTTGAGATTGAAGCAGCACAAGCACACGAAGATGATAATCAGGAAAACATGAATCAACACTAATCACTCGATGAGATGCGGTGAAGTTGGCTTCTACATCCAACTAAGAAGAAGCAGTAGAAGAAAGTTGGTACGGGATGCCAGTTTTTGTGGACATTGAGTTCTATTTTGGCAGATATATTTTTTGGTTGGTCTTTGTCTGCCAAAATAGAACCAATTTATGTCCTATAACATAAAAAACCTGTGTCTTTGTCATGTTATTATTATTATTTTTTTTTAGAAGATTGTCATGTTATTTACAAGTGAGAACTTTCAATCCAATTTTTACACTCAAATAGGGCCGTAAATGAGTTGATTTATTCGTGAATTACTCGCACTGAGTTTGACTCGATTCGATTTTTTCATGTTCAAGCTCAAGTCGAGCTACTCAAATAATTAATCGAAATGATCTCGAGTTTTAAAATATAGTAATCGAGTAGTTCATGAGCTTATCGAGCTTGATTATAATTATTTAATTAATTAAATTTATAAAAATATTATTTATTATAATTTAAAAAAATACTTGAGCCGCCAGTATTAGACGAAGTTGAGCTCGATCTTGCCATATTTTTTAAAATTAAATGACAGATGCCGGAATGACAAAGATAAGATACAAAATTATTGGTATGACAAAATGTAAGAATATTACGCATAAATACGTAGAATACACGTAAGAATTCACAGCGACAAATGTAGTAATACATGCATACAAAGATGTAAGAATACATGTAGAATCGGTTCTTCTCAACCATTTTAGATTATAACTCGTTTCTTCACAACCTTTAACCTAAAACTAAATGAATTCTAAGAAAATAATCGAAGCTTATTAGATTTAATGAAATTTATATCGAAGACTTAACGAAATCGAGTTTGATTTTACATTTTTATGGCTCGAACGAGCTTGAACCGAAGTTTCAACCTGTATTTCTTTAGTCGAGTCGAAGTCGAGTCAAATTGTTCTGTAAAATATCGACTCGACTCGATTACACTCCTACACACAAACAACAACAGCGACGTGACGCCAACATAATAATATTGTAAACTATTCAAATAATTACGTATCATTATGAAAAGAATGCAAATACAGAATCCAATATTCAAAAGGGACATTGTAAAGTACATAGACAAGTGGGCAGCCGGTATGGCCAAGGCAACAAATCTAGTGCCAAGGCAATTCCTTAAACCAATTTCAACCTCAACTAAGAAAAACCACTCCAAAAAAATAGATGATTCTATTCCATATCCATTTAATCCTGAACAATCGATAAAATATATCTCGCCTTTCTTGAAATGCTTACTATAGTGCTAGCACTAATCAGACTAACCCACTAACATATTCTTTTCTTGGACGAGAAGTAAAGAAAAATAGAGTTTTGAAAGAATTGATTAATGTATATTGATTAATGTATTAACTTTGTGAAATGACAAAACTATCCTTTTGTGTCATCTTCCACAATATTCCTTATCTTTCCAGCGGCACTCTTCCCTTTCTCCCTCCGTAACTTCGACCGCCTGAACCATAATCCACTTATATTTTGTGTGAACAAAAACAAAAAAACAAAAAAAAACAACTCCTCAAACCACTTCCCAACCCAAATTAAAAAGACTACCTCCGTCCCAAAACGTAGTTCTTTTAGTGTATTTCATATGACAAGAAATTTGCTAAATTTAACATGCACACATTTTGATAAAAGCCTCAAAATAACCTTTGACAATTATTAATGTAGAGAAGTAAAAAATGGTGAATAGATAATAAATGATGTGTAAAAATAAAAACGTAATAAATACTTACTTGCTATTTAAATTGACTTAAATTACGGATAAAACGAAAAAGCCTAAAAGAACTTATATTTTATTTTATGAAGATATAAGAAAAACAAACATCCAAATCCCATAAGTATTCCATCCTGCTTCCTCATTCCTACAAACTTTCGACTCTTCCTCTTCCACCGACCCACCTCCGCTCTTTTCCTTGACATTTCTGTATGTTTCTAACCAAAAAATTGATAGGGCTGGTGAAAGACTACAATGGTGATTTGGTGGGGGGACTTTGGTATAGTGTGTTCAAATATGTTGGAGAAAACAATTAATTTGTAGTTTGGGGTGAGGGATGTGAGCAAATTTTGTGAGGTAATGAATTGTTACAGCAATTGAAAAAAATGATTTCCTAAATTTTTTTTGGTTCGTTCCTTATGTTTTTGCTTGTTACTCATGTTGATGACAGTGGTCGCATGGTGGTTTCCGGAAAAAGGTACATAGTAAGGCATTAATGGATGAAAAAGCCAGGAGCGAAATGCAAATCAATGTGTTTTTAATACCGGTCTTGCTTCATAAAATGAGTAAAAGGGCACTTTTGTCAATTCCAATTTATTGCTTTTGAGTTGCCCTGGACTTAATTTTATAGCCCTGTTCATACCGGTTGCCATTTAAGTGTTTACACAGGACACATCAGGCAGGGAAAATGAAAAAATGACAAGTGTACATCTTTTGTTTTACAGGAAAGATACATAAAACTACGATCTGCACTGCATTTAGCTTTAATCACACCATCCATTGATTGAAATTATGTATCTTTTCTTTACACCAAATGGTGTAAACCTACCATTTTCGGAAGGATAAAACCAAAAGCTTCAAACAAAGCAGCGCGTCACCGCTCCAACAGATTCTTCAACCACCAAATGCTTCTTTACTTGTGCAAGAAACTCTTCTTTGACTGCTTTGGCTTCTTATAAGAATGGTTCTGCATAAACATTCAACATAATAAATACCACAAGAAATGAGCATCGGTCGGTGACATCAAAGAATAAAAAACAATACTATGCGGGCCGGGTACAATCATATGAAACTTTTGCTTATATATTTCGATAAGAGCACTTGCTATGGATACATGTGGAAACCCGTGTGAACTTACGCCAGCTTTAACTACTGGCGCTAAGACTCGCTTCTTCACTAGTGAATTCAAGAAAAGTTAGAATAAGAGAATACCTTGTGTCTTACTAAAGCTTCCTGATCTGTTCTCTCTTTCCAGTTGCTCTTCCGAAGTTTTATCGGTCGATTTCCCACATACTTACCTGGTATGAAACACACAACAACTTTTCATATTTTGACATGATCTTATAATGTTAATGTAATAGCACAAAAAAAATTCACACATTCAACCAAAAAAACATGCAATGTGGCTTTTGCTACAAATAATAGTGCACGGGAAAGCAGAGAAAAAAAATGAAGAGGGACTACAACGAAGCAGATTCATGAAATAAAACTCACCATTCATTTCTTTGAGTGCAGCTGCAAGGTCAGCAGGGTTTGCAAAACTCACAAAGCCATAGCCTTTAGTTTTTCCAGTTCGCTTATCTCTACAACCTGGCATCATAAAAATTTTGTACACTTAATCAGCATATATACTTAAAGCTTGAAATAAACAAGTCCAAAATAACCTAGTGCAGTTTCGTGAGACAGTGAGTATGCACCGTGACGTGATGTAAGTAGTAGAACAGACATAAAAACGTTAACACCGCTTTTTGTTGGAGGTTTTGACCTAATGCCTTCAACTATACTACTCCATCAATGCCAACCATCTCTATAAGGAGAAGCAGACTTCCGACTGATACAAGTGCAAAAACATTTTCAAGATGTAGGCACACACAGACTTTCTACAAGAACAGAGTGTTTTTTTTTTTCTCTTTTTCTGGGACTTTTTATACAGCTCATGCAAAGATGACCAGTTCAAAAGTGCATTGTAATCCAGTCAAATAACCAATATGATTCTAACTACCATAAAGATTCACCCAGAAAACAAAATTTTGACTTCAATTGCAAACTTTTATCAACTTTTAAGCACCGCTACAAGAATCCTAAAACAAAAAAACTTGCTCTAGTGTCAATAGATTTTGCAGTGTCCAAAGCAATAAAGAAAACATTACTCTTGTTCTGTAAATAACATTATTCGCATGACAGCATCGTTTGGAAGGCGACACCACTATTGAACAAGAAGATTCTACCTTTCGACTAATGAGCAGTTGAGGGCTCCATGCACTCCAAAAGGAAAATCTGAACAGAACTATGCACTCAAGAATGCTATTTGAACAAGAGAAAGAGAAAGGAAGAACTGAAAATTGATAACAACTAAAAAGCATAGTCACCTTAGCCATGTTGAAGGAGGGAAATCTGGTAAAAGCTTTTGATAGGACATCATCATTCACCTCATTCCCAAGATCGCCGCAAAATAAACGATAATCATCTGCGTAAGATACAGGAACAACATGTGAACTGAAAGGAATGAAAGTGTAACAGGAATAAAAAGTTCTTAATAAATGTATTAACAACAAAAATAATAATACCAAAAATATCAATACACCAGGGAAATCAATCTGCAAACCACATTCACATGCAGAACCTAAATAATTTTGAGCATACACACAGACTAAAAAGTTCTCCAAAATAACCAAAATTGGTCTGATAACCATGTCCATGTCAAAATTTAATCTGCCATTTTCCCAACAGTTAAGGGTGAAAGGAGGGTAGAGGAAAAAGAGTTGTGTTAAGAAAAATAACGTTTTGATTCTACTATCAGAGAACCTCCCGAGTGAAAAGATTCAGCAATTCTTTGTTTTGCTCCCATGGTTGCACTACTATTACAAGGCTAATCCCTCTAGATTAAAAATTTTCTTTCTGTTTCACCTTGATATAATACCTATCTCCTTTTGGTGACAATCATAAAAATGACTAAAATATCTAACAAAACAAGCTATCATGCAATAGACAATGCCGTGGAATAAGTAAATAACCATGGAAGATGGAATCATAAGGGCATAGAAATATTAAGTTAATCCCTAGTGCTACTTTGCCTAACATGTCATTTCATGCACCAAAGAATGAAATCTTGATATGCAATCTTTAAGAATGGCAGTGAACTTAAGAAAATATATCCCTGACAAACGGAAGCACAATGAAAAATGGTTCAAATGAATCAAATCTAAAGTTGTTGTTAAGCTTGGACAAGCGCACAAACCAAATACCGCACATTAGGACTCATATAATACACCAAGAAAGAATAATGGCATAGCCCACTAAGTGATTCTAATTACGTAGTGCTTATCTTCATGCATAACAAAAGAACAAAGCCAACAACAAATCAAACTCACTTTCAGGCCATTCTGCAAGAGTAGGATCCTCCCAGCTCTGACCGGCAGCTTTATGAGGTACTGCTTTCTTCTTTGTTTCAGCTTTGTGTTCAATCTCACTGCTAGCAAGAGCTGCTTTTACACTTTCAAGAGCTTCAGGGGTTATCGTTTGTGCATCCCTCTGAAATAGCTGCTGAGCCTGTCCACCAAACCAAAAAAAAAGTTAACATAAATCACACATGATAGGATCTACTACCGCTAAAAAACCTATGGGGGAAGTTAAACAGAATTTGACTTGGTGTAACAATGCAAAACAACATCTTGTAACTAACACAACCACATCGTGCCCCGGCTACATTACCCCACACGTGGCTCCCACTATTAACACATGGCCATAGCCAATAAAGTTTCTCCCAAGTCAAAGTTACTTCAGATCTCTTCACCTAAAGAGCCGGTTGTCAATGTCAAGGATCCATACATACTTTACATGTCATGCATGCATTAGTACATTGCCATCACCAGGAAAATCATGTAGATATTTATAGGATGTTTTCACAAACTTGTAACTCGCTCTACACTATTAAGTCTAAAACTAACCAACCATTCTGAGCGACGCGTGCTCAGTCTGGAAATTTTATTTACTTATGCCCACCTGAACTTGAACTCCCAGGTTAGACGTGCAAAGCAAAATCCTAGTATTTTTGCAGTGTTTGAGGCCAGTATTATCGTACTCCTTCGCCGCCTTTTTTATAAATATAGCGACCAACTTCAATGCATCTCCATGCCTACGTCCTCTCCCAACCCCCACCGCACTTCCCCCTTTCTGCACGTAACTCTCCCATGCCTCCCTTGCACCCGACTATCCTCCTCCTCCCCACATCTCCACCCTCACCCCAAATTCACACCTCTTCTCCCTCCGTCTTGTAAGCCCTCGTTCACCTCCATCACTCTCTAGCCTCCTCGTGCACTCCCTTCCTACGCTTCTCCAAGACACTCCATAACCACTTCTCCCACGCCCACCTCCCCTATACAATTTGGTACAAATCCTGCTTCACGTTACCACTTACTTACCAGGTTATAAGCTACTAATATAAGTGATTAACATTCTGAAAAAACTACAACTGAGCCATATTTCTCTTCAAATACCCTATCTGGGATGCATTTTATATTGAATCCTATTATTATCAAGTTCCAGGCAAGACTTTAAAACAGATACTCCAAACAAGCTCCCTCCAATCAGAGAAATTGGTGTTCACCTGCATGGTCATTTTGTGCATGTCTACTATACACTCCGGGTACAGTCTTTGACATACCCTAAATCTGTAGAATTAAATGTAAAAGGGGAAAGAATTAAATTGGCCATACATGAACCATTGAAGAGTATATTAGTCACTTCATGTACGAAAAATAAACGAGGGAGAGTGGATATAACTCCTAAGGAACGCAAAAATCATTCTCCTCCTTAAATGCTAAAAAGACTCTATTTTGGAATCATCAGGAGTTAGCACCCTATGAAAACTAATACATTTATATGCACACGAAAAGGCAGTGAAGACTGAAAATAACTCTCTAAAGGGGTGCCTGAAAATACCCAATCCCAGTTTTCAAAACATCAAGCTTTAGCCCCAATGAAAACTAAAACAAATGTATGCACAATGAAAAGGCAGTGAAGAACTGTGAAAATAACTCTCTAAAGGGGTGCCTGAAAATACCCAATCCCAATTTTAAAAACATCAAGCTTTAGCACCCTATGAAAACTAAAATAAACATATGAATATGAATAATTAATATGTTGGAATTGCCTACGTTAGTTAAAATAAACAGTACCTGCTGGTATTGGGGTAAAGTGTAAGAGCCTGGAGGTGGATAAACGGAGGGCGGAGGAGCATGAAGCTGAACAGACGCAAGGGGAGGAGCTGCACCTACAAAAGCCTGCTGTTGTTGAAGATGAAAAGGTGTCGGAAAGTATGTAGCACCGGCGTAAGTGAACTGAGACGACGTCGAAGACGACGCGGCAGCGGGATTCGTCGACATTCTACAAATTGGAACTAAAAATTGCAGGGAGAAAATTGAACAAAAAAAAACTTTACTAAAATTACAGAATTCCCTTTGATGGGCTTCGAGATTCAAGGGATTTGCTCCCAAAACGAAAAAAACAAGAGCTTTCCGTCCGAAATTAGGTAAAGGGGAGAGATTTAAAGGCTAATTGTTTTATTTCCGAAATTCCTTCAATTAATGGAGAAGCTGTAATGAGACTGGCTGTTGACGGTGGTGGAGGTGATGGCGGAAGTGGCTTTCGGCGATAGAGCGGAGGATGTTTCCGGCGAGATTGGGTATGAAAGATGGCCTAAAAAAAGCCCCGAACTATTTGCATCCTGCTTAGGTCAGGTTTGGTTTGATTTGGTATGATTTTCTCTAATACTAATAACCGGTTTATTTTCTTGATTTTTTTGTGATCAAATTCCAATTATATCCCCTTCCGAAAAAAATCCCAGTTATATAAGGATTAAAACTCAGTGAATGAAATGGTATGACATAAATATTTCATAAATCAGTAGGCTGACAATTTTCAAACTTTCGTGATAAAGCGACAAAACTATTTATTCACCGTTTAAATTCACTCATGCTCAAATTCACCTGCTTAAATTCATCGCTAAATTCATCGTTTAAATTCACTAATTCTCAAAATTCATCATTTAAATTCAATCGTCGAATTCATCGTTCGAATTCACCGATTTTGATTCAATTTAGATTCACTAATTTTCTGATTCACCGCTTATCCTTCTCGCTATAAAATTACATGCATTGTTCTTCTCCTATAAAAATATATACCGCTATGTTATTTAAAAATATTCCAGATCGCTATTCTTATCCATAATTTCCCATTAAAACTTTGAACAAATGTCAAAAAGACAAATTTCATGTATTAATTGGAATTTAGTATAATTAGAGTTAAAAATGGTGGAAAATAATAAATTATCATTCCACCTGGACGACATACATTTTTACGCTTTTTTGGTTTTTTGCATTTATTTTAGAGGATTTATTTGATATTAAACAGCTTTTAGTAAATTATTTTTAATGAATTTGTTTGATAAATTAATCGTGTCGTTAAACGCGATAAAGCGATAATTTTATACTTTCGTTCTTTTTGTCATTTTTTATCATTTTTCAATCCACTCATTCTTTTCGACAATTTCGCCTCCATTATCAGTCTTTTATAATCACTACCCCAAACTTTGAATTTTGCACGAGATAAAGCACACAGGGGACTAAACTATAATACCTAAAAGAAGTCGGACTAAACTATATTTTCCTTATTCGGGTTTCTGCTCCTCGTCGACCGAGCGACGCGATATTGTCCTTTAAGAAAAATTTCTTCATAACAACTATTTAAGCCCTTTCAATATTTTCGATCAATGCATATTGGTATCTTTCATTTTTCATTCTACATAAACGATAACCAATATATAACATCAGCATATAGCTATATTTAAAGGTGAAACTTCATGATACACTACAGTACGCATCAGTCATTCTGAACCTATTGTTTGGTCAGAAATCAAGTTTGAGACTCGAAAACAATGTCTTACAAGTATAAGGTTAGATGTTGTATTAATACTATTTCTAGTACTACTGTTTCTTTGGACGACTTTAAGGATGTGAAAGAGTATTTTTTAAGACATATTTTAAAAGGTAAATTCTATGAGAAATATGTTCAAATTGTATGACATCTTTAAGATATATTGTTCTTATGGTTTTATTGGGTTTGATGAAAATTATTAAAAAACATACGTATACAATGTCAGGAAAAAGTAAAGATATTCTCTCGATTCTTCCTAAAAGAATCGTGACATTTTATAATCTTTCTTTGTGTTTCGACGATGCTCAAAATCGCCGGTAGTAAAATCCGTCAAAGACGAGTAATTCGACTTTCATGGAGGATAATTGAACTACTTTAACTCGTGGATTTAGTGATATAAAACAAATTGAGCTAATGAGAATTGATTGCCTATATATGTACCTGCAAGATTTGGGAAACAAGATATTAACGTAGCTTCGAACGCTGGAGAATGACGATCATTTTATAAGCTCTTCGACGTGAGAGTGAATGTGATAAAGAAGTGCCCAAGATCATGGAAACACTAATCATGCCATAAAGTGGGCGGGAACCATGAGACCATCATTGTGACAGTCACTATTAGAGGGTATTATCTGCTAAATGACCTAATTGCCACCTCGAACACACGAGGTCAATGGTGATGACTTGTCCCGAGCTGAGAGTTCTGAACCGAGGTGAGCCGGCATCATATCGGGTTGAACGAAGTTGGGATATGTCAGATATACCTGTCAAGTGTTTTTCTCAAATGTTATCTCAAAAATATAGGCCTTTATTGGACTGAACTCCTAAGGCCCACCATGCTAAGAAGATCCGAAATAGTCCAGCTGGGTCCCATAAACCGATTTTTCTACAAATAAACCCTGTCGGAAAATATTAAGGGATATATTTACAAAATATAGGATTAAATGAATAAAACTTGTCATAAATAAGTCTTTTCTTGTAATATGATTTTTCCTCATTCCCAACAATGCAATAATTTGTCTCGGAATATTAAAAGACACGCATAAAATAATGATACCATAATTTGTCTTGAAATGTTAAAAAGTAATCGATTTATGATTTTTCTTAAACGATGTATAAATTAAAAGCTTAAATGTATTCTACTACTAGTAGTATGAGAAGGAAAGAGTACAATTTTTTTTTGTTTGTGTATATTAACTATATATTCAAAGCAATAATTATATATTCTTTTTTTTTTTGTTTTTGAAAAACCAGCTTTTTATTAATCAACATCCGCCAAGCAAGCGACTAAAACGTCACCCTTAGGCAAGCGCTACCAAGACGTCCGGTAAGAACAGACAAACCACGTCACCTAATACAAGACGCGGCACATTCCCAAACGCCTAATAAATGAAAAGGAAAGTGATAAAAATAAGGTAAATGGCCAAAACAAATTTATAAAGAAAGAACCCTGAATTGTGAAGATCTCCACAAGGTGTCAGATATATTCTTAATTACATATATACTCATACTCAAATATGATATACTATTTTTAATGGAAGGACACATGTGGGACTTTTGGAAACTTAGAAAAAGTAAAAAAAAAAAAAAAAATTAGAGTATTTTAGATTGCGTTGAAAGGAAGAGATTACTATTATGATTTGAGCTATTGAATAAAGTGTTCCAAAACCAAATTGAATAAGGAATATTGTCTTATCCTCTTTTTTCTAAAAAAAGTTGTGTTAGTCACATGCACTATCTATCTAAACTATGAAATATACGTGACTTTTCCTGTTTCTCTTAAATTTGTTTAACCTTTCTTGATTTTATTTTGTCAACAAATTCCGACTAATATATATCATGAATGAATAAAACTTTAAATCTTGCACAAAATAAATAGTTAAATGAAAAAGTAGGACTAAACTATTCTTTCCTCTAAGGTTTCCTCTTCTCATATATCCATCTTGATCTTGTGCTTCAAGAAATTTTCTCATTACAACGACTACTTAAGCCCTCCTTAATATTTCCAATCAAGATATAGTCTTGACACATAGCTAGATTTAAACCTGAAAACCTCCTTAAACATACGGTATCAATCACTATTCTCGAACCTATCTCGTGATCGTAAATCAAGTTTGAGTCGAGGAGGAAAAAGCTATTCTGAGCCTATCTGTCTTTGTTTGATCATAAATAAAGTTCGAAGTCGAGGAATAAAACACAATCATTCATTAATTTTGAATCAATCTGTCATTGTTTGACCAGTAAATCAAGTTTGAGCCATTAAAACAATCTTTTACAAGGATATGGTAAATTCTATGAGAAATATGTTTAAATTTCATGACATGTTTAAGATATATATATTATTTTATATGTTTTTTTTTTGTGTGTGTGACAGATTATGGTTTTATTAAAATAATTATATTTTGATGGTTTTATTGATTGAAAACATAAGTGTATATATAATGTCAGAAAAAGCAGCATATTCTCTGTAGTCCCTATTCTTCCTCCAATTAAAAATCGCATTTTTTTCCAAGTAGTCCTTAGTAAAACCGTGTTGGGGAAGGATTAAGGGGATATATTTACAAAATATAGGATTAAATTAATGAATATTCCCTTAAAAAAAATTAATGAATATAATTTTTTTTTTTGAGCGAAGAATATAATCTGTTAATATAAGTATTTTCTTTGTGAAAAGTATTTTCTTGTAATTTTATCTGTCCCCTCCTGATTCCTAAACTGATTCATTGATAACACTATTGTTAGGAATGTTCGAAATTATTGTCTTTATATAAATGTATAAAATAAAACCTCCCAGCCAAAAATAAGAAAACAGGGTTCATGCATTGTTTCACATTGCAGCTGCTAGAGAAAATATTTGTTGTCTTTTTTATCATTTTTCTTGAGCAGAAGAGTTTTCAAGTCATTTAAGCAAATTTTTGGTTGGACATACAAATCCCTTTTCCTAATAAATTTAGGTTAAATTTTTTTACTAGGGTTTATTTTGTGATTTTTTTTCTTGTTTTATCTGTATATGAATGTGATACATGATTGCTGTATTTCCAGGTTTTTTTTTGAATGATTTCCAGTTGATTTGATTTGATTTGATTGTTTAAGCCATTGGATCTGGGAGATGTTGGTAGCCTAATGGTTATTTTTCTCTTACATTAATTTGTTGTTTTTGTTTTCTGCAATTTTTTCAGTTTTAGGTAGCTCTTTAACTAAGTGTAGATCATGATCTTTAATTTTTAGAGAATAATTTCTGAATTTGAGTAAATCTTTGGTTTCGATATGAACCGAATCGGCTTAAATTTGCGGTATGTGTAATCGATAGATCACAACGCGCGCATTGATTAATTAAATGATCGATGTTATCATAATTGCTATTTAAATCATCGAACATTTAATTAAATAAATTTATTACGCCGCAATGTTTCTATGGATGGAAGGATTTAAGAACCTAGGTTCTTTGAGTGAGTTAATTGAGATTTATCATGTTAATTACATAGATTTGCTGAGTATTATTTTGCCATAAGATCTTTGTGATATTAAGATCTTTTGTTAATTACGTGCCTCTCTCGTGTCCGTTTTGCTGTTTTTTCCGCCTAAAAATTATAGTTGTTATGCAAACTTGTTCTTAATCAAATTTCATCTGTCTGCATTGTGTTTTTTCGTCTTTGTTTGGCTGTTTTTGTGCTATATAATGTGTATAATCAGTTATTAATACTATATTTCTTTACAGTATTGGTGAGTACAATGCAAATCTCACAGACACGTCCTGATCTCGAGCCAGTGGCTCCATTTATCTTGAAGAAGGTCGAAGATGATGAAACCGGTGCTTCTACTAATGACTCCTCATTTGTAAGAAATGAAACACAAGCTGAAAATGTGAAGTCGTCCCTGCTGAGGCGTACACCTCGGTTAAACAATGGTTCTACCAGTACTAAGCAGGTATATATATATATGTCTTGCCTATAACTGTGCTTATAGTTGTTTTCTGATGTTAAGTTTAATTCATGTAATGTAACGTTTTGTATATGCATTCTTGGTACTTGTAGATTGTTCCTTGTAAACGAAAGCTTCCACGAGGGGTTATTCGTGGATGTAAAGAGTGCGATGACTGTCAAAAGGTTCGTGTTTAATTTCCTTCATATGTATACTTGTTTGCAATGCACAAAGCATTTCACAGCTTAGTAGTGCATACGTCTCGTGTTTCATGTATTTACAAGTTTAAAATTGATTTTGCTAGTTTTCATTATATGAATAATGTGGACAATGTTGAAGGCTTGGTTTGTAAATGTTGTATTTCAATGTGTAAAATTGTTAGGTAATCGCTAAATGGTGTCCTGAAGAAGCTTGTAGGCCTGATCTTGAAGAAGCTCCAGTGTATTATCCAACTGAAAAGGTTTGCACCGTTAAATTTTCAATTTCTTGATCATGTTCTTCGAGATTATTTTGATATATATATTCTTACTAAGATATATATATATATATATACTTACAGGAATTCGAAGATCCTATAAAGTACATTGCAAGCATACGATAAAAGCCGAGGGAAATGGGATT
Source organism: Gentiana macrophylla (assembly GCA_026214975.1). Classification (NCBI taxonomy): domain Eukaryota; kingdom Viridiplantae; phylum Streptophyta; class Magnoliopsida; order Gentianales; family Gentianaceae; genus Gentiana; species Gentiana macrophylla. The sequence goes on along the minus strand of CM047816.1, from coordinate 8,068,286 downwards.
TGTCGATAGTTCCGCCTCCTTCATGGAAACCTCCTTGTCCTCTTAAACAACAAGAAGTTTGGGAGAATACGAAGTTCCAGACACGTGTACAAAAATCCATGAACTTCAAAACCGTGATGCGATGAAGAAGAAGTCTAAAACCAAGCATCAAAAGAAGAAACGGAGGATATGTAAGAAAGACGAGGACAATGAGGCTGGTAATAATGATGAAGAAGACGAGGGGTTCTGGTTTGAACCTGGTCCTGATTTCACTCTAGAGGAGTTTCAAGCATATGATCATGAATTCAAGACTCAATATTTCAGAGGTAGGCAATGTGCATCATCAAAAGGTAACTGGACGCCGGTTGAGGATATTGAAGGTGAATATTGAGAATGGTGCAGAAACCAACCTAAAAGATTGAGGTATGTATTCATAAACCATATGATCAACAAATTAAGTTAACTTTTTTATTATCTTCGGTCTGATTGTGTTTTCGTTCTTAGGTGCTTTATGGGGCGGATTTGCAGACCGTGAATTTAGCAGTGGTTTTCCAAAGAACACAGATCAAGCTGAACTTGATTCTGATGCTAAATATAGAAACTCGGGATGGAACTTGAATAACTTCCCGAGGCTTCCCGGTTCTTTACTGTGATGAATGTAGTGATATAACCGTGTGCTGGTGCCATGGTTTCTATGTAGGAATGTGCTTCTCATCATTCTGTTGGGTAAGTATATGTATATGATCTTCTTCCTGCAAAGTTCAAACCGAAATATACGTGCTTTCTATCTTAAACGGAATTCGAGGTTTTTAGTCTGTTATTTCTTCGTGTTGCTTGAAGATTGTTGGATTTCACGAGCACATTCTCAACTAACACGCCTAATTCAGTTTGAAGTTTCGGTTTTCAAGCCATACGGATCAGGAAACGTGTTATCTGCATCTAAATTTGTTTCCTTTTTTTCGATTTTTTTGCAGCATGTTGAAGATCACCACTTATATTCACTGAATTACATGCATTGGGGCGAACCGGGTTATGGTACGCTGCTCCATCCATAGCAGCACTCAAACTAGAGGCAACAATGAAGAAGCATTTGCCTGATCTATTTGAAGAACAGCCTGATTTGTTTCATAAATTAGTGAGTTTCGATTTTATCGCATTTCTTGCATTATATTGTTTATGTTAAAGTCGATTGTGTTTAATATGTAAATTTTGTTCAGGTGACACAGCTTTCTCCCACGCATTTTGAAAAACGAGGGCGCACTCTGTATACAGATGTGTTCAGTATCCAGGAGAGTTCGTTTTGACATTTCCTCGAGCATATCACGCGGGTTTCAACTGCGTTTTAATTGCGCTTGAAGCTGTAAACGTGGCGCCAATCGATTGGTTGCCATTTGACAGAATGCTATTGAAGTGTATAAAGAAGAAGGTAGAAAAAGTACAATTTTCATGATAAGTTATTTTTGGGGCATCAAGAGATGCCATTAAAGCTCAATGGGAACTTATTTTACTGAAGAGAAATACACCAGAAAATCTGAGATGGCGGGATGTTTATGTAAAACGGGATGTTATCCATGGCATTCAAGGTAAATTTACAAAACACGGCTTATTTTTGTATGGCACGCCTTTAGTGGCCCCACACAACATTTCTGTTTCGGCACCCTAGAGGTCGAACCTCACTAGGGTGCCCCTAAACTGTTGCTAATTTCAGATGCGCTTTTGTTTTTACAGTCACGAGCCTAAAACAGAGAAGAAGAGAAGGGAATCTTTATGCAAATCTTTACATACATTGAAGATGGAAAGCAGTTTTGATGAAACAGATGAGAGAGAATGCAGTGTGTGTTTGTATGATCTGCATTTATCTGCTTCTGGTTGTCATAAGTGTTCACCAAAGAAATATGCATGCTTAAACCATGTTGATCAGCTATGTTCATGTCCTAAGGGTACGAAATTCTACCTTTTTCGGTACGAATTGGACGAATTGAACTTGTTGGTAGATGCATTAGGAGGGAAACTCAGTGCTATATATAAATGGGCTCAGATTGAAGGACTAAAGTTGAGCTTGTATACATCGAAAGAGAATTCAAAACCCGAATCCGAACAAAGAAAGCCGTCGTTTCAAGAAAAGGTTGATGTTATACGCCTTAGTGACGATGAGGCAAAGACATTGAGGTCGTAAGATTTCGCCTATAAATACATTTAATGGTTCGAAAAGGCGTGATGAGAAAAGGGGCCTGGCTTGGGGTAGTTTAGGTAAACGTGCCCGGAAGATGGCTAATACATCGAGCTGGGTAATTTTTGAAGCTACAGACAACAAACTGACTCGAAAAGACAATGTTCAAAACGATGGCCACGTATCAAGTCAACAAGTTGATACTGATAATGCTAATGAACGGGATACCAAAATCAGAATCTAAACCCAATCAAGGCCAGTAGATGATATTCAGAATAGCTTGACAGAGATCTTGGACAGGGCGGTCCTCGTGTTATTGAGTTTGGAGTAGTACAGAATGGAAAGTCGTGGTGTGATACGCGGGCAATATACCCGAAAGGTACGCCTCCTGCAAGTGCTTTACGCTTTGCGGTCTTAATTAAGCATAGTGTAATGGTGTGGAAAGTAAGTTAGTTTTTTCTTCTTTCTTGTCTGAAATGCAGGATTCAAAAGCCGAGTGAGATACATAAGTGTTCTTGATCCGACAAGAACGTGCTACTATGATTGTGAAATCCATGACGCTGGACAAGACAGGCCTTTGTTTATGGTAATCAATCAATCTATTATTACTTTGTGCCCTCGATGTGTTCAATTTTCTAGATCCGCCACCGACTAACGACGATGGCTTTTCGTGCAGGTTTCAATGGAAGATTCTTCAGAGGAAGTATTTGCGCATGTCTCAGCAGTAAAATGCTGGGAAATGATACGCAAGAAAGTAAACGAAGAAATAACTAAACATCACAAATTAAGTACAACCGAATCTTCCTCCATTGCAGCTTCTGGGCAGTCTCGATGCCATGGATATGTTCGGATTCACTTCACCGGATATTGTTCGGGTAAGCATATGTATAGATTATCTTCAGTTCTCAATCCAATACTCTATTATGTTAAAAAAAAACTAGTATGCATATCAAAAGAGTCCTGTATCTAATACGTGTTTAACACTGCTTATTGTAGGTTATTGAAGCAATGGATCATAACCGAGTCTGTACCGAGTACTGGAAATCACGACATACATCATCTAGTAACGGAAACGACATATCGAACTATTGTTTAAAACCCGAAGAATCAGAATCAAACGATCAACATAAGAGCAAACACAACACGCTGCTGCACGATACAGTCGATGTTTTAATGAAGAAAGCTACTCAAAAGAGATGTATGCATTGCACAGCATTATAGACAACAACGGTTCAAAATATCTCGGCTTGTTAACAGAGAGATTGATCAAAGGCTAAGATGAATCGTCTTCACAAAGAACGGCGTTTAGCTAGCCTTGAAAATTTTGAGTTAGATTTTTTTTGTAGCATTTGTGTATTATTATTGCTGAGCCTGTATTGAAGATCAGATATAGGGATTTTGGTATCTGGTTGTAACATGCAAAAATCCCAGTTACTATGTATCATGTATGTGGATTAACATAGTAGCAATTACTGCAATTCATATGGCAAATTTTATCAAACACATTTTTTTAAAATTTCTATCTGAATATTTTTTAAAGCATGTCGGTTGACCCAAATCACTAAGGTGGAGCCCGTCACTTCTGCTTGGGATCGATGCAGCTCGGTGGTGAACATGGAGAGGGCAGCGATCTCCAGAATCGACTACATAACTCATGTTCATTGGATTCTTTCCAAGGATATACTGCATCTGAAAACATGTCAAACCAATGTATTATTCAGTTACAATAAGTCTATTAAAATCGAAAACACGAAGTTAATGATTCTATAAAACAGTAACACCACACATCATTTATGCAATCAATACCTTTGCTTGGGTGAATCCCCGTAAGACGTCAAGAGTGTAGAAAGTCGGTCCACAGTACCAGCCGGGAGTGTTGGATGCAGCAAGATAATCGGCATACAGAGTGGCTAAAAATGCCGCATTCGCCACATACTGTAGAGGACGAGGCCTCCCGTGGTTCAACTGGATTAACCCACCTGCAAACAACATACCACAAATTTTGATTGATGTATCCATGTCCATGTGAAATTTGCTCACCCTTTTGTTTTGCTGAATGTTTTAAGCAAGTACAAATATTGGGCTAATAATCCGGTCATGAAAAGTGTTTTGAGGAGTTTCTCATAAGGATGCCCAAAGTCCAAAAAACATCGTAGACACATAAGAACAACCTACACAAAGAGATTGATTAAACAAAGCACAAAAAAACAGTTAACTGGGACACTGAAAAATCAGCAAGATGTGAACTCTTAGAAATCAGCAAGATAGTCAACCTACACTGTATGAATTTTATGTTTTTATATACACATAATTTCTTGAAAGATTAGAAGGGGATGTTTACCTGCAATATTGGTTTCTTTTTTCTTCTTCTTCTCACACCAATGAATGTGACATTGAAAATATCAGCAAGATAGTCAAGTGCTCCCATTATAATTTTTTTTGTTTTCTTTATATTCTTGTGTTACTTTGTAAGAAAGGCAAAGAAAGAGGGAGAGATTGAGAAGAAGGGAGTAGGTTGTTGCACAATGATTATGGAAATGGAGGAGGCTATATGGGTGGTATTTATATTTGTGGGAGTGGAGAAAAGGCATGAGAACTCTCTAAAGAATCACAAAATAATAATAAAAAAAAATTGATTTGAAAAGAAGAATTTTATTAATCAAGATCCACCAAACAAGCGCTTAAAACGCCACCCGGAGGCCGAGGAGCCCCAAGATGTACGGGAAAATACAGATATACCATGTCTAGCTAAAAACGCGCAGAGACATTTCCAATTCACCGAATAAACGGAAAAGGAAACAACTTCAAAGCTTAGGTAAGAGCTGCCAGCTTTGAACTAAACAACCCGGGAAATGTAAGATCCACTCCGGCCGCCGGCCGCAGAAACACACGCCGACAATCACTTTCCACCACTATTTGCCGAATCCCAGGTGCACCGCTTCTATGGCCAAGGAATAGCCTTAAACTCCATGAACTCCGTTGGATCACCCGAGTCAAAATGATATGCAAACGAGTGAGTACAATGCCATTTGAGTCCCCCGAAAATCACTCCAGACTGGCCTGAACCTCTCAGATCTCATGCATCAACATTGCCTCGACCACACCCGCCGGAGGCCTCACCCATTTGTCAAATAGATGGGGTATCGACACTTGATCCGATAGCCATCATGGCTACTACATACTCATCCGAGGTCGCCAAAGATCATGACATACCGCCGAGACGAAATCGCATCAAATTAACAAGGAAAATTAAGGCTTAATTCAAGACATTTGACATTCTAAATCTTGAAACCATAAACGAAAAACATTTGTATGTGGGATTCACCAAGAACTTGAAATGTCGATTAAACTAAAGGAAACCATATTACTTATGGATAAGTAATAACTTGTGTCATAATATACACAATGAAGTTATATCTTGGATGGCAAAATGTTTGGTATTTTACCATTAAGTCGCTTATCACTTTTAATTTCAATAAATGGAGGAGAAATGGGATTCACAAGCCACGTAGATCCCACGTGGTAGCTACGCCAAATAATTTTAAACGATTCCGTGTCCAACAAGAATATCCATTGATATGACCATTTTTCAAAATAAAATACAACTTAAGGGACCATTTTCCTCACCACATGACTAAAATCTATAAGAGCTAATTTGTATGACCATTATTCTAATTTTGCCCATATGTATGTATGTATGTATGTATGTAATGCTTTGATTATGATGGTATTGTTGAAATTCTTGCAGCCCGGATATGAAAGGCTCTGCTGCTTGAAATGCATTCAACCAAGAGACCATAATTTTGACAACGTGGCATGCTTGCCGTGTCCCAAAGCATCTTAGGAGGAGAAGGTTATAGAGTGTGTGCATTGTGGCTGTAGGGGCTGTGCCAAAGGAGATTGAGGATTACTGCTGCTATCAATATCATGATGAGGTGGCCATCGCCATCACGGCTGGTCTATAATTTCTTTCCAAGCCTTGTGTTGTATGATTAAACGAGCTGAACTGAGCTGAGAGTTTGTAATCCCTGTGATTGGTTTGGAACTGTAAGTCATATAACCATGTGCCTGTATCTATCTTTCACATTCTGTAAACTTATGATTGCAATGCTTCTTTTGTAGTAATAGTTGATATTTCAGCCTTAATTTGGGTGAATTGATTATCATATTTACATTCCATTTTAGTACAAACTTTGTTACATCTGTTGCTACAATTTTAGATGAATAAAATTGTTTTTATTTCGTACAGCGAATAAACTCTTATCCAAATAATACTATAGTTATAGCATTTCAGAAATAATTAAAGGATGAATCTGCGACATCTTATTTTTAAAGCTGTTGAATTTAAAGGTGTTTGCGTATAAATATAAATTCTTAATTATTCAAAACACATCATTAATTAGTTAATCTTTCTTCTCATTCGCGAGTAGGGTTATTGTCGTCTTTTTGGGTAGAATATGGAAGGAGTCCCTTCTCTCTGCAAGTGATGATAGCTCCATTGTACATCTCTTCAAGGGTATATTTGTAATCAAACCCTATGCCTATCAACTTCTTTGATGAAAACGACTCTTTACCTATATTCTTCGGAACACCCTTTATCCCGCACATAAAGCCTTTACGCTTGACATTTATTTATAGATCTCTTCAACAGCTTTAAACTTTCAAGAGACATATATAACTCGATAAATACGTATATGTGTGTCATCAAAACTTACTCAATGGGAAAGATATATTCTGCCATTTATCTTTAAGCATTTTCATGACATCATAAATGGTGGAATCATGAGAAGAGCAAATGTATCTTTCCTCCGCATTAGGGTGCTCATACAAGTATATATGTGCTTCACATAGGTCATCAATATGCACAAATTGACATTGCTTTAGTATGGAGTATTGAGCCTCATTCCCTGCCAAAAATTAGACCGCCAGATGCGTGAGAAGTGTGTAAAATTTGCACGCTAATAAGATATCTAACGATAACGAGTAATGATCAGAGACTCGTATATTTGTGAACAAACCTGCACTCGTTGATCAAAGCAAAGGCGGTGTGTAGGCTAGGTGGGAACGTAGGATTGTGAATGGACCCACCACTAGTGTGGGTAACGACATCGATGTAAGTCGATTTTGTTCTCCTCACCGATTTCCACGCTTTCTCCGATAACAATTTGATGCAAAGTACATCTGCCCCACATAACATATATTTAGTAGTATTGAATTAATTTAACAATTTTTTGAAACTTCTTTAATTTAGAAATGACTTAAAATACCCATCCGGTCATTTTGGTGGAATAAATGAAACTAAGTCGCTTCCAATCGCCTCATCGTAGACCGATTTATGCTTTTCAACGGTGTTGATTGCTCCAGCAGAAGAAGTGTATATCAACCTCTTCACACTCTTTGCCTTTGCACATGATCTTATTATGCTCAATACTCCTTTTATTGCTGGTTTTATAACTTCATTCTGCATTACCAAACAAATTAAGATGTTATGATATGCATATATATACACACACACGTCCAGTTGTAGTTATATGACACGTTAGGAGATATCACGAGGCGACGTGACATCACGTAGTTATCTGATCGATTCTAACATGAAAACTCTATTTTATATTAGAATTCTTGTAATAGGATACTATATATTTATATATGTTAGAATTTTCACACGAGATAATACCTCGGGTCAGCGGAGAAAAAATCCATAGGGGTAGCAACATGAAAACACCATCACAACCATTAATGGCCTCATCAAAGCCTTCCTTCTATCGCTATGTCACACCTTCCACAAAGGTGAAGTTTGTGCTTGCTTTTGGAAACTCTAAAAGATTCTTCACCTTCTTCATGTCACCTGCACAGATACCAATACATGGATGACGGATACATATACGCGGTTAATTATGGGTTTTTCGAAAAAAATAATATAGGATACAGGTAGCTAGGGGACAATTATGTTAATATATTACATATAAGAGTATTGGTTAAGAGTTAAGACGGTTTTTCAGTTATTATATGAGTCTGGGGATATATATTATGTGGTTCTTCGTTTCACATATGCATGTTATGTATATGCATATACCAATCTCAGATCTAACTTTTTTCAAAATTATAAATTGCCCTTATATGTGTACATCCTAATATCCGTGCATAATGGTTTCAAACATGATCGAATACAAGACATATACATTTGTACAGATATATCCATGCATCGCAACGCACCTAAAATGATAGATTTAACGTATGGTCTCAGAGATAAAATGTTTAATGTACACTAGGTCACGGACAGTGCCACTTTAACGTGTAGCCACGCTCAAGAAGCCGTGACACGAGCCAAGATCCGATAAACCCGCTGTCCGTGACACACACGGTGGTGGTGCCGCCGACAGCTGCTGCATGTTCTTCCATTTTTGTGTGTATAAATTCAAGAAGTATATATGTATATAATTGATCACTTTAGTTACTTAGATAATTAAGAGAAAATGCAGAAGAAGTAAGCCAATTAAAACCATGTTCTGCCTGAATAATAAATGTTTCATATTTATAGGGAAAATATAAATTAATTAATTAAGCGTATCAATTTTTTTGGGCTTTATCTGAATTGGAAATGTAGACTAAGTGTAACAAGGACGATTCCAACTTTGGAAATATGTTAGCGAACTTTGCAAATGTGATAGCTACCGGGCCAGATTTAATTAGGTATAGGAATTTAAAGATGTTCTTTTCTTGTCAATTTTATATCTTTTGTACGCCATTAGATCTCAGAGAAATTATTTACGCAATGATTTTGTAATAACTATATGTCTTTAAATAATACATTTATAGTCATACTGATTAATAAGTCTTATATTATAAATTAACGATATAAAATACAATAGGTCAATCATAATGATCCTTGTCTGCTCTGGAACTGTGAAATCATAATGATATTGGCATTCGCTTAAGTTGTTTATGATTTTAGTTTAATTCTTAGGTCTATTCCGAGTCTCAACATGCTTTTTTTTCCTTCTTCCGTATTTCTTTATTATTCTAATAGTCTAATACGACATCATACTTACGCGATTTTGGCCGCTTTTCTCAAATTCACGTACAAATCATTTCTCGATATGACTCGATATCTGTAAACACGACAAGCATGTGATTATATCAACATACACGGTTATATCAATGAGCGCTTGGTAATTATACGCTATTTCTATACATCGATTATGATGAATCTACTATACCTTTTAAATCAAAAGATGACAATGAACACATTTTAAATTACAATCAGAGATAAAGGCCTTTGTACTGGCGATATACATTATAACTTTTTATTTCTAACCTTTATACACGTATAAAACAGACAGGCTTAAAATGATTAAAATTAAAAATCCATTTAATGTATGCTATTCGATACAATCATCTTAAAACGTTACACCATAAGATCTACCTTAATATTTTGTACGAGTTAATTAAAATAAATAAATGGTATTTGCACCATATATAAGACGGAGAAACTCATATTTGTGTTTTTGTTGGTCGCAAATAATATGTTGGATTATACCTATTCAACTTTTATCAAACACCTCCAGTCAATTTGCCATTTTTTTTTCTTTTCTTGAGGAAGTCAATTTGCCATTTTTAAGGTCCAAAGATCCAACAAATCTTAAAGAGCGTATTTTTCATTAAGTCAAAAAAAGCCACTAAAGAAACCAATTTAATGTAGCTTTGATTAACCTTTTAAGTAACTACTCCGGCTCATATACAGTGTCATACGCTTATATCAATATTATCTTATTGTTTCAACTCTCTTCTTATTAACTATGTGACATATTTGCAATATCTATATTTATTTACAGACTTTGGTAATATAATTAAATTTGACTGTTGATGAGTTCAATCGGTGCTCCTCACTCATGAGAGATTGTTGACTGTGATTTAATCATAACCGAGTAAGTACTTGAGACCGCACCTTTAGGCTCCTCGCTAATCTTTCAGCTCAAATGCAAGCTTGGGGGGCCAAATTGATTTGGAAACATGCCCTTTCCTTAGACTATGGGTTTACTTGATTCAATACTCCAAACACTTTTAAAGAAACTTTACTCATTTTATTATCACAATAATACTGATAAAGATACTCTTCCTCTAAATTTCTTGAGGCCTCACTTCATGAATCGGAGCTGCCTTTGAAAGAAAATCAACACAAATCATTTATTCTTCTCACTTCTACTCCTTTTTTAATCTCAGCTATTTTTTTATGAATCATTTTTTCATTTCGTACTATTTTTTTCATGACAATTTATTTATATGCATATAATTATTAGTAAACCAAGAAAATCCCTTCTGCTGGGAAAAAACAACAACAAAGCAAATGATCTTTTTCACGCTGGCAAATATAAAATATTTTGTAAAACTAATATAAAATATAAATATTTTATTTGAATTATGGTGAATAATAAAATGTAGGTAGAGAGGAAAATAAATCAAAGGCTTAATGGAAAATGATTTTGTTTCGCTTATTAAGTTACTTTTATCATAGAAGAAATTGGGTTTTTTTAAAGAATGAAAAGTCAGAACCTAACAAAAAAAGTAGATTATTTCGGAGCGATATTTAAAATATTACCTTTAGAGATAGTCTTAGACTTCAGGAAGAGAAGTAGATGAGGTTTTAAAGGAGAAAGGTCTAGAGGTGGTAGAGTGGTTAGATCCTATAACCCAAATAACATGAATGGGTGGCACAGGTTTGATAACACATTCAACTAAAAAACGCTGTGGGGACAGAGAAAATCACATAAGAGTGTTTTCATAAAACTGTTGTAACTATTGCAGGCACAAAAATTTAGGTAATGTATATTTAATAAAAGCAATAATGCTTGATGATTGGCTTGACAACCGATTGAAGCTCTCAATTGACATCAATCCAAATAATCTTGCTCAGAATTGGCTGCGCCATTTCATCTTTAAAGTCTGGTTTTTTTTTTTTATCAATATTGTTTTTTTCTCTACCTATAATTTTCGATAAAGCTCATACACATCAATCTATAAAGTTAGTTTGAGCTTCACTTTAAATTTTGTTATATGATGAACGAGCTCAAACAACGTCGAACTATTCGTGAACGGCTCACAAAATCAAAATTTAAAATTTACATTAAATCAATTTCAGTCCTCCACCATTGACTCCCCCACCATTACGAACAACTACTACCAGAGTTGCGGATAAACTTCGTTAGCTGAATCAGTATTCTGTAGCAAAGGTGGACACAAACCACCATGAATGAGCTTTCTTTCTTACTGGAAACCCATTGCTCCAACAGAATCGACGTAGTTCTCCACTGTTTCTGCAACCCATTTTCCACATTTTGGCTACAACCTAGTTGCAGAAATTCCTCACAGAAGCTTCTGTCATCAATTTAGACCTGTTTGCTCTATTAAACTCGAGAAAAATAACAAGAGGATTCTGAAATCCTTTTCTTCAGAGGAGGAACTCTCCCATAGAAACAGAGAGGATGAAGAAAATGAAGCTGTTTATGGAAGCGGTTCTTTATCTGACGGCGAGGGATACAGAGAGGATGATGAAGATTCTGAACATGCGATTATCATTGACTGAAAAGCCCTGACCGCAGTATGTCTTTGCTTGATCATTATGAGATGGAGGAGCTTGGTTTTCCTACTGATAACCCTAATGACCGCAGTGGTAAGCTCAGCTTCCACCTGATGTTAAAAATGGCAAAACAATTTTTTTTTGGTTGCTCTTTTGATATTTCTGATGTAAATTATCTACCTTTTAGCAACTATGACTTCCCAACAGCTTAGAGAGAGATGATAATTTAACGTGCTATGAGGACAGAAGGTTCAAAAAGGTCTTGTGTTCAAACCTCTCCATCAAAATTGTCTTTCCGTGTATATTGTTCATGCCTTTGTGTGCTTGTGTGCCATTTTGGCTCAAGCTTTTTGTTATAGAACACTTTAGCCGGCGTGTTGAAGCCAATTGTGTTGTTATAGCCCATACGTGTGGGGTGGGCGTGTTGAAGTCAGTTGTGTTCTTATAGCCCACATTTGAAGCGGCATGTTGAAGTCAATGGTATTTAACATGTGAATTATCTAGTGTGCCCTTTATCTACCATTGTGTGCTATGCTGGCTCTGACTTTTTGTTATAGCCTAAATACACGGGGGTATGTTGAAGTGAGTGTTTAACATGCAAATTATCTACCTCCCAACAACTTAAGCTTTTGGGAGAGACACTAATTTAACAGTTATTATGCACTTTTATTGGCATCTGTATATGGGTAAGACTTTCAAACTTTCCACTTGCACTTTGGGATGCTTAAACAAACTGGCTTAATGGATTAAAGATTTTTTTTTTTTTTTAACATTTGTAATTAATGGTGTTTTTAAGATTTGAGATGAAAAGCAGGGTATGTAGCTGTGCTTATAAGTTAAATGTAGGAAAGAGTACTTCTTCCAATCAAATGGTAGGCAGAAGCTAGTCAATACTAGTAGTGAGTCTGAACTTTGGCATCTCGGCTATGAACCGAAATAAAATGAAAGATTTTTTTTTTTTTTTGGTCTTACTTTTGCTTATGGAACTGTGAAATTTACTATATTTGTTTGTCCTATCATACTTTGTTTTATCACAATGAATGGAGTAGCTCTTTTTTTTTGAATACCTTTTTCATGTTCTGTAACATGCTTTATTAGTTTCTAAAGGTTTTTGCTAGTTGGCTTCCGAGTTCCTTGTTTTTCTAGTTTTCAGCAGCTTAATATAGTACAGTCATACTGGATTAGTTTAAGCTTTTGAAATTCATGCATGGTTTTGTGCAAGTGATGCCATGTAATTTTCTATTCTGAATAATAAAATTTATTTCCAGATGATACTTTATGACACTCCTGGAGTTATAGAGAAGAAAATGCACAAGTTAGATTCAATGATGATGAACAATGTGTGCAGTGCTGCAGTCAATGCAGATTTTGCTCTAGTGGTTGTTGATACATATGTATAGGCGCTGCAAAAGGTATCTTTTGTAATCAGCAGAGTAATGGAGAATTTATCCTTCCTTTTAACATCTTTTTTCATATTTTGAAGATTGAGGAAATTTTGGAAGACGGTGCTGGAATTTTGAAAGACAAGTTGCCAATTCTTCTAGTCCTCAATAAGAAGGACCTGATAAAGCCTGGGAGAAATCGCCAAAAACTTGAGTGTAAATTCAATTAGGTCTTTAATATGGAGTTGCATGGAGAAACATTCCTAAATGAAGTATTCTTGCCAGGTAGAATATGCTATCAATGTATCAGGCTTTGGTATTAAGTAGTATATTATCATATTTATTGTCTGCTTTAGCATCATTTTTCTATTGTTTTTTACCTTTGCAGTTTTGGATGTATTATGCAGGTTTGGCTTAATCTGTTGTTTCACTTTATAGGTTAATGTCATCAATTACCAAACCAGACCAAATGCAAAAGATTTCATTCAGATCGAGATCGCCGTGGGAAAAAGACTCTCAGAAAATAATCCTTATTGAAAGGTAATATCTTTTACATATTTTTCAGTTCCAAGAAAATGTATATAGTCTTAGGTGCTAGTTTCTTCATGTTGCTGAATATTGCATTGAATCTTGATCTCTTATTTGATCACCATAGTGTAGATTTAGCATTTGTTTGTTTGTTTGTACTATTGTGTAATCAATTTGGTGTTCAAATACTTTAGGATGGAAAGCTCTAAAATTACTAGCCTCATAGGGCTAAAGCGACTAGACATAGAAGATTTCTGCAGAAGAAAGTTATCTGGAGGTAATTAACTCATCTTTTTTACATTGTTACAGCTACACAGAGAAAATTTTCTGACCCAAATAATTAAAATATCTACCCACCATCTTTTTCTTTGAGCTTTAAAATCAATATGCAAATAAAACAGGTAGAGGTGAAGGTGAAGAAGAATACAAGCAATTTGATGTGTTGTTCCATTTTGCACTGGTTTCAACATAAAGGAGATGCACCCTTTTTTTCTATTGGGTGTGCATGACTGCAAGATGCCGGCTTTTACTGGTTTTTGTGCTAAATTAAGATGATGTTTTGTGCAGATTGAAATTTTGAGCAAACAGACATCTAAATGCGTGAGCACGGTGCGTGTATGTATGACCTCAGATTTTGTGCAGATTGGTGTAGAAAGTTCTTTATATTTTTTCATTTCTTTGGGAAATCCTCACCTTTGGCATTATGATCATTACAAAATAAACACAATGCTCAGCCAGTGTAATAGTTTTTCTCATTTTCTTTCCGAAAAAGCCCCCAAACTTCCCTTGCTCTAACCTCAAGAGTCACCAAAATATATCAATAAATTCTGCTGTCCATAAAAGTCTTTTCTTTTATTTGAGATATACTGCATGAATTAGCTAGGTTACTTTCTTGATATGCAGAGATACTTCTTTCCTTAAACCAATACCGAATAAGGCATAATGCAAAGGCCCTACAAAACCGCTGCTCCTATAACTACCAGGATCCGATCCTCAAATCAGATACATACGCCTTTAGTACAATTGAATGCCACAACCATAACCACAGTATTGAGAATATGGTTCCACAAAGGCACCCACAACGACTTGACTGATCATGAAGCTGCCTTGCAACCCGGCTTATGTCTACAAGCAAAAGGGGCAAAGAAGTAAACTTATCTCTATATCGGTGATATCACAAAACAGACGGATCATGGATAAACTTACAAATTCAATGTAAAAATATCCATGGTGAAGTTTAAGCATACAGGTTAAGAAAATAGAGTTATTGGTAGAATCTTACAAAATAAGAACCGGATGCAACGATGAGCCCACTCATGGCTGCTGACAATCTGCTTTAACCCAAGCCACTGGACAACTGCATCGAAAATCAATAAAGGAAGAAACTTTTTGACAACTGTTTAACAATCAAATGCCTAAATAAACACATGCACAGACACAGCCCAGGGGTGGGGTGGGGTGGGGTATTGCTTTTGAATATATCAGAAGAACATTGTGCTTTAAAACAAGGGATAAAAGAACACATACGAGACAGAATGGAGAATACAACAAAGTAGAAGATGGTCTGGGCATGAGAAGATGGCATCCCTGAGTCAGGATCTTTAGATGTGCAACGGGTCGGTCTTGTTTTTAAAATTTTCTTCAGCATTTTGATAATTCCGCCATTTAAAACCGAACCCATAGCTAACCAGGACAGTAACTGCAAATAGTGCAGCTAAAAGCCACTTACCTGCAACAAACGCAGCGTAAAAACAAGAAATTAATCTTCCGCAAAACCGGCAGAAGATCATAATGCTAAAGCTTATGTTAGAACCAAGCATTCATTATGATGTTTGGTAAAGTAAAGGTCAACTACATAAACAAATTAGCTAACAAACCAGATTATTGAGAATAGCTTCATGCCCATCAGCTGCAACACTAGGCGGTTTGATTGACCAAAGCTTCTTGGTCGGCAACCTTCTCTTATCAGCATCAGGAACCTGAATCTCTATTGTCTAAACATGGTCTTTTAATTGAAATTTAACAAACTCCAGAAAAGATTCTCCGGGAAATAATAAAAATCTCGCTTATAGGGTTGAAGAGGATTTAGCAAGCGGGTTGTAATAGCATGCTGGATCCCTCATGTATCATGTGTAATGTAAAAAAATATAAAAAATCTGTGCACATAAGACAAATACAAATGTGTGAACACTGCATTAGCAGCATTACACATGAAGTGCACAGGGATCCGATCTCGTTGTAATAGTAGTTGGTCTAAAGCAAAATGCAGGAGTGTTGCTGCAAACATTTTCTCAAATTTTCCTGTTTTAGTTATTTTCGGCTGGGCAGTTGCTAGTTTTTGAAATGAAGACAGCAAAAGGTGAAGAATTTGAGATATTTTCCGGAGGAGAGGCTGGTCAATCAGAAAATTTACACAGAACTGTCAGATTAAGGTCATACTAATTGCTAAGATACTTTACCACCTTTCATTTTCAGAACTCCTCACACACGCCAAAAGTCAGACATGGAAAGAGAGCTTAAACGAATTCGTTTAAAGACGCCAACTTTGCACAACCTTCCTACAAATCGTCAGACCATAAAATCACTTCCTGGCCAATAATGCACTCATTGTTGATATCACATACATGTCCATACAAGTGGACACATTATCTCTATGAAGGCCAATAAAATTTTTAAACGTAAAAAATTATGGGATGACAAACTATATACAGTAGTGATAAATATTAACAGATTTTTTTCTGACAAGAGAGACAAAATATTTCATCGCACGTGATGTGATGTAGAGTCTCGCCACAAAGGCGTCCATATACTTTAAACTCAAAATTCGCTTTAAAAGATTGAAATTAAACTATTTTCAAATAGAAGTTTCACCCAAAGTTTGATGTTTTTCTTAAATTCATTGTTATATCAATAACAATATCCTAGTCCATATCATCTACATTTGCATTACACCAAACTCATTCATCACATATTAGTCCATATAAAATCGATTTTGAGCAAGAATCGATAAAATCCCCGATATTTTTTTTAAAGACTCATTAGCGGCAACTATCCTCCAGATGCCAAACACCGATCATCATGGAGTAAAAAATGAAATGGAAATAGAACTCTAGATAAGTCTCGTCATGGCTATCAACAAGGCTCATTAAGCGGTAACTATCCTCCCAGATAACAAACACAATCGATCATCATCCTAAAAAACACGAAATGGAAACAGAACCTAGATAGCCTGCCCACTGGCTATCAACAAGGCTCATTGCTGCGGCAACCATCTTCCGATACCAAACACCTGATCATCATCCTAAAAATGAAATGGAAAAGAAGAAATTTAAAACCCCGTAGTTTAAAAAATAACTCATAAAAGAATAAAGCACGCCACCCGCAGACTATCTGTAGCTCCTAGCTAAATAATTCTAAAATAATACTCAAGATAAAATACTAGAAAAAAAAGAGCATAAATAAAATACTGAAAGAAAAGACAATATATTAAATAAACATCTAGGAAACATCTTTTTCACAAACATCTAACATACAAGAATTTCACAAAATTATAATTATGACTATCTCCAAATAAGGAGCATAAAACTAATTTACTAATGTTACGGTTCTCGATTTCACAACTAAAATAACTGAACTAGACAAGCAGAATCTGATATTCATTATTCTTGCACATGGACGGGGATTCAACCTGCCCGCCATAATCTCACATCTACTACCCGCGAAGTGAGTGGGGAAAGCCGCCGTGACCCTTTGCGATTCATCGTGAAAACGAAATAAATAAATAAGTGCTGATAACGAACCGTAGCATTTTTCTCGATCGCTTCATCGCCTGCGCTTCATCTTTTATACTTAAATGCACTCATCATATCCTATAAAATATAATATTCCTCAAACTTATAGGTCATTTTTTTAAAAGAAGAATGACAGCGCAGCACAACCGCAAGGGGCCATTAACGAGCTGACACAACGGCCATCTCAGACCGCTGATCATTATAAGTCTAAATTTATCTTGACGTTAACAATCGCATCAACGGCAGATGACCGCTGCGCTTACTTATCGCGCCGAAGCCTCAGAATCTTATTCTTTTGAAAACTCAATTATAGAATCAAGATCGAGTAATGACATAAAGCTACAAACTATCACATTATTAACGAACGCTACAACGGCTGAGCATGCATCGCCGATCACAAGTAGATTTACATCCGATTTAAAATTCTAAAAATAAGTGATTAGTACCTCTATGATGTCTACATATGTTATATAGATTTTAATGATGCTTTTAAGTCCTTAGATTCCGAAGGAGACGGAAGATCGGCCATGAGGATAACAAGATAGATACAAATACAAGATATAGTAATACTTCCATAACATGTCTCAATATGTAACAAGAACAAAACGAGAGAAATTATCAAGAAGCAAAAGAATATTAATATTAATATTTGCCCACTCGGATGTGAATTTATGGCTCCGCTTTGCTTGGAACACCCTGAAACAAACACATGTCTAACGCCGCACTTGAACCATAATATATCTAATAACTTTTAGTTCTACAGTGCCAGCGTACTTGTTATTGTAAAATGGTTAAACCCAAAGTTATCAGTTTCATTACGCTACCCTAAAAAAATCATTACGCCTTTAACTTTACATCTTAATTAGTAATGTTTATCCAAGATTCTCAAAATTATACTTTTAATGTTTATCCGCTTTTGTAACATGAGATGGTTCAATTTATCTCTATTTACTATTGGACGGGTAAATGGGTGAAAATTATGTTCATGTACTCCATCCACACCAATAACTAATGCAATTGTTATAAAATTTGCTCCACCATATCTCGATGCAATTTCATTTCCCAAACCTTATCTAACGCAGCTTTTTTCTACATCTATCCTTATTTTGTTAAGCTGTGATATAAAACAAAATTCAATTATTTATACTTCAGGCTTTTTTAATTCTACTTATTTTGATATCTATATTAAAACATTAATTTACTTCCTAAGGCTGTCAGAATCGATTTACTTGTGTTTAGAATCGCTGGGTTATATTTAAAGACACTTTGGCGATTTTATCTCACCTCAGACTACCTTAAAGTTAAAATCTCCAGTGAATTCCTTTTCCCCACTTCTCCTCACAAGCACGAACTGGGCTTGGATGCCATGGATAAATAGCCTAAAAAGACAAATTAAGCATTTGTCTCTATTTACTTTTGGACGGGTAAAGGGGTGATAAAATTACGCTCATATACTCCCCTCCGCACTAAAATACCTCGACAGAATGTTAAAATAAAATCGCTCCACCATATCTGATGCAATTTCATTTCCAAACCTTTTCTGATGCAGCTTTTAAAAAGAACATTTTATGACTTTATCTGAGCCTTTGTACTACCTTATATGCAAAATA